>CM031628.1:1012294-1087294 GCA_018398815.1 Conus ventricosus
GCTTTCTTTTGCTTTTGCATCATGGAGACAATGCGGGGTGGGAAAGGGTGTAGTGGTCAACGGCGGAAGGCAGTGTTCATTTTCCGCAGGTGAGCGCTCAAAGGGAGACATACTGGTCGAGGCATGGGGTGTTGCACGGTACTGCATCAGGAAAACTGGTAGCCGTGTCTTCCAGTTCAGGTTCGCTGCAGTGGCGGCTCTGATGTTTTTGTTGAGAGTTCGCATGAACCGCTCGGCTTCCCCGTTTGCCTCAGGCCATAAGGGAGTGACCTTCTTGTGTTGGATTCCAAGTTGTTCAAGGAGGTGGAGAATTCCGCTCCGTTGAACGGGGGACCGTTGTCTGTCTTGATCGCCTCTGGAAGCCTTGGCGTGCGAAGATGGTCTCCAGTTTGGAAGTTACAGTCTTGTGTGAAGTTGATCCGACGACTTCCACTTCAGGGTATCGACTGTATTCATCGATCAGGACTAAGAGATAGTCACCTGAGGGAAATGGGCCAGCAAAGTCCATTGCCAGGGGACCAGGGTTTAGAGGGGAGTGGGGTGGGAAGTATGGGGTCTCGCTTAGAGGGACCTGGGTGTGAGGACTGGCATGGGATACAAGCCTTCACAGATGCTTCGACACCCTTGTCAATGCCAGGAAACCATACTTTCTCCCGGAGATGTTGTTTTGTTCTGACAACTCCCTGGTGGGACTGATGGGCAATGTCAATGACTTTCTGCTGAAGTTGCTGTGGGATTACCAGTCTTTGGCCTCGTAGCAAAAGTCCATCATGTACAGACAGTTCATCTTTGAAGCGGGGCGAAAGTCTTTTTTTTTTTTTTTTTTTTTTTTACGTATCCATACTTTCACTTATATACACATTTTATAAACATAAACACATTCGCGCGCACCACCCACACACACACACACACAACACACACACACACACACACCGCACACACACACACACACACACACACACACACACACACACACCATACACACACACACATAAAGAGAGAGAGAGAGAGATGGAGAGAGGAGGAGGAGAGAGAGAGAGAGAAGAGAGAGAGAGAGATGCAAACATATATGCATATATACGTCTATGCATATAAACATCATACGTACATAGATAGGTATCATATAAACATAGCCGTGTATCAATAATCATCACCACAGGTTTTGAAAAGAAGAAGAGCTAAAATAACTTGTGCATAATATTAACTTGGGAAGGGTGGAAAGAACAATACATTTTTCTTTTCTCTCTTTATCCTTCCCCTAGTCCCTTAAATATCTTTTAGATCGAGGCAATCGTCCATTCATAGAAAATTCTGCAGAGGCACATTTGAATTAATTTTTAAGATCACAACAATCATTGTTTGTGTTTGAGAGTAGAATTTTTTTCCCTTTTATTCCCCTTTCTTTTCTCCCTTTCTCGTTTAGTAAACTGCTGTTTATAGAAAGAAAATTGGTTTATATGCGTTCCAGGTACTATTGAAATATGTTAGATTATAGTTAATTTTAGCGTTATATTCTTCAATCTTATATCTGGCATTTAATTGTCTTTGGAAAACAAATATATCTGGAAGATTCTTTTCCATTTTGCATCTATAAATGTTACATCTTGGCAAACATTACAATAAACTCTAAGATAGAATCCACTTTTTAGATATTCATCCACTCCGAAAATTACTAGTTCACATGAAATTCCAACATTTACGTGTGTTCACATTTTTCATTCAATAGTTTTTGAGAGATTTCCAAAATACTTGTACGTATCTGCAATTCCATAAAAAATGTTCAATGGAATCTCTTTCCTCATTACAAAATGAACACTGTAACGTATCGGTTAACCCCATTGCATTCAAAACGATATTAGTCGCAATAATTCGGTGTATGATTCTCATTTGCAACCATTTCAGTTTTTACATCCTTGATTGTACTGATTTTATAAAACACATTCTTCCAGGAAATGATTGGATTCATTTTTGCTGACCACTTTGAGCAACAGTTAGGTTTATTATTGTCTGATGTAAAGTACTCATAATATCGTTTTGCTCCTTTATTGGTGTTTGTTATAATTTTCAATGCATTTGGCACATCATGAATGTAATTAGTATTGTCATTGACTTGTATTCCGTTTTTTCTTAGGTATTGTTTTATTGACGAAATCCAACCATAGTACGTAATAAAGTCAACAGACAAATGTGTACTTGATATGAATTCTCTATGTTTGAAGAATTCCCATTTTCTTTCAGAAAGTGCCTGATGGAGTATATTCCTTTCTTAATTATATTGTTTTGTTTGATGACAGCATTACCTATTTTGATTTTTTCGTTTGTAGAAAACAGGTTCATCTAGCACCTCACAAACATTTTTTTGGCGTAATATTGTGGCAAAAGTTTCTATATGCTTTGAAAGTATGGGTCCAAAAGGGTTTATGTTTGAATAATTTTAAACCGTACATTGGTCCGTAACATTCAAAGTTTTTAAGAAAAGGGTTACATTTCAACTGCAATATTTATCCATTTATGATTCGTTGTTTTATATTTTTCTCAGCCATGAAAGTTTCAGAGCATATATATACCTTCGAATATCTGGTATGTTCAAACCACCTTGTTGTACACTTTTTACTGCCGTTTTTCTACTAATCCTGTCCCCTTTTCCATTCCAAACAAATTGAAAGCATAACTTTTGGAGTTTTTGTACAAAATGGTCAGGTGGATCAGGTAACAAAATCCAAAGATGTATTAG
Organism: Conus ventricosus; assembly: GCA_018398815.1. Classification (NCBI taxonomy): domain Eukaryota; kingdom Metazoa; phylum Mollusca; class Gastropoda; order Neogastropoda; family Conidae; genus Conus; species Conus ventricosus. Next base: position 1,015,029 of record CM031628.1, read on the forward strand.
TTTCGACAGAATTAGAGATTTTAACACAGCTACTCTCCCAAGTGGAGTGATGATTCTTTGTGACCAAATTTTAAACAACATTTTAACCTCTGCGAATTTTTCATTGTAGTTTATGGTTTCACAATTATTTAAATCTTGAGTAAACCAGATTCCCAGTATTTTGAATTTAGGGGGATTCCATATCATTTTCAGATGGGGGCAATATACTTTTTTTGGATCTTTTTTTCATTTCCTAGCCAAATTGTTTGTGTTTTATCACAGTTCATACTTAGGCCAGAAATCTTGCTGAATCTGTCTAAGATAAATATGGATCGGTTAAATGATTCTTCATCACCCTCATTGAATAACTGTGTATCATCTGCAAACTGCGCAATTTTATGCTCAGTATTATTTTATCTTTATCCCTTTTATAGATTTGTCTTCCCTGATCATGATAGCTAAAATTTCCACGCACAGGACAAACAAATATGGAGAAATAGGGTCTCCCTGCCTACAACCTCTTTCAACTTTAAACATTGTGCAGTGTTGCCATTTATACTAACCGTTGATCTGATGTCTTTGTAAAAAGTTTCAATCCAACGGCAAACACCATCTCCAAAACCATATGCTTTTTAAAACTTTAAACATAAAACTCCAATCCAATGAGTCAAAGGCTTTTTCAAAATCAATACTAAGTAGCAAGCCAGGAAGATTTTTCATTTGTAGATAGTTAATCAATCGTATATTAATCTATATTATCTCTATATATCTATTAGTTATGAATCCCGTCTGATCCTCATTTATAAGTGTTGGTAGGACGTTCTTAATTCTATTGGAAATACACGAAGATCCTATTTTGTATATTACATTAAGAAGAGATACAGGTCGCCAATTTTTGATAAATTCCTTAGGTTTATCACCTTTAGGTATACAGATAATTAGACCTTCTTTTTGTGTTGATGAAAGTTCTCCGTGTTTAAATGCCTCATTTAGTGACCTCACTACAAACGGTCCCAGTTGTTTCCAAAAGAATTTGAAGAATTCTACCGTAAATCCATCTGTGCCAGGGCTTTTACCATTTTTCAGAACTTGGCTAGCTTCCTCTATAGTTATTAGACCATCTAACATCGTTCCTTGTTCTTCTGATAATTTGGGGATTTCATTAACTAAGCTTTCTAATTCACAATTTTCTACTTCTTCTTCCCCGATACAAATTCTCATAGAATATTTTCACTTCATTTAGGATTTCTTTATGGTCATCTATTATCTCATTATCCTTAGTTATTAGTTTTTGTCATTTGTTTGCTAATGTAGTTTCTTTTCTCAAGACTACAGAAATACTTAGAAATTTTTTCACCATCAGCAACCCATCTGGCTTTGATCTTCTTAAGAGTACACCTTCCATTCTGGTATCTCTAATTGTTCTCAACTCCTGATTTTTCTCGTGCAGTTTTTTCATTACGTCTTCTGTTTTGTGGGCCATCTTTTCAAGAGTTTGAATATCTTTCATGAGTTCCTTTTCAGTTTCTGTAGTTTTCTTTTTTTTTCATTGTGGCATTATGCGATAGTTTTTCCTCTTATTTTCATTAGTAGAAAATCTAAAAATAGTTGTCTGAGATTTTAAGTTCAATTTTACCTTTATCTATTTCATCGATTGTTTCATTGTTGCAATTATCTGCGGCGTATTCTTTTGTCACATTTATGATTTCCTGATTAATTTCATCCACATATTGCTCATCCTTAAGCAAGGAACAATTAAATTTCCAAAAAGTATGTTTCTTTCATTTTTACCAAATGTCAGTTGCAGTGTAATTATAGAGTGATCAGAACGGTATCCCGGGATGATGTCAGCATCTTCAAAATACCCAGTACAAATAAGGGCGAAAGTCTTTATGTCAGGGGAGTGCCACTTTCCTGTCTGCACCGCTGTCATCACTTCCTGTAGTGTATCATCTTGCAGGACAGCTTCTCGAACTTCTGCTTGAGTCATTGCCTTGGGAATGCAATTCTGGGCAACGTAGTTGATGTACGCCTCTGATGCGTTCTCTCTTCTGGGCTCAGATGTGGGATGTCTGCTGATGAAATCAGCTGGGTTTTGCTCATTTCTGCCAGGACGGTACGTAGATCCATCTCATAGGGCAGGAGACGAAGGGCGTAGGCGTTCAATTCGAGCAGTTGCAGGTTTTCGGTTCTTCAGAATTCCTATCAGAGGCTTGTGATCTGTGTGTAACACAAATGGGGATCCGAAAATGTACAGATGGAAGTGCTCGACACCGAAGACTATCGCCAACATTTCTCTTTCTGTTTGCGAGTACCTCTTCTCAGTGTCCGTCAATGCACGACTGGCGTAGCAGATCGGTCGCCCGTTTTGGGTCATGATGGCTGCAGACCTACTGGACTGGCGTCTACCAGGATGTCCGTTTGCTTGTGGGGGCTGAAGTAAGCCATGACGCATGCGCTGGTCAGTGCACACTTCAGTTCATCGAAGGCCTTTTGCTGAGGGGTGTCCCAGGCCCAGACAGTGTCCTTTTTAGTGGCTGTCTCAGTGGCTCAGTGATTGTAGCGTAGCCTGGATGAACCTGGCAACATATTGCGTCATTCCAAGAAGGACCTCACATCGGCTGCAGATTGAGGAGGATGAGCTTGGGCAATTGTTTGAATCTTCTCCGGATCTGCTGAGACACCATTCTGGCCAAACACATGGCGAAGAAAGTGAGTTCATTCACTGAAAAGACACATTTTCCACGGTTCAGCTTAGCGCCAACTTCGTTCAGCTTGTTCAAGGTCTTCCGAAGGCTTTCGTCATGCTCAGCTTCCGTGGCACCATGCACGATGATGTCATCACTCAAATTTCTGGCCCTGGGATATCTTGTAGGATCTCAGCAATGGCGTTTTGAAAATTTCAGCTGCTGCGTTTACGCCGAACAAAAGTCTTTTGTACCGCCGAAGGCCAACATGTGTAGAGATGTTGTGATATACTTGCTGTCTGGGTGGAGTTGTAGTTGGTGGTATGCACCTGACAGGTCTAATTTGCTGAAAACGGTGGACCCATTCAAGTCGGCGATCAGTTCATCTATGGTCGGCATGGGGTGCTTTTCCTCTGGATAGCCTTATTTGCTTCTCGCATGTCGATGCATAGACGAACACCTCCCTGTTTCTTGGGACTACTACGGTCGGGGAAACCCACGGTGTTGGGCCAGACGCCTTCTCAATGATGTCGTCTTCCTCTAGTCGTTCCAAACTCTCGTTCCACGTCTTTTCGTATGTGAAGGGGATGCGTCTGTGTCGTTGATGCACAGGCTGCACAGACTCGTCGATGTGCAGTTTGATTTGAACACCTTCGATTTTCCTGATTTTCCATCAAATAGGCTTGGAAAGTCATCAATGATGCCTGTCGATGTCTTGGAGGCCAGGGCGAATTGAATGATGTTGAGCGCTTGGGCAGTGTCTGCGCTGAGGAGATTGTCGGTGTTTTTCCGCTTCCACTACACAGAATTTTGCGCATGTTTGCTTTTCTTTGTAGGCATTGTTCGTCTGTATGCAGCCCTTGACTGGAAGTGGCGTTTTCGAACCGTAGGCGTAGACCTTCGGGCAAGGCCCATACAATGTCTCACTGTTGGCAGCTTCTTGAATGTGTCTATTGTGACAATATTCACCGTTGCCCCTGTGTCAATGATGAAACTGGTCACGGTGCCACCTAGGCACACATCAACAACTGGCGCTTTGGATGCACGCTTTTCGGTGATGCTAAAAATCTCTTCGCTGGAGCTGTCTGCATTGTCAACGGCTGTGTGAACGTGCATATGGTCAATTTGCCTTATCTTCTGGCTCTGGGCAGACTCACAGACACGTGCGAAGTGATTGGGCTTTCTGCAGAGCCGACACTCTTTCCCCTTTGCAGGACATAGTGTATGGGTCACTGGGCCACCACAGTAGCGGCAGGGCGCAGTGTTGTCGCTCTGATTTGAAGTATGATAGCGGGAACCACGGCTGGATCTGGGGTTGCGGCCATAGGCAGGGCGACCACGATGTGAGCTGTGGGCCGGTTGTTGACCTGTATTGGCTGCTGGATGGTGACCTGGACCTCTGGAGCGTTGACCACGTCTCGGGCGTCTACCACCTCTGACTGAATAGGCAGCACAGTCAACATCTTCACCAGCAATGGCGTTGGCAGCTGCAGAGCTTTCTATGGCACTGGCTCTACTTTCTGAAAGTTCAAAACTGCGGGCTTCATCCAAGACCTGCTTCAGGGTGAGGTTGTCCTTGAGAGCCTTGCGACGAACACGTGATGACGTACATCCTTGAATTATTTGTGACAGAATTTCTTTGTCCATATCATGAAGTCACAGTTAGCTGCTAAGCTTCTGAGTCGAGTGTAAAAAGAGTCAATGGTTTCATTTGCTTTCTGCACTGTTTGCCTAAATTTGAAAGTCTCAAATGAAGTGTTCTTTTTGGGAGTGAAATATGCAGTGAATGATTCTTTGAGCGTCTTGTACTCAATGGCATGGCCCCCATCGTCAGTTGCACCTATACCTTTTCTTCATCTGTCATGGCGTCATGAATTTCGAAAATGTCATCACCGCCATAGTGGAGCAGCAGAGCCTTCATTCTCTGATCATTCGTAATGTTCATTGCTGTCATCAGGTTTTCTAGCTTGCCTATCCATTTTCCGCCAACGAGTGCCTGCTGTATTTTCTTCCCCATGCACAACAAAACGTTCGAAATTCGGCAAGTTTGACATCGTTACAGGACTGTCACTGTGTACTCCAACACTACAGTTCTATGACTCAACGCTGTATGACGTAAAGACTGATCGTGATTACGTGGTCGAAAAGTTCAGACAAACTAAAACGACTTACAGTGTCACTTGAGGTTGGGTTCAAGCTAGCTTGTAGCTTCAGTGGATCACTCGTCGCCAGATTTAGTGTCTGCGATGCGTGCAGTGTGCGTGTGTGTAAACACAGCCATGCATAAGGATTTCAAAGACTTGAAGGTGACGGTTGGAGGCATTTATTTTCTTGCCATCTTTTCTTCCAGCCCTCTGGCATTCTGGGTAAATCCATATATACTTGTCCGGTAAGGGGGACCACTCTGGTTCTACTTTCCGTTTCATCAAGGACACAACAGCGGACAGGAAGCAGATTGATAGACAGCGAGGAGTGAAGAGAGAGAGAGAAGAGAGAGAGAGAGAGAGAGGGGGGGGGGGAGGGGGCAGAGTGAGAGAGACACTAATGGAGAGAGGGCGAGAGAATCAGATGGAAAACACCAACACACACACACACACACACCCACACACACACACACACACACAATGCCAGGGACCGGTTGTCTACCCTTTTGGCCATAATATGGTTGAAGTCATAGCGTCGGGCTGTGACCCCTTTTGACCCGTGGGGAAGGGGTCGGTGGGCCACACACCACGATTGGCGACTCTAGGCACAGGCACAGTTGGAGGTGACCTACACGAGGGTCAGGGACCTGTACTCCCCCCAACCTTCATGTTTAACCAGTCAGGTGGGTCAAGGTCAGTTGTTGGGGTACTGGGGAATACCTTGCAGCAGCATTTCTCCTAAAACATTCAAAATTCCGCTTAGTTTTGTATATTTTGATTCTTTTTTTCTCCCCCTTTCCCAAATTACCACATTATTTATCACAAAAAAAAATCCCCTCCCCTCTCTTGTTCTGTCAATTAAGGCCAACAGCCCGGGAGTGGTTGGACATTTTAACGCATGACTTACTTTCACGCTGTGGCGTGGTGGTTGCTTGGTAAATCGGGAACAGAAGGTGTGTGTGTGTGTGTGTGTGTGTGTGTGTGCTGATTGGACTGGAGCTTCTGAACCTTGGAAAGTACCTGCACAGTCCCCTTAAGACTGTGGATTGAAAAAGATACTTTTTTACATGTGTGCTGTGGGAAGAAAAGAATTTTGTCACTGTATTCTTTGGCCAGGATTGTAACCTTTTAGAGAATGAATTTCGAACAAAAGGCTCCAATTTCTTTTTTTTTTTCATTGTGAAGTTTGCCTAGGTTGGCTGGAAGCTGGACGTGTGCCCAAGAGGTAAGGTCATGTTGCTTATAGCCCAGCCGACCGCAAAGGGCCATATCAGGCCTCGTGTGCCCAAGAGGTTATTGTGTGACTGTGAACAAAGATGCTGTGAAGGAATCCTGCCGTACGATTTCGGCAGTTTCCCTCATGACTCCTCTCTAGAGGGGGAATTTTCAGATTAATTGAAGAGTTTCGAGACATAAACGGTTTCTTTCCTTGATAAGTGTTGGTGATCTAGGACGGTGTTCTAATTTGAGGAGTACAATTGAGAGCTCCCCTACGCATTGGGCATGATCTACCAACAGTTTGTTGTGAAGCTTTTCGGAAGCACACGCACACACACACACGCGCGCGCACTCATATACACACACATAATCCGTATTGCGTGTTTGTGTGAGCGTGTGACCGCGCCGTGCGTGTGTGTGTGTGTGTGTGTGTGTGTGTGTGTGTGTGTGTGTGTGTGTGTGCGTCTGCGTGCGTGCTTGTGTGTGTGTGTGACGGACTGTCTGGTTGCCTGCGTGGGGGAATATGGCAATCTGTGTGTGTGTGTGTGTGTGTGTGTGTGTGTGTGTGTGTGTGTGTGTGTGTGTGTGTGTGCGTGAGTGCATGCGTGTGTGCGCATAAGTAGATCGTAGAGGTGAGGTGGGGGCTTCGACGTTTTCGGCGATACTAGCTGGTGCTCTTTTGCACATCATCAGACAGAAAGAAAGGGAGACAATGTACGGGGGGGGGGGGGGGGGGGGGGGGAGCAGGATTTTTCCGACTAAAAGTAGTTTTATTTCTTTCTTTCTTTCTTTCTGCGTACGCAGGCTGATACTCCTGCGGACACTCCCTGTATAGCCAGGCAGTGGAGTTTTGTGTGTATGACCCTTTTCTATTCCGCCATTAAGGCAGCCATACTCCATCTTCGGGGAAGGTGCATGCTATGTGTCACGTGTCATCCATACCAACGGCCAGACTGGCCTTCTCTTCAAAATTGGTGATGGGATTTTACGTGTGTGCAGATGTTGTGCGTGCGTTCACACACGGAACCTCGGTTTATAGTCTCATTCGAAGGACTGTGTGGGGGAATGGAGTCAGAACCAATGTTACTCCGAGGGAAAAATCCCCCTATACCGAAATTCGAACCCGCAACCCAGGATCACGAGTCCGGCGCTTTACCAACTGAGCTATTCCGGCCCCCAAAGTAGTTTTATGATATACTTTCCTGTCCAAACAAATGCCTTTTCTCCTACTATGCGGAACATCGGGAATTCCCCTAAAGAACAAAGAATGATGTGGAGAGCGGGGAGCTCGTGCTGCTCAACCAACAGGAATATATGGGAGGTCTCCATGAGGCACCAAGTCTCCCACACCACGGGCGCTTATCAGGGGAGTCCCACTCTGTCCTCTGGAGGAAAGCTTTCAGCGCTCTGACAGGACAGTTAGCCTGCTCCATCCACGAACATCCAGGCCTGGGACCAGATGACGAAGGGGCCAACGGAGGCATGTTAATCATCAGCACCCGCACTTTGGGCCCGACGGTTTTGGGCTAGGAACTCGGGCACATGGACAGGGCCCTCGGGATACCGAGCCATCGTTACGTCATCGTAGGGACGTGGGTCCCTGGACAGGGCACGAACCTCACCGACCCTCCATGCAGAAGCCAGGGTGACCCAAAAAGCAAGTTTTCAGAGGGAGATTCGCGACAGAGCATTCGGTGATTGGTTCAAAGTGCCCCGTGGTCAGATACACCAGGACTAAGGGAAGGCTCCATTTAAGACACCTACTTAGTCTAGGGGAGCCCAGTGCAGCGTAAGAAACCAGTTCGGACACAAAGGGATCGTGGCTGATGTCACTGTCTCTGCCCATGAGATGGAGGCCTTTGCAACAGCAGATCTGAAACCCCTCAGCGTGCTGGCCTTCCTTCCAGATATCTGCAGATCGTCTATGGAATGAGCGATGTCTTGATCACGGCCACTGCTGGAGGCACACCAGATTGCAAACATCATCTGGAAAATATCTTCCACTTATTATCTTATACCTTCAAAAAGGAAAGTCTTGGTCAGGCATGGCCTTCTCCACTGGCGTGGAGAGAGAGAGAGAGAGAGAGAGGAGAGAGAGGGAGAGAGAGAGGAGAGAGAGAGAGAGAGAGAGAGAGAGAGAGACAGAGATGGGATCGGCATGCTATCTCTGCGTCCGTGGTTGAATCACATCTTTCCAGGTGGGGAGAGAGACTGGAACCGCCACCAGTAGGGAAACCAGCAGGTTTATCCAGCTCTTCGACCACTTCAGGGTTTGAAATCAGAATCAACAGGCATTTCTCTTTGGAGGCCTTCTTTAGGACTGCTGGGATGATAGGGGATGTGGAAAACACGTAAGCAAACATCCGCTCCCAAGAGCATCCACAGCCAGGGCTAGTGGTCTGGAACTGGTGAGACAAACACTGGAAGTTCATTGTTCCTCTGGTCGCGAACACATCCACGTGAGGAGTTCCCAGACACAGACATACTGATCGGAAAATCTTTATTGAGCACCCACTCTGATGGTAACACCTGATGCTTCCTGGATACAGAGTCCGCCAAAACATTGAGTTTCCCTGGGTGCGAGTCTTAAAGAAGAGAGATGTCTTCAGATTCTCGCAAAAATAGCAGGACCGACACTGCCAGATAGTTCAGCTGTCTGGAGTGGGTGCCCCCTGGATTCTTCAATATTGTTACCACCGTCGAGTTGTCTGAGCATACTTTGACTGTCTTTCCCTTCACGAGATAGGACCACTGGCGAAGTGCTATCAAGACCCGCTCGCATTTCCAAAAGATTCGTGTGGTCTGCACACCGGGTTTCCCACGGTCCACTGCACTCGAGAAAGTCAAGGAAAAGGTGCCCCCCCCCTCCCCCCACCCCCTCCACCCGGTCTTGCTCGCATCTGCACAAACGTTTATGTCGAAGGGGGATTCTGTAGAGGGGCACCACGTCAACCACTCCAGACTCGGCCATGGCTGAAGAGCCTTGAAGAAAGACGGGCCTAAAGGAAGGGAGATGTCCCAATTTGCCGTCGGCTGGATCCAGACTTTGCTCAGTGCCCACTGCAGAGGGCGAAGGTGAGGACGCCCAGACGAATCAGATATGAGGCAGCAGAAGCCAGACCGGTCATGGTCTGACTGCTGCGGGGAGTGGACACTGGACTGGAGAAGGGGCCGAGTGTGTGTAAGCAAGATCTTTTATGCTTTTGGGTACTGGAAGACACACAAGATTCAAGTCGGTCTTGAACTGCAGGCCGAGATGGACAAACCTCCAGGAAGAGTCCTGTCTGGCTTCTCCAGGTTGACTACAAAGCCAGGGGCGAAAGGGTTCGCTTCAAGACAGAGAGGTCCAAAGAAAGAGTGTTCGGATCTTTGTGTTTCTGAAGGAGCTTGCCCAGTTTAGTTGGATGACATGGAGTCGGTCCTGAGTTGAACGATCTCCATGACTGCATCCATGACCCTCGTGAAAACCCACAGGCTGAGGGACAGGCCAAACGGAAGTGCCTGAAACAATATACCTTGTCCTGGAGAGCGAACCGAAGAAACTTTTGAGACGAAGGGTGAATGGAATGTGGAAGTACGCGCCCGAAAGACCCCGACTGACTGCCAGTCTTCCTGAAGGATCACCGCCCGTAACTGCCAAATGGTCTCCATGGTGAACTTCGGGGGAGGGGGGGGGGGGGACGAGTGAACAAAATTGAGCTTGCTCAGGTCTTTGACTAGACGCCGCTCTCCGTTTTTCTTCGGCACTAGAAAAAAAGAATAGAGAAAAACCCAGGAAGCCACGGCAGAGGCAGCTCCACTATCGCTCCTTCTGAACACGAGTCTGTAGTTCTTCTAACAAGACTTTGGCCTTGGGTGGGTCAGAAGGAACCTTTGTCCAAACGGTGGTGGACGAACGTAGAGGGGAGGGGAGGGGGGGGGGGGAGAAAGGATAGCTTTTGTCCGTCCCTTACCACTCTCAAAACTCACTCGTCCCAGATGAGTCGTTCACACTGCCGGTAAAATGCCTTCAGACGCCCCTTCACCGTAGAGCCGAGGGCAGGGATAGCCAACATCGGCGACCTCGCCCTCGGCCACGTGCACGCGCTTTTCCGGCGGACTTTGGTCGGAGAGGACGAAAGGAAAAAGCTTCTCTTGGGAGCGGAAGACTGACGCCCGCGAAAGGAGGGGCGAGGAAAATTGGAAGCAGAAATAGGTGAGGGAAGGGGGGTGGGGGGGTGGGGTGTTGAGGGAGGAAAACCCGGAAAGTGCATCTCCAGCCCGTTCAGAAACGTGAGCCAAAGAATCTCCAAAAGAGAAGGGGCCTTGAATCAGCGCATGACGTAATGCTGCTTTGACGTCGTTCTGGTGACGCAAAATCTCTAGTAAAACCATCTCTATAAGTCATGGACAGGTGGCTAGAATTAGAGAGAATGGACAAAGGAGCTGCAGACGAAATAGCACACCTCGACTAATACAAGAAAAAAAATCTGCTACAAACCCTCCTGCGAGATGGTGCCTTTCTTCAAAATGGTGAGAAGGGAGGGCTTGGGCAGCTCCAGGAAGGACGAAGCCGTGACAAACGAGTCAGTGGAGCAGGCGAACTTTCAAAAAACAAACAACAAAAAAAACAAGATGCAAAGCATATATGTGGCTGGACAGAAGTTGACTTCTGCAAATGTGTAATATTCATGCTCTTGAAGAGCATGTTTTGTTTTATTGTGGCTATTTTTATTCTTTTGTGTGTAGTTGAGCTGATAAGGGTAGTGTAAGTGCATAGGGATTTCAGTGAATTCTGAGCCTTTTGTAGTAGAGCTGATAAGGGTTGTGCAAGTACATAGGGATTTCAGTGATTTCTGAGCCTTTTGTCAAAAGAGTTATCCGACTTGGTGCCAAGTTTAGCGTGGTCCAGAATTATCTCTAGAATTCCAGTGGATGAGTAGGAATACCATAGTGGTTTGTGGATATAATCAGTCTACTTGGCATAATCTCTGTTTAGAAAGGTGCACAAACTACCAGACATTAATGGATATTTATTCACGGTAATGACAAAGCGGTGATTAATACTGCCATTTACTGAAGCTCAGGGCCTATATTCTGCTGCGTATTAGCAGTTGGTGTGAACTGGAGGCATTAATATCAGCCTCCCGCCAGATGCGATCTTTTCCCCACTGCTAGTCACAGTCAGCAGAGGGTTTTGCATGTTCGTTGGGACAGGAAGACCGGTTTTATGCGGGAAAGTGGTTAGCCACAGCACCAAGGGAAAGATGATTTTGTGAGGTATGTCAAAACAAGTTCATTGGGAAATCTGGTTGTTATAGATAAATATTTTTGTTGTTGTTGACTTGGTTAAGTGTTTTAAAGAAACTGTTAAGAGCCACTTAATGGAGATGGTTACAAGACTAAGAGTTTTCACTTAGGAGGAGAACTGGTTGTATTTTGCGTTCAAGAGATCTTGGACAGCTCTCTCTCTCTCTCTCTCTCTCTCTCTCTCTCCCCTCTCTCTCTCTCTTTCTCTCTCTCTCCGTGCTTGTTAATTTTTGTTCATGGAATCAGTACCTGATGTGAAGGAGGCTGGAATGAATTATTCAGTTATGCTCACTCCTTGTAGTTACAGTGTTGTTGAAAGCAATTCCGGAAAACCAATGCTGATCTATTTTATTTTCATCTTAGATGTATCAGAAACTTCGTTGTGAATTGTGTTCCAATTCTTGGCTATACTCGGGCCCAGAGTTACGAAGTTCGGCCGAGTTGCGACGATGGATGAGTGAAGGGAAGTAACCTTTTTTTTTGAAGAGTAAATCAGTGACATGTATGAGTTGTTTCCCTTTGCTGTATTCTTGTTGGCTATGTTGAGGCCAGCCATTTATTATCTTTTTTTTTTGGAGATCCTGTGCGTCTTGATGCTATGATTTAGGGACACACATGTTGCCCTTTTCAGAGGATGCCTGTTCCACACCAGAGAGGTGGCCGGGACAGATGAACGGGTGTGTCGACACCCTGTCCTGAGGTAGATAATGTTTTTCCCATGTTGATATTCTGTTGAAAATTTTTTTGTTTTGTTCTGACATTTTTCAACATGTCGCTGTGCAATTTATTGCACCCTTGGTACCATGGATTTTTTTGTAAAGCTGGTGGTCACAATGGTTATTGTTACCACAAGCCAATATGTATGCAAGCAATGGTATTGAATGAGAAAGATATGGGTTTTCTTTGTCAGAGCCATTAATTGAATGATGATTGGGTATGTATTATTACGAGTAAATGAAAATTTGTTTTTATATTATGAGAGATTAATTGAATTTACCAGGAATAATCTAGACCTGTCCGGAGGTGGGTGTGCGTGCTGAGAAAGGAAGATGGCTCTAGTTGGCTGGTTCATGTGTAAGATGTGTCTTTCTGAGTTTCATCATATGTGTGGACACTACACATATTTTTTTCCATACAATTGTGTAACTGTTGTTGAGAATTAGATGTTAATTAAATTTATTTTATTTTTCATAGCTCCTGCCGTTCGCAACGGGGAGTTCCCTGTTGAATGTGTGTGCTTATGTATGTTCATTCATAATGCTGTTCTTCACTATGGAATTATGATACATGCTTTTGACTGTATGTAACTCCTACCGTTCGCAACGGGGAGTCCGAATGTTGATGTTATGTTAATGAAATAGTTATGTTGTTGATCCTGCCGTTCGCCACGTGGATCCCCTTTGGTTAATGTTATGATTATGTTATTGATTGCAAAGATATGTTTTACCTCCCACCGTTTGCAGCGGAGAGGCCCTTTGGTGTTGATATTTGTCTTAGTTTAACTTGCATGATTATGTTTTTCTGCGTGTGTTTTTATATAGTATGCTGTACCTCATGTTTATGATTATTGTTGTTTGTGTCTTACTAGGTTGGCTTGCTAGGCTGGCTTGGATGGTTGGTTGATCTGGTTTTGATTGACTGAATAAACGAAAATGTCCAACATCAATACGGTCTGGGGTGATGGACGGATGACGCTCCCCCCTCTACCCTTGACCTCTCACAAAATGGCGCTGCGAGCAGGATGAACGAGTGCCAACCTCAGGACGCGGGATCAGGCCCTTGGATGTGCCACAGCAAGGAAGGTTTTCATTTTTTTTATTGAAATTTTGAATTTATGCCTATGGTGCGGTGGAGATGGCAGGCCAGATCATTGTTCTGCAAAGGAGCTGACCCTGTAGCTGATTTCAGCATGACGGAAACTGTCGTGGCACAGTGATTAAATGATGTATCTGATTATTGTGAATTGATATGTTTGTTTCTTTTTTTTGATGGAAGGACCACCCTGATATGACCCTGTTGATCAGCTGAGCTTTAATGTGGACTGACATGGACTGGATGTTGCGCATAATTTAGAAGTTGAAAGGTTGATGTTAGAGTATGTGTATAAGTATGTTAGTGAGGGAATATTTTTTGTTAAGCCTTTCTTTGTCATGAGTACTGATATTTCTAGGATTTCATTTTTCCATTTTTGTGTGTGTTTTGTTTTTCTAGCGTAACCTTTTAGTATATACCTATTTTTCAAAAGATTATTGAAAGATGGCTGAGGTGACCTTGGACAGTCTTGCTGACGAACTAGCAGCTTTGAAAAGTAATGCTCAGAGGGTAATTATAGCTCCAAGGGAAAAGTCAATCAAGGTATTTTCAGGGACAGGTCACCCAAACAGTGGAAGAGTTTGAGAAGGATATCAAGAATATTTGGTCAAGTAGGGGTCTCCAAGAGGCGGATCAAGGTGAAAAAGTAGATATCATTTATAGCCACTTGACAGAATGTGTCAAGAGTGAACTGTTGTGTCACCCCACGGATGTCACGGATGACCCCGATGAGCTCTTCAAAATTCTATATAAGGTGTGGGGAGAGCAACGGTCTGTCAGTCAGCTGTTGGGGACTTTTTACTCCATCTCACAGAGGGGGTATGAAGGGGTCAGGGAGTATTCCCACAGGCTGAACAAAGCCTTTACAGATGTGACACAGAGGGGGTATGAAGGGGTCAGGGAGTATTCCCACAGGCTGAACAAAGCCTTTACAGATGTGACACAGAGGGGGTATGAAGGGGTCAGGGAGTATTCCCACAGGCTGAACAAAGCCTTTACAGATGTGACAAAGAGGGGGTATGAAGGGGTCAGGGAGTATTCCCACAGGCTGAACAAAGCCTTTACAGAGGTGACACAGAGGCAGAGGAAAGAGGATACAATGCAGCAGCCGCTGGATCAGAAAATTCTGCGAGACCATTTTGTGGCGGGTCTCTGCAATGGGCAGTTAAGAAGGCGTCTGAGAGAGCAGACGCACAAAATCCCAAATTCCTCCTTCTTAGAGCTTAGAGATGAGGCTCTACGATGGGTGGAAGATGAGGAGAAAGAGGGTGCCACCGAAGCTGTCTCGGCTCAGGCAGAGGCATCTGTCAAGCAGCTCCAAGCCATGGAGGCCATTGTAGAAAAATTAGGAAAAATGGAGGGCAGGATGAGACAGATGGAGGAGCAGCTCTGTGCAGAGAAGCGCCCAAAGCCACAATCAGGGGGTGCGGCAGGCAGGCGGAAACTGCCGTTTGCCAGAGACGGGAGGCCAATATGTCTGGGGTGCGACAGGCCAGGCCATATTCGCCGAAACTGGTCCCGATCTGTCGAGGCAGGGAAACGACATTCCTCAGTAGTGACGAGTCGCACTGCTGAGGGGCAACCTTCCGGCTCACTCAATAAAATCCTAGGGAGATGTCCATATGCCAAGGTATTGATTAATGACAAGGAAGTTGATGCCCTTGTGGACACTGGGGTCACAGGTCACCATGATGGGGGAAGGCACATTCAAAGAACTCTTTGGGTGCTCTCCCCTACAACCTGTGGCTGGTTGCTGCGAGTCACTGCAGCTAATGGCTTGGACATTCCCTACGAAGGATATTTTGAAGCCGACGTGGGAATCTGGGGCACCACGGTAAGGGGAAAGGGCATTCTGGTGAGGTCCTCTACATCCGCATCGGATGTTCCTGTCATCCTAGGGATTGAATGTGTTGCGGGAGGTAATGCCAGATGTCAGTGCCCCAGTGGTGCAGGGTTTTGCACGGGTGGCAGGAAGGGAGTCTGTGTATATCCCGCCTCGGGCAGTGGCCAGCCTCAGAGCAACTGGGGCAGTAAATAGAACACTGCAGGATCAGGAAGTGTTGACTGAGCCACTTCCGGACTTCAGTCACAAAGGTTTGCTTGTCCCACCCACGGTAAGCAAGGTCGAAGGCAATTGCTTTTTTGTTCAGGTCATCAATGTCAATGACGAAGGCATTGTCTTGAGACCAGGGACAAGAGTTGGCACAGTGCAGCTATTCAAACAGGAGCTGCCCCCAGGCAAAGTGTCAGTGGAAGTTAGCTGCAATCAGATCCATGTCTCAGTTAACTCCACTGAGACTGATAGTGAGGTACAAGGCGGAGAGTGCCCCGTTAACCTGGAGGGTATAGACTGCACTGACAGCCAAAGGCAGCAGCTGGAGGAGTTGCTGAAAGCCAATGCGGACCTGTTTTTTTCCGCGATGACTGTGACCTGGGGTACACAGACAGGGTCACGCACAAGATCCGCCTTAAAGATGATGTCCCTGTGGCCTCAACCTTTCGGAGGATCCCACCAACGCAGTACCAGGAGGTGAAGGAGCATATCCAAACTCTTATGGACAGAAAGATTGTCCAGAAAAGCTCCAGTGCTTATGCATCTCTGGTAGTAGTTGTCCGAAAGAAGGACAACTCTATCCGCCTCTGCGTCGATTACCGTCGCCTAAATGAGAAGGCCATACCAGATGCCTATCCCCTCCCAAGGATAGATGATTCATTGGATGCACTTGGAGGGGCCAAGTTGTTTTCCACTCTGGATTTGGCAAGTGGCTACCATCAGGTTGCCATGGCGGAGGAAGACAGGCACCAAAACAGCCTTCATCACCCCATTCGGATTGTTCGAATACCTGAGAATGCCAATGGGTTTGTCCACCGCCCCAGCAACTTTCCAGAGGCTGATGCAAAGCACAATGAATGATCTGGCATTCCAAATCCTCCTGGTGTATCTGGATGATCTGCTGGTCTACAGCCAGACTTTCGAGGAACACCTCGAGCGCCTGAAAATTGTATTTCAGCGTTTGCGTGAGGTCGGGCTGAAGCTCAACCCCCAGAAATGTCATATTGCGCAACGGCAAGTGGAGTATTTGGGATACACGGTCTCATCTGAGGGAATCGCAACCTCAGACTCAAAGATCAAAGCTGTGGCAGACTGGCCAAGACCGCAATCTCTGCGGAGAACTGAGATCTTTCTTGGGTTTGCCAGCTACTACAGGCGCTTTGTGAAGGGTTTTGCCAGTCTAGCAAAACACTCAACCAACTGGTCTCTCTGACATACCAGCAAGAGAAAGAAAAGAAGCGGAAGAGCCAGCTGGTATCTATTGTGAAGGCATGGACTCCTCAGTGTCAAAAGGCATTCGAGGATCTAAAAGAAGCTTTGACCTCTGCACCCGTACTAGGGTACGCAGATTTCAAACTGCCTTTTGTCCTGGAGACAGATGCTTCCTTGGACGGCTTGGGGGCTGTGCCTCACAACACCAGGGAGGAGAGCAGCGGGTTGTCGCATATGCCAGTCGGTCTCTCCGTCCATCAGAGAGAAATATGCTCAACTACAGTAGCATGAAGCTGGAGCTCTTGGCACTTAAATGGGCCATGTGCGAAAAGTTTCGACCCTACCTTTTGGGCACCCACACTGTAGTTCTGACTGATAACAACCCCCTTAGTCACATCCAGACAGCCAAATTAG
This sequence comes from Conus ventricosus, assembly GCA_018398815.1. Lineage (NCBI taxonomy): Eukaryota > Metazoa > Mollusca > Gastropoda > Neogastropoda > Conidae > Conus > Conus ventricosus. The sequence goes on from CM031628.1 coordinate 1,031,837, forward strand.
GGGCAGTAGAGCAAAGATGGGCAGCTGACTTGGCATGTTTTGACTTCACCGTGAAGTATCGATCAGGGAGAGAGAAAGAATGCTGATGCACTATCTCGAAACCCTGTGTCTGGGCCAGAGGGTCCTGGCGAGGAAGAGGTGAGAGCAGTCTCGTGTAGTGGGACACGCAGGGTCGGAACAGTGCATGAAACGTTCATCGCACAACGGTGGAACCATTGGAGGCGATCCAAGTGAAAGCTGACTTCCCTCTGTCTCTCTTCCTGAGCCACCCCCAGCTATGCAGTTCCCTTCATTATCGCTTTCTGAGATACAGGAAGCACAGCGGAAAGACAGAAGCATAGCCTCTCTCATCCCATTTGTGGAGTCCCATTGTCGTCCTCCTGGGAAGCAAATTCGGACCATGGATGCTGACCAGAAAGCCCTTCTGCGGCATTTTGACCGGCTGCATCTCAAAGAGAAGGTGCTTTACAGAGCGGTGGAGGATGTGACAGAGGGACGGGTGTCACAGCTCGTTGCCCCTGAAGGCCTTCGTGCCCATCTCCTCCACATGGCACACCAGGACTGTGGTCATCAAGGGCCAGAAAGGACTCTCTGCCTTCTCCGACAGCGAGTGTTTTGGCCCAACATGCATATAGATGTGGATGAATGGTGCAGGCGTTGCCGGCACTGTCAGACAGCCAAGGTGCAGAACAAAGTGGCTACACCCCTATGGGTCATCTGTTGGCTACCAAACCCTTGAGGTCATAGCAGTTGACTTCACTGTATTGGAGCCCGCCAGTGATGGCACAGAAAATGTTCTAGTCATCACAGACATTTTCACCAAGTACACAGTGGCCATCCCAACACGGGATCAAACATCTGCTGTTGTAGCTAAAGCTCTGATCCAGAACTGGTTCCAGCATTATGTATCCCACAACGGATTTCACTCTGATAAGGGGCGTTGTTTCGAGTCGGCCATAATTCATGCATTATGCCGCCATTACGGGATAGCAAAGTCCCGTACTACCTCATACAACCCTGCAGGAAATGGCCAGTGCGAACGATATAATCGTACCATGCACAACTTGCTCAGGACTCTCCCTGAAGAGCAAAAAACGTCGCTGGCCTCAGCATTTGCAGAGATAACGTGGATGTACAACTGTACACCACACAGTGCCACAGGGATGTCCCCATTCTACCTCATGTTTGGAGGAAACCCCGGCTCCCCATTGATATCTTTCTGGGAGAGAAAGAAGAGGAGTGGAAGGCAGTCATGCCAACCCAGTGGTTGGAGGGACATGTGGAGCGGTTGAGAGTGGCTCACAGAAAAGCAGGGGAGCAACTCCACATCCATGCTTCCAGGAGGAAGGCCAGGCAAGACCAGGGCAATCCCACCCCAGACCTCCAACCGGGAGATCTTGTCCTGACCAGAAAACATAGGCCAGGGCGGAATAAGATCCAGGATATCTGGGGGGAGCGGATCTTCTTTGTGGTTCAGGGTGCCTGGACCCGGAGGTGGGCCATTCACCATTGCCCCACTGGATGGTGTTGGCACTACGGTGAAGGTGAACAGGCATGAAATTTGTCAGTTTCTCCCCTCTGTTGTGGAGCCCCTTGGAAGGATGGATCCTGAGAGTCGATCTGAGCCACCTCCAGCAGTGACCACACATCTAGAGTGGCACATTGTCCCATGGCCCACTGACAAAGGGAGCCAGGGAACCTCCCTGAAACCCCCCTATCCCACCTGCTGCCCCACAGTCCCCTGATCAGCAACCACTGACAGACAGGAGCGGAATGACTGTCCGCAGATCTGCCCGCTCCAACAAGGGGTTCCCCCACGCTGGAAGTGGAAGTAAGAATGTACCATGTTAGGATAGGCATGCACCTCCTCCATCTTTTGGAATCTTTTGTTTTTTTGTTCTTTTTTTTTTTGACATGGGCATGTGAATATATTCAGCCAAGTGGACATTTTTTTTTTGTTAGGAAAGGTTTTTTTGTTGGGTTGTTTGATAATGCTTCCAACTTGGCTAAAGGCAGTTTCATTTGCGTGTATTGCTGCAGATGTTTGTTGAACATTGAATTTTGTTTTCGAAGGTTTTGTGAAGAATGTTGGTTGCATCTATGTATTCAATGTGGACATTTAATGGGGTATGAAGCACTACTTTAAAAAAAAAAAAGTTGTCTTGCACCCCGGTATGTAAGAATGAAGATTGACAGATGCTGAGTCAAGACAGTACAGGCAATATATGGCCGTACTGCCCTGAATACTTTGTTGGGAAAGATGCATTTTCAAGATTTACTTTAAAAGGAAGATCTGAAAAATGACAGACTTGAGGGCTACAAGTGAAACATGGACTCTTGTTTGGGAAAAGGTGAACTCGATGTCCTACTGAATGCGATGCTCAGTTTAGGAGGCGACAGAAAAGCGCGGAGATTGGCACTTTTAAGTCCCAGGGAGGTGTTTTGGTGTTGTAAGCCCAGGCCCGATTGGCTTTGTAAACTGCTGTCCCTCCGTTTCTCTTAGTCTGTATGACTGCGATTTGTTTTTTTGTTGTACTATATTGATCTTTTGATGAACCATTCGGCATGTTTGATTTTGCTATGTGTGCTGATATGTTTTTTGTTTTGAATTCTAACGGAATTTACCTTGTCGGTTAAGTGCTGTCACACTGTTGGTGGTAATTTTTGCTTGACAATTGACCTGTTGAGGGTTATATTGTCGCCAAGGATTTTTTTATGTATTTTTGTGTGCAAACGGCATGCTATACTATTAACTATAGGCAAAGTTATGGGGACCATAACTGTCAGCAGGGAGATTTGTGGCTGGACAGAAGTTTACTTCTGCCAAATGTTTAATCTTCATGCTCTTGAAGAGCATGTTTCGTTTTATTGTGGCCATTTTTTATTATTTTGTATGTAGTTGAGCTGAAAAGGGTAGTGTACGTGCATAGGGATTTCAGTGAATTCTGAGTTTCTGTAGTAGAGTTGATTAGGGTAGTGCAAGTGCATAGGGATTAGCTTGGTTCCAGAATTATCTTTAGAATGCCAGTGGACAGTAGGAATACAATAGTTGGTTTGTGGATATAATCAGTCTACTTGGCATAATCTCTGTTTAGGAATGTGCACAAATTACCAGACATTAATGGATATTTATTCATGGTAATGACCAAAGCATTAATTAATACGGTTATTTACTGAAGCTCAGGGCCTATATTCTGCTGCGTATTAGCTGTTGTTGTAAACTGGGGGCAATAATACCGGCATCCCGCCAGAATGGGATCTTTTCCCCACGGCCTGTCACAGCCAACAGAGGTTTTGCTGTTCGTTTGATAAGGGAAGACCGGTCTCAGGCTGGTACAGCACCAAGACAAAGTGATTATTTTTAGGTATGTCAAAACAAGTTTACTGGGAACAAAGTTCATTGGGAATCTGGTTGTTATTGGTAATATTTTTGTTGTTGTTGACTTGTTTAAGTGTTTTAAAGAGAATGTTAAAAGCCACTTAATGGAGATGTTTACAAGACTAAGAGTTTTCACTTAGGAGGAGAACCGGTTGTATTTTCCTTCAAGAGATCTTGGACAGCTCTCTCTCTCCCTCTCTGTCTCTCTCTCTCCCTCTCTCTCTCTCTGTGCATGTTATTTTTTCATGGAATCAGTACCTGATGTGATGGAGGCTGGAATGAATTATTCAGTTATGCTCATTCCTTGTAGTTACAGTGTTGTTGAAAGCAATCCCTGAAAATCAATGCTGATCTATTTAATTTTCATTTTTGATGTATCAGAAACGTCGTTTTGAATTGTGTTCCAATTCTTGGCTATACTTGGGCGCGTTGCGACGATGGATGAATGAAGGGAAGCAACCTTTTTTTTTTAAAGAGTAAACTATTGAAATGTATGAGTTGTTTCCCTTAGTTGGATTCTCGCTGGCTATGTGATGCCAGGCAAATTTTATCTTGTTTTTTTATCATGTGCGTCTTGGTGCTATGATTTAGGGACACTGTTGCCCTTTTCAGAGGATGCCTGTTCCACAAAAGAGAGGTGGCCGGACAGATGAAAGGGTGTGGGTCAACACCCTGTCCTGAGGTTAGATAATGTTTTTTCCCATGTTAATATTCTGTTGAAAACTTTTTGTTTTGTTTTGACATTTTTCAACATGTCCCGTGCAATTCATTGTACCTTTTGTACCATTGATTTTTTTTGTAAAGCTGGTGGCCACAATGGTTATTGTTACCACAAGCCAATGTGTATGTAATCAATGGTATTGAATGAAGATGATATGTTTTTCTTTTGCCAGAGCCATTGACTGAATGATGTTGTGTTGTATTATTTGAATAAATGAAAATTTGTTTTCATATTATGAGAGACTAACTGAAATCTGCTGAGTAATAATCTAGTCCCATGTCCTGTTGAGATATTGTGGTTTCCCTGTTCTGTGGTCGTAATAGACACAAGGGTCAGTGCTGCTAGCATGCAGTACAACCTTTACTGTAGCAGAACAGATGCCAGTATCTTCACAGTATCTTAATGTTATTTATTTTGCTTTTGTTCCATTGTTATGCTGAGTTGATTTTTTTTTTGCAGATTCCCCCATGGTTCTGTACTCATAGTTATAAATGTATGTTTCATTTCATTCATGCTTTTGGAGATTTCTCCTTTTGTTGCCCATGTTCTAAATATGTTGTTCCTGGTAATTTTCCAGGTTGGCTTGGATGGTTGGCTTGGCTGGCTTGGTTGATTGACTGAATAAACGAAAATGTCCAACACGCGTGCGGTCTTGGGTGATGGACGGATGACTCTCCCCCCTCTACCCTTGACCTCTCACATCCGTTGCAGGCCGTTACAGCCGTTAGTAACGGCTATAACGGGATAAACTAAAACATCGGGCATCATCCGTGACCCATAATGAACATACCTGCTAATTTTCATAAAGGTCGGCCAAGTACTTTCTGAGATATTCCGTAAAGAAGAAAAACCGTTACAGGCCGTTACAGCCGTTAGTAACGGCTATAACGGTAAACTAAAACATCGGGCATCATCCGTGGCCCAAAATGAACATACCTACACATTTTCAGGAAAATCGGTCCAGTAGTTTTGTCTGGAGCGAGTGGAACACATTTTGACCACGGACACACACAGGCACAGACACACGGACAGCATTTCTTCGTTCCCATTCCAAAGTATTCCCTGTTCTATAAGAACTGGGAGTACAGAAAGACGACCTTGGAATTTCCTGGTGGGATGGCGCCCAAAGCGGTGGGTAACGTGCGTCAGGACTGGAGCTCACCGACTGGAACTTAGGTAATGTTTTCTTAATGACTGGGATGTGTTCCGGATAGATCGCTTTGACTGATGGAACGCCTTGACGCACAAAAACAGGAGTCGAGAAGAGCCGCGTTCAAGAACTCGCGATACTGCCCCACCTGTTGTAGACAGTCGAGGAACGGAATCAGAATCTTCAGAACCGGTTTCCTCGAAAAAGGAGGAACGAAGCCTAGTCTTCTGAGAGGTGGGGGCAGGAGTATCAAACTGGGTCTCTGAGAGAGTACTTGAGATAACTGACCATGCATCAACAGAAGCAGCTCGCGCGAAAGAGAACTCGGAAGAAGAAGAAATATCTTCGTCATCAAAACCACCACCAATATCACTTTCAGAATGAACAAACTCCTCTCGCTCGTCCGACTCCCGTTCACACGCATCCACACGCCTACCTCGAAACTGGTCCGAGGATGACCTGTGCTCCTTGCTCACGTTACCCGGGAATCGCCAAAACGCACCGGTAATTCCACCTTGGAGCGATGCAGGTCTGGTCATGTTCCAGGCTGGTGCCACTCGCATAGGTGCTCTATCTCTGAGACCGACATGGAGGAAACGAGAACAGCCGCTCTCCCACAGTTGCTTGCCTGGGGGTAGGGGAAGGAGGGTGAGCTGGGGGGAAGACGCTGGCCCGTCTCCGTCACACCAGGGGACGTGACTGAAGCGACAGAGCAAGGACCGTCATTCTTGCCAAAACTGTCTGACCGTGGCTCTGAAACAGACTACTGCGCGCCATGTACAGGACCGCCAGGACTCGCACAAACTTCATGGAGAGAAAGGACAGCAGCCAGTGCAGAAGACGCAGGTCCCATGTTGGTCCAACGAAGAAACCGTTTGCTGGCAGGCATGACAAACTCCGATGACTGGGGAAAAGAAACGCCAGTCTAGTTGAGTTGCGCCGAAGAGCCATGCGGATGAGGAGACTGAAGAGAAGATGCAAGACAATGCAGCTCTTTCGAATGTTCTGACCGGGAAGGCGTAGGCTGGTTGAAAGGAATAAAGGACAATTGGGGGGGTTATCGCTGGTCCATGTTCAAGGTTCAGATGTGTCCACGATGAGGAAAAGAAGAAAACGAATTTGTTTTCGGCGTAAAGCAAGTCCGTTTTGCTCACGGAGAGCACTCATATATTCCTGTAAGTTGGCAGCACGAGCTCCCGGCTCTCCACATGATTTTGTTGTTGTTGTTGTTCTTTTTCTTTGTGTGTGTGGGGGAGGGGGGGAGGGGGGGAGTCCTAATGTTCCACATAGGAGAAAAGGCATTTGGACAAGTAGGAAGAAAAGACGTTTAACACGTTCGTGTGTGTGTGTGGGGGGGGAGATTCCTAATGTTCCACATAGGAGAAAAGGCATTTGGACAAGTAGGAAAAAAAGACGTTTAACACGTTCGTGTGTGTGTGTGTGTGTGTGTGCGCGTGCACGCAAGTGCATGTTTGTGTGTGTGAGGCAGGAGGTACATGCATTAATGTGTGTGTGGCGGCTGGGGGACGTGCATATTGGAATGTGTTGGGGGGGAGGGGAGGGGAGCTGTGTGTTTTCTGTGCCAACCGATCGACTCCTTATACACTAAGGTTGTCATCTTTAAAGTGAGAAGTACTGGCAAAGGGGGGGGGGGGGGGGGGGGGAGAGAGTACAAATACAGCTGAAAATTGAGTGTAAACTTTATTTTTTAAAGTGTAAAAACTGCAATTCATTTATTGCATTTTTCAAAAGCTATAATCAAGATTCCGTTGAAAAATACTAAATCAGCTCTTTGACCAGTACTCCAACCATGAACGCAAACATATATTCGGAATCGCGCGCGCATGCACACACACACACACACGCACACACACTTTCCTTCTCTCTCTCTCTCACATACATACATTAAGTCACACTCACATACTTTCTTACTCACATATATTCATCACATAGGTATCGTTCCAACACACACACACACACACACATTCATTCACACTCACAGTGACTGTCTCACACACACGCTTACTCGGGTAGCAGCCCACATGATCCATTCCTATGTTCATGCCATGTATCCGAAGCAGCTAGCGCCGGCAGGCGGCTCGACGTCTTGTAAGATTACCTATGGCATTTTTCTTTTTTTTTTAAAAAGGGGGGCAAGTTCGTTCTTCTTCCGTGTACGGCAGGCTGATACTCCTGCGGACACCCCTGTATAGGGAGTGCTGTTTTGTGTGTATGACAGGTTTTTTTTATCCCGCATTAACCCTTCCCGTACGTCGCCAAAAAACTCACACGCCGTACATCGTGGGTGCGCACACACCATGGTCGTTATATAGGCGATTCGGTGAATAGTCCTCGCCGTACATCGTGGGTGCACACACACCCATGGTCGTTATATAGGCGATTCGGTGAATAGTCCTCGCCGTACATCGTGGGTGCACACACACCCATGGTCTTTATATAGGCGATTCGGTGAATAGTCCTCCCCGTACGTCGTGGGTGCGCACAGACCCATGACTATTTCATAGATTTGCATTTGTATTTTTGCTTTGTTTTTCTATGCATGCGTATGTCTGTGTGTGTGTGGTGTGTGTGTGTGTGTGTGTGTGTGTGTGTGTGTGTGTGTGATGGTGCCAGTGTATGTGTGTGTGTCTGTCTGTCTCTCTCTCTCTCTCACACACACACACACACACACACACACACACACACCACACACACGCGAGTGCGAGTGCGTAAGAATAAAAGAAAAGAAAAGTTCTGCAGATGAAGATGTTTATAAAAACTAGCTTAAGAGCAGTTCATGTATAACCTATCGGCGCATGACAAAAGCAAGAACAGCAATAACATTGTCATTTCACAACAAGAGGGTGATAAAGAATGCAAGCTGATAAAACAACCGTGTAATTTTCATTTCTCTGTTGAAATAGAAAATCAACTTTTGTTTCACCAAAATAATATAACAAGCATGACTAGATTTATGACAGAACCATTTGTTGCAGCTGTTGAACTTTGGGGGAAGAACTTCTTCCAGACAAGTGGAAGACGACCAAGTTGCAGACATCTCCTTAGGGTGCATCAGTGATGGAATCGGCACACTGTTTGCAGACAAACATGGTGTGCTCTTTGCAGAGCCAAGCGGAACAGCAGAAGCAAGACTCAGGGGCACAGTCAGACTCGGGGGCACATTCATCTGACTCCTCAGCACTTGCAGAAAGCTCTGACAACTGCAACAACAACAATAACCATATCTGTTACACATACACACACACACAAAGACACACACATACATATATCTTTGCAAAGTCATTACTATAATGACTGAAGAATTGCTAGCCTGCACTTGTTTTCCCCCACTACTTAATTGTTCAGCATTATATGTGTGTGTGTGTGTGGTGTGTTTTGTGTGTGTGTGTGTGTGTGTGTGTGTGTGTGTGTGTGTGTGTGTGGTGTGTGTGTCTCACAAGCATGAATGCATAAATATGTGCGCACATATACATATATGAGCCCATTTTTATTTGACACAATAGCACTGAAAACTGCAACAAAAATAAATTTGTAAACACACAAACTCCCCCCCATCCACACAGGTGCGCACACAGAACATCAATACCGGGTTCATACATCGTGTGTGTGTGTGTGTGTGTGTGTGTGTGTGTGTGTGTGTTTCTCTTCACCCTTACCATTTTGCTTGTCCTATGACATCAGGTTCCTCTTCATCAGTAAGGTCATCACCACTGACTGGTCTCCCGTCACCATCCGTGTTGTCTTGAATAAAATTCAGTGCATCTTCTGTGGCTGGAAAAAAAAGAAAGAAATATAAACGTTTCTTTTCTGTTCCGTGTTTTGTGTTTCTGTTTACGTGTGTGTAATATATGTAAAGTGTGCATGCATGTTTCTATGCTCAGATGTGTGTGTGTAAGTATATGCATCAAATTCAATGTGTGTCTGTACTTTTAGAGCATAAACTGACGTTCATCAATACACGCTTTGATCGTTGCTCACTGCACACATGCAGATCTGGTTATACTGACTGCTCAAAGCGTATGAGGCAATGAGGGCTGAATACTTACAGTTTAGTGCTTCAACAGCATCGTCTGGTTCAGCTCCATTGGCAACATTCAGGGCTTCAAATATGTTGAGACGTTCCATTATGGATGCAGCAGCAAATATTCTATGTACCATTTTATTTTATGGTTCCCAAAATACATATTTTGTTTGATCTAACCATCAGTTTTCAGCTCTATAGCTGTGCTGCATAGATTTGCTGTATGCAATAAATTTGACTTGCTTTCATGTACTTTCAGGCGATAAAGCCTTTTACTGCTGTGAGTGTTGTAACAATTACCATCAATTTATTACTGTAGCCTATACGATCAATGAAATTAGTTTCACATGCTAAAATTAAAAATGATAGAACACAAACGCAGAATGTAGTTACATCGCACCTACTACAGACACAATGTTATGCTCGTTTGACCACAGCTCCTGTAATATAAAAAGAGCATGAGCAATAATGTGTGAAGAAGATCGAGCCCGTTATGGAATGCAGTGTAACATTATGTATAAAATGAGAGGTAGTAAACAGAAAATGTGAATGTATACTTACTTTGAAACACAGCGAAACTTCAGCACGTGGAGATCTGGAACTTTTCCACAGGCTCGGCAGGCTTCAGTGGCGGGAATGTGACGTCAGTAAACCACGCAGTACCTATAAATTTTTCACACGGCACTGTTCTGTCGAGTTCTTAGATGATGCTAGCACAGTGTGTGGAAACTTCCATTACTGAGTAGGGCTAAGCACGCATAGTTTCTTCTTTGGGAGTATGGGTGCGTGTGCACCACGACGTACGGCCCGCATAGTTCCTTCTTTGGCAGTATGGGTGTGTGTGCACCCACGATGTACGGCCCGCACAGTTCCTTCTTTGGCAGTATGGGTGTGTGTGCACCCACGAAGTACAGGGAAGGTTATACGATGTTTTTGTTGTTTGATTATTTGTTTATTTAAAGGCAAAATGGCATCATTTTTGGGTAGTACGTGCTCAGTCCCTTTACTAACAAAGTCATAAATTTCAGTCAGATTGTATGCACAATAACTGAAATATGAAACATTAAATAAAAGTATGGGTGCATTTGCACCCACGGTGTACGGGAAGGGTTAAGGCAGCCATGCTCCATCTTCGGGGAAGGTGCATGCTATGTGTTAACGTGTCATCCATACCAACGGCCAAACTGGCCTTCTTTTCCGAAAGTTGGCGATTGGATTTTACGTGTGTGCAAGATGTTGTGCGAGCGTTCACACACGGTAACCTCGGTTTATAGTCTCATTCGAAGGACTGTATGGGAAATGGAGTCGGAACCAATGTTAACTCCGACGGAAAAATCCCCCTGTACCGAAACGGCCAAGTGGAGATTCGAATCCGCAACCCCAAGATTACGAGTCCGGCCCTCTACCACTGAGCTATTCCGGTGCCCCCAAAGGCAAGTTTGTTTGTGTGGTTTTTCGCCCTTGTATTTTCCCTCCCTTGTAATGAATGTTCTATGTTGATTTCAGGCATCTTACATTATCGCCAGAACATATTTATGAGATTAACAACTGGAATGGGCAGTCACATGAAAGTCATGCCAGTCATTAATTATGCACAGGACATGCCCAAAACACTTCAGCTTACCGTCAGTGTATCTGTACTGTAAGAAACGTTGCAAAAGGTGTAGGCCTATTTGATAATGTATGGGAAGAAAAACATAACAACGACAAACATCGAGCACAGAAAATATATGTAGAAAACAAACAATGCCGCGATGGCATTTATCACATTAGACATATTGCGCGATGTCTTTCAAAACATTTTATTCCTGACCAAAAGTAGCATTCTGCAACTTTTGGGTCAAGTCTCGTCATGTTCAAAGTATCCTGACCCCAGGCCCACACCACAAACACATCCCTTCCCATCCTCCAAACAGAATCGGTATGGTCTCAGTTGAAACCTCTCTGCCTACATCTGCTGTATTTCAAATTTTAAAAACAAGAAAAAAAAGGTCTTGAACGTTTCATACGTTGAATATGGTGATACACACAAACGTCGAACTGCAAATGAGACCTAGCGATACCTCTGAGATACTTTAAATGCTCATAGCACCTTCATCGGTAACGGAAACAATGCCTGTGGGGGAGGAGGAGAGCAGGTTATTTAGGCAGCAGCTTACTGGTCATCTGAAGGAGGATGGCGATGCTGGCGGCGAATGTCTGTCCATTGGTTGGAGTCAGCAGGGCCAACGACGTGGACTGTTTGACCGACCCTGGACATTGCAGTGTGGGTGGAGTCGAGGGACTGACTGGAATTTGGTTGAAAGCACTGGGTATGGCGCGTGTGCGTGCGCACACACACACACACACACATGCATCGGCCCACAAAGCACACACACACACACACACACACACCATACACACACACATACACACACACACGCTCAGTGAAATACACACACACCTACTAAACACAAAGACTGAGGCGGTCTCTGAGAGAGACAAAGTGGGTGGAGGTCCAGGGAGTGGGGGCAACTGGCTGAAAGAAAAGGGCAAGTTCTGGATCTGAACATGTCCTCAGCAGTCCACTCACCGGAAACGCCCTCAAGATGACCCAACCTTACAACAATCGGTCATCGAAACCGAAACAGCGGCTGGCTAACATATAGAAGACCCGAGTTCAACGTCCTTGCAGCTAAAGCTTTCTGGTGCAATTGGTAGCTGCAGCTAGCTGTAACAGGCTGCAGCATCAGAGTCGTTTGTCTGGTAGACTTGTATGCTGGCGGGCATGGCTGAATTTGCAGAATGGCGGCCCCCGTCGATGTGTATTCAAAAGAGTTTGGAGAAGACCCCTCGCTGTAGTGGTCCGGGGTCATTACTGATTTTCCCTGCCCTGTCTGGTTGTCTAGGGATTTTTCTTACGGTCTGCAGACTGGAGGAGGTACCCGGGGTAGTGGTTGTCCTCGGGCAAAGCCTGGGTGAAGTTTTTTGTAAGCAGTGTTTTCTTCTTTCATGGGCAGTTGTGATGATGGAGTTTTCGGGGCCGCCGTTTTTCGTGCCGAGGGGCGACGGTCCTGTGCCATGTGAGGCGACTCCCGAACCATGTCGCCAGGCTGTACACGGCGTCCACTCTGCACTCACGGGAAAAACGTCCCCACCCACCCCACCAGCCAAAATGGAGGGTCCAGCTGGTCGTGCAGGCCACTGGTGAAGTTGCAGAATGGCAGCGCCTCATCATCGAACTGCCCAACAGCCTCGAAAACCGAACCCCAGCGACAAAGGCTAGTCCGTCGTCCCTGCTCCATGTTGTTCGTTCGTTGTTAGTTGATAGGCGTGGGGCGGTGTAACTACCTTCCTCGCATCAGCTCATCAATTATGTTCCCTGCTTTTGCTCGGAAAAAGGGTAAAGAGGGTGCAGGTGATTTTTCCCTTGCTGAGGGTGTTGCACCATTTGTTTGGCCATGAGATTGAGCGAGTCCACAGCTTGCCGCATTCTGTAGGTTGCTGGGTGTACGTTATTGACGAGGCTGGCGTACAGCGCTGCTTTCACTTCTTTCTATGCATCTGCTGCCAGGTTGTTGATGTGCATTTCTTTCTTTCTTTCTGCCTACGCAGGCTGATACTCCTGAAACACTGCTTATAGACGGGCAGGGGAGTTGTGTGTGTGTTATGACTTTTTTTTCATCCCGCCATTAAGGCAGCCAACTCCATCTTCGGGGAAAGTGCATGCTATGTGTAACGTGTCATCCATACCAACGGCCAAAACTGGCCTTCTCTTCGACTGTATGGGGAATGGAGCCCGAACCAATGTTAACTCCGAGGGAAAAATCCCCCTGTACCAAAATTCGAACTCGAAACCCAGGATCACGAGTCTGGCGCTCTCCCAACTGAGCAAATTTTCCGGCCCCCGTCGATGTGTATTCAAGAGTTGGGGAAAAGACCCTCGCTGTAGTGGTCCGTGGTCATTACTGATTTTCCCTGCCCTGTCTGGTTGTCTAGGGATGTTCTTACGTCTAGTTGTCCCGGTAGGATCTGAATCACTTCAACACATCTGATGGGATATCTCTGAACAACTTTACATGCACTGATGCAGTCTGATGCCAAGTGTTATGTCTGACATCATGCATGTCCCAATCTCTATAAGAACTATGGTGAGAGGTACATCCATGTAATGAAACCGGGAGCTTCTTCACCTTTTAAACCTTTACCGGATCACGACTTTGACTACACGGAAGCGATCGCACGGGTGCACACACACCCATGCTCGTCAAATAGCACAAATTTAATCATCCCTAAAGCGATCCCCACGGGTGCACAAACACCCACTCTCGTCAAAGAGCCTTTTCAGGCATATGAAGATCCTTGCTATGTGGGGGCGCGTACCCCCAGACTCGTTAACAGCCGCAATGGGGCCAGCCTGTGCCGGTGCAAAAACACCGCGGTGTGCCTTTCCCGTGAAAGGGGGAGAGTTTGCTGCTAGCACCGGTTCCAGTGCTCCCAGAACAACATGGCTGCAGTGATGCTTTGGTGTGTGAGCTGAAGGAAAGTTTTGAGGTGTTGGGGTAAGTACAATCACCGAAACTTCCTTTGTCACAGTAAAGTTAAAACGTAAGCATTGCTAATGAATTTCTACGGACTGTTCTTATGTGTTAGGAGGTCTCGTGATTGTTATAAAAAATGCCGACGAAAAGTTTCCCGAACTTTTCGTACCGTAGACCTGATCGGTGAAGGGTAAAAATTGATGCCCCACCACCCACAAAATTCCCGTTTTCAAGCGCTCGATATGTGAAACTGAAGTTAATTTCGCTTTCTTCATGCGCGAGTGTTTTTCGCACGAGCGCATGTTTACACATGGTGGTGTGTGTATGTGTTGTGGTGAATATTTGCAGGTGTATTGTCGATCTTTTGCATGTGTGTGTGTGTGTGTGTGTGTGTGATTTGTGAATATTTGCATGTGCATGTGTCGGAACTGTGTGTGTGGTGTGTGTGTTGTGTGGTGTGTGTGCATCTGTATGTGTGCATTGTGTGTTTGATTGCATGCATACGTTTTTGTGTGTGTGTCTTACCCTTTAGTGTAGTTTGCTTTTTTATGATTCCATTCCACCCTGATGGGCCTTTGGGTCGGCTGGGCTTAAGCAACATTATCTTATCTTATCTTATGATTCCATTGACCCCCAGTATGAAATCAAAACTGCTTTGTTTGTCTTTTTTTGTATTGTTATATTTCATGAAGTAGCTATAGATGAAGGCAGAATGAATGAGGTAAACAGTATGCTTATCAATTTGATACTGCAATCTATTTCTGAAAATATTTATATGGTAAGCTTTGAAAAGCAATATGATTGAATGAAAATGTTGACCTTTGTTTCAAAATATACTATCCCCAGGGTCTTGCCCACACCTGTTTCTTTGGGGGTGGAGCAGGAAGGAGGTGTACAGGGCTCTGTGGGGGGCCTCAAGGTAAGCATTTTTTTTCATTTTGGTACACACAACACACAACACACACACAACACAGAGAGAGAGAGAGAGAGAGAGAGAGAGGGAGATGCAGAAGGGAGATAGAGAGACAGAACAGAGCCCACAGAGAGAATGAGATACAGACAGATAGAGATAGAGAGACAGATAGAGAAAGCAGAAAGAGACAGAATGGGCCCAAAGAGAGAGACAGACGAGGGAGAGAGAAACAGAGAGAGAGAGAGGGATGTAGAAAAAATAGACAAGTTTCATAATGTTCACATATCATTTATTCAGTAAAAATTTTTTGGTTATGTACAAACAATAATGACATGGCCCAAGAAGACTCAAATAATTGAAAAAAGATATGAATAAAAAATCATGTATGATGTAGTGATCAAACCATGTCTTTTCCCAAATACAGACAAAAGACCCAGAAAAAAAGCTTGCATTTATGCCTGAAAAAAAGCAGAAGCATAAAGGTTCTCAACATCAGAAATTCAACTAGAATGACATTTCAAGTGACAAACATGCATGTGAAAGAATGAAAGAAAATTCATTTGATGATTGGCATAAAAAGAAGCAACCGAGGAATGTTACAATTTGTCTTTAAAGATAGTAAAAACAAAGTGACATCCCTGTAAATATGTCATTCACGTCACATACTGCAACACAGTTTCTTTTTTCATTGTCCCATTTTTTCTTATGAATGCATTTTTTTTTCAGTATGTTGCAAAATCAACACGGGGGGTAAGCACACCCTCGTCTACCCCGAGGAGGTGCGGGAGGCCGTGCGCCAGCGCTTCGGCAACCCACCTGATGCCGGGGCATATGATCCCCAAATACATCGACCAGGTATGCCAGAGATAAGACATTTTGTCATGGATACTGTTGCCCTTTCACATGCATAAAGCTGTTTACTTTTTTTTAACAGTATGTATTGGCAGACTGAGTCTTATACAACTGTAATGACATCTCTCATGGCATACACAACTTGACTGTATCATTCTTATGCAAACATATAAAACTGAGAATTGGTGTGCTCAGTGTATGCATTTTTTTGCATGCGTGTCACTACATGCCGACACTGGTGTGTTTCAGGGTTACCACGTCACCATGGAGGACCTGGCCAAAGCGACATGGAGGCCCGTGTCACTGAAGTGCAAGCGGTTGCACTCAATAAATCATTTATACATACATACATATATACATGCCCCTCTCTCTCTCTCTGTCTAAAGTACTGCATGTTCCAAAAAACCCCAACCCGCACATCTGTTTATATGCCCACATAGGTTCCTGTTTTGTCAGAACACAATACCCTGTGGATGCATTGAACTTATACACTACTGATACTGACTGATGATAAAAGATTTTAGAGAAATTGTGTCACACATGAGAGAAAATTGTGCTGGTGATAATGAGTGCGAAGGAAAAAAGATGAATTTTGTTCATACAAGGAGCTTCGGTTTATAGTCTCATTCGAAGGAGGTGGGGGGAGAGAGATGGAGTGACAGTAAATGCTAAGACTTTGCCTTCAATGATGTAATCCTTTCCACCAAATGCACTTTTCGTGAAAGGCGTTGAGCACAGTGCATTGCAAAACCTGAAGATGTATCAAAGTTTAGGCCACATCATTCCTGCGGGAGACAACTTGGATGCACACTGGACACAGTTCAGATATGTGTTCTTTGCAAATGAAGTCCCCATTTGCAAAAGGTGCTTGGTCCTCCAAATTCCACTGAAACAGTCAGAACACAACGCACTCACAAACATGTATGTGAATGGGATTATTCATTCCATCAAATAAAAAAAAAACAATTTAGATACACTTCACCTACTCCTAATCAACTCATTTGAAGATTGATATTAGACAGTGTAGATGCACACCCTTTTATTCAACTCTCTGTCTCTGTGTTAGGTTTTAACATTCCACCTTACCATGGATCAGGGAAATAAACATTTTAGGATATGTACCTTTGCTTCAAATTTTTGCCGTTTGTATTGGTTTTTAAGTGCCTAATAGGGTGAAGAATGAAAAACAAGTACTGGGTGTTCTTCTATTATCTCGTCAATAAAATGTTTCTGTGATATGGTTTTGATTTGACCTATGTGTCGGTGAGTATGAGTGCACATGAATCCCCAGCATGTGTGTATTTGTGCGTGTGTGTTTAGAAGTTATATTGTACTGTTTTTTTATTTAATTATGGTTTTATTCATCTTTCTGTCTATTTATTTAGTTCAAGGCCTGGGTGTACCCTTGTTCTGCAGGCCTTTCATTTGGCACATAAAACATTTTCTCTCTCTTTCTGCCCCTGTCTGTATGTCTATCTTTCTCTCTAGCTGTGTCTGTCTGTCCCTTTTCTTTGTCTCACACACACATGCATGCGCACCCCACTCGCAAGCGCACACACACACGCACGCACGCAAACACACACACAAAACACTTACAGAGGTCATTCTCAGGATCGATTCCATGACTGGTGCTGAAGCAAAAAACAGATTGGGTCGTGGCATGGTGGTTCGTGGCATGTTTCTCTGGAATAGAAGAGTCAATTATAAGCAAAGGTACCCCAATATCAGAAAACATCAAAATCTATTGTCAACAATGTTGCAAGTGTGTGCTCGACTCAATAAGCAAACGATGCAAACTTTCCACCAGGTACTCCACATTTTTTAGTTTATTTCATAACTTTTTTTTACATTTGCTACTCTGCAAAATAAAACCGCACACACACCAAACACACACTATACAATACATGCATACAAGTATAAACGTATACACACACAAAATGTGCTGGCGCGCACACACCAACCACACATTTATTGCTAATTAATTTCTGTTCTGTGGTACAAAATGAGAGGGGGGCCATTTTCATTTCAAGTGACATGTAGTTGACCCCTAAGGGCCCCCTTTCCCCGCTTATGTGGTTGTATCAACCATAACAAGGAGGCATCAAACAGGCACGTAGAAACTAACTCTGCAGGGAAATAGAACAGCCTCCAAGTAATCTTTCCAATGATAATAAAGTGCTCGATGCACGGCTTCTGTTACACGTACACGTTTCGCGGGTTTTCATGACGTTAGCATCGTGTTGCAGACGACAGAATGAAAAACTTCATAGCAGGGTTTTGTAGCATCTATTTTTAAAACCCGTTTTTATCTATTCATCATTTATTTATTTTTTCACACCATATTAACGTTAAACAAACCCTTACCTTTCTTGGTTCTTGGGGTCAACACAAATATGAAATTTTGACGTCAGAGTCTGCTGCTTCTGCTGCTGCCCTGGTACAGTGTTGGCTGGAAGCGAAATGCGTTCTTTCTCTCTCCCCTCCTTTTCCTTTACTGCTGGACTGTGTGCGTGTGTTGTCGGCTGAGCAGACGGTGCCACGGGAATGAGCTACCACCCATCAAGACCCGCGTGAAATGGATCGCACAGAAGACTGCAATGCCTTATCTGCGCGCCTGGGTGTGACTACACCCGTGCGCTTGGATAGGGATGGAGGAGTCTTTACTCTTTAAAAGTATTGGGGGTAAACCCCGCACCCGTGACGTCGTTTCCCACATTTCAAACGATGCACTCATTACGTCATTATTTTTTTACACACTTTAATAAAATTTTCTGAGCTCAAAGAATTTAAGGTTCTTGAGGAACTCTTAAAATTTCAGAGCGAGACATAAAGAGTTTTTTGAGATATTTCACTTTTATTGTGCGTCTGGGTGTGGGCACACCCACATTCAACGGTAAAGGTTAAGAACTATGGGTGAAGGTACACACATGTATGCACTGGAGCTTCTTCACCTTTTAAACAGCACAAGTGGGCGTAGAAACAGAGGCATTTTGTGCAGTTGGCAAACTGTTTCTTTTTCTTCTTCGTTTTTTTTTTTTTTTTTTTTACACCACCAAAGGGGCGTGTGGTTAAAAAATCATTTAAGATTTTGATGTAATCAGCAGTTTTGTGTTTCACTCCTCTTTCCTGAAGGGCCCTTTTAAAAGTAAGTCCAACCTTTGAGTTTCAGATCAGTGTGAGGGACAGACTCTGAACAATCCTTCACTCATTGCATTCTTAGCCCAAATTTATCTGCCAATCTCATTGCCCTTTAATGCCAACATGACCGAGAATCCAAACAAAAACTATGCTGTAACCATCAGATTTCAGAGGGATAAGCAGTCAAAAACAAAACAAAATCAGGAGCTGAAGGTGGATGGGGTTATGGCTGCGATGTACTCAAAACAAGCAGATTAAGGAAGAAAGTCAGAGACAAAAAGAAAGCCCTCTTTTAAATTTTAGAAACTGTTGTGAAGTACCCGACCAACACCATGAGCTCAGCGAGGAAATTGAGCTGTCCAAGGAATTGTTTTCAATTTTTCATCAGATCGTTTTGTGAGCGTAATCAGCAGAAGCAACCCCCTCCTCCAGCCAAGAACCACAATGATTTCTTTTTTTTTAAATGAGGAAATTCAAAAAGAAGTTAGATAAAATGTGTCTTGTATGCCGTAGAGCTGGTAGACTCTTTGCATATGGGGCAAAATCGAAACGGATCTCAGCGGGAAAAAAAGAAAGAAAAAAAAAAACAGCACCATTGGCTGACAAAACAATACTCCCCAGAGACGCCATTTTTTGGTGTCTGAAGGAGACACGCTTGTCAAAAATTCACCTGTCCTTTCGCATCGAGTGTAAAATTGGTGTCACTTGCACCCTGTTTTCAGGTGTGTAAATTTGGGATCTGGGCGTGCTTTCAGTCACAGAGCAGCTGCGTCAATCCTCAGGTCACTCTTCTTTCTGTCTAAACCAAGAGTGCTTGTAATATTTTCATTTCTTCATAACAGAAGTAAGATTTAAATCAAAAGTAATGGACGAAAGAATACATAATTCCTCTGATCTGCAGCAAGTGGCTTGTTTAAATTTTCATTTCTTCATTACAGAAGTAAGATTAACTCAAAGTAATGGATGAAAGAATACATAATTCTCTGTTTTGAAGCAACTGTGCTTGTAATATTTTCATTTTTTTCATAACAGAAGATTAACTTAAAAGTAAAGGACGAAAGAATGAATAAATCCTCTTTTCTAAAGCAAGTTGTGCTAGTAATATTTTTATTCTTGATAACAGAAGCAAGCTTAACTTAAAAGTAATGATGAAAGAATAAGTAATTTCCCCTGATCTAATGGCGAGGGGTGCTTGTAATACTTTCATTTTTTCGTAAAAAAGAAAATACAAGCAACTTAGAAGTAATGGACGAAAGAAAAAATAACTCCTCTGATCTAAACAAGTTTGCTTTAATATTTCAATTTTCTTCCTAAAAGAAGTACGATTAACTTAAAAGTTTGTGGACAAAAAAATAAATAACTGTTTTAGACTTGCCAGTGCAGAGCATTATAAAAATGAGGTAAATATCTCCTTTCTCAGCACAAAGGACAAACAGATAACATTTTTATGGACATTAATCGTTGGATGTTGGACCTTATCATTTAAGACAACAAACCTGAAGCTGGTTAATGAGGATTTTATTCACATTCACAGGCATAAAGTTTACCCCTACTAAATAGCGCGACTTTTCCATTGCCGGTGATGGAAAACGTGTCACCATGTTGTCCCTGGGCTGCCATCTGCAATGTGTTGTTCCTTGTTCAAAACGAGTCCAAAACGTGAAATGCATTAACTGCCTGTTCTTCCCCAAACAAAAGTGAATGCATTCACTGCCTGTTTTCCCAAGCAAAAGTGAATGCATTCAACTGCCTGTTCTTCCCCAAACAAAAGTGAATGTATTCAACTGCCTGTTCTTCCCCAAACAAAAGTGAATGCATTGAACTGCCTGTTCTTCCCAAGCAAAAGTGAAAGCATTCAACTGCCGTTCTTCCCAAGCAAAATGAATGCATTCAACTGCCTGTTCTTCCCAAGCAAAAGTGAATGCAATTCAACTGCCCGTTCTCCCAAGCAAAGTGAATGCATTCAACTGCCTGTTTTCCCAAGCAAAAGTGAATGCATTCAACTGCCTGTTCTTCCCAAGCAAAAGTGAATGCATTCAACTGCCTGTTCTTCCCAAGCAAAACCGAAGATCTGTCAACGTTTTGTGATGTTTAATGCCCACAGCATTTTCTTCTATCCACATTGACAAATTAGTTACAAAGCCTGACAGGCGGTCTAAACCTACTAATCCATACCCAACATGTTTTAAAAAGGACATCTACCAAGTCTGCCACAAATCAGATCGGTCACAGAACGACGACCAACATATCAAAACCGTTTCATAACAAAGGAGTGTAATTTCTCTATGTTGAGTCTCTCTTTGAACCCCTTATCTCAGCATCCTATTGGGGCCGGGAGCCCCTTCCGAAGGGGGCGACAGTATCATGACAATTCACCTTCCAAAGGGGGTGACAGTATCATGACAATTCACCTTCCGAAGGGGGTGACAGTATCATGACAATTCACCTTCTGAAGGGGTGACAGTATCATGACAATTCACCTTCTGAAGGGGCTACAATATCATGACAATTCACCTTCCGAAGGGGGTTACAATATCATGACAATTCACCTTCTGAAGGGGGTGACAGTATCATGACAATTCACCTTCTGAAGGGGGTTACAATATCATGACAATTCACCTTCTGAAGGGGGTTACAGTATCATGACAATTCACCTTCTGAAGGGGGTTACAATATCATGACAATTCACCTTCTGAAGGGGGTGACAGTATCATGACAATTCACCTTCTGAAGGGGGTTACAATATCATGACAATTCACCTTCTGAAGGGGGTGACAGTATCATGACAATTCACCTTCTGAAGGGGGTTACAGTATCATGACAATTCACCTTCTGAAGGGGGTTACAGTATCATGACAATTCACCTTCTGAAGGGGGTGACAGTATCATGACAAGTCACCTTCTGAAGGGGGTGACAGTATCATGACAAGTCACCTTCTGAAGGGGTTACAATATCATGACTTCCAATATCACCTTCGAAGGGGGTTACAGTATCATGACAATTCACCTTCTGAAGGGGGTTACAATATCATGACAATTCACCTTCTGAAGGGGGTTACAATATCATGACAAGTCACCTTCTGAAGGGGGTTACAATATCATGACAAGTCACCTTCTGAAGGGGGTTACAGCATCATGACAATTCACCTTCTGAAGGGGGTTACAATATCATGACAATTCACCTTCTGAAGGGGGTTACAATATCATGACAATTCACCTTCTGAAGGGGGTTACAATATCATGACAAGTCACCTTCTGAAGGGGGTTACAATATCATAATAATTCACCTTCTGAAGGGGTTACAACATTATGATAATTCACCTTCTGAAGGGGGTTACAACATTTTGATAATTCACCTTGTGAAGGGGGTTACAATATTTTGATAATTCACGTTCTGAAGGGGTTACAATATTTTGATAATTCACCTTCTCAAGGGGGTTATAATATTTTCATAATTCACCTTCAGAAGGGGGTTACAATTTTATAATTCACCTTCTAAAGGGGGTTACAACATTTTGATAACTCACCTTCTGAAGAGGGTTACAACATTTTGATAATTCACCTTCTGAAGGGGGTTACAATATTTTGATAATTCACCTTTTGAAGGGGGTTACAATATTTTGATAATTCACCTTTTGAAGGAGGTTACAATATTTTGATAATTCACCTTCTGAAGGGGGTCACAATATTTTGATAATTCACCTTCTGAAGAGGGTTACAATATCATGACAATTCACCTTCTGAAGGGGTTACACCATCATGACAATTCAAACTTGATTTGAAAAGTATAATGGAGCATTTCAACCATTTCTCATCAAAAGATATCATTTAGCATAATCATCAAAACCAACTGGATAAAACAATGCGTCTCCGAAAGTCTTTGTGGAAAGTTATGCAAACATTTTACCATAACTCTTTGTTTTTGTCCGCCAAAAGTACAGCAACATAAAAAAAACACCCAGGTTTTAAAAAACAAACAAACAAGGGATAAACTGGTCTAGAAAATCCTGAAAAGCCAACAAAGGAAGCAACAACAACAAAATTCTTCCTCATCTTTTCGATTTCTGCACATTGAACTTAACATTTTTCTTAACATTTGTGCAACAAGACCTCCATATCATTAATACTGGTGTGTTTATCATGTGATTTTAAATGCCTATCAGTGTCGGGCAGGAGATCTGTTATTACACTGTCCCCATGTGTTCAATGTTCTACAAACGACATACCTATCTGTGTTCTAAATTTCTTCTTCCAAACCTGGTCATTCAACCTTTCATGAAATTCTCTAGAGAAAACATTCATACTTTCAACACCATGGCTGGTCCACATCAATCCATACCGATTATCAAACCTAAAATTACAAATATACAATGTCCAAAGTTTTATTACCTCATCATTTCAAAGCAAAGGGCATAAAAACAGAGAGAGAGAGAGGGAGAGAGACCGAGAGAGAGAGGGGGTAGGGGAGAGGGAGAGAGAGAAGGGGAGAGAGGATAAGAGAGAGAGGGGGGAAAGATAGGGAGAGAGAGAGGGAAGGGAGAGAGAGAGAGGGAGAGGGGAAACAGAAAGAGAGAGGGGAAAGAATAGCGAGAAAGAGAGAGAGAAGAAGAGAGAGCTGGAGAAAGACACAGACAGACACAAAAGGACACTGTGATTCAGATCATTTACTGTAAATAAAAATAGTGCCTTCATATGATGCAAAAGCACAATTATAGTAAACTGCAGAATCGCAGGCACATTGTGCTTAAGACTCTTCAAAAGCATGATTTCTGTGCATTTGAGATTCTTTCCTCCCAAACAATGAAAAACTTGGCACTTTGACAGCAAACGTAACAACAGGCTCAATGAGCACAGAGATTGCTGTCTATCCTACATAGGCTGAACATGCTTTTACTCACTGCTCAAGTAAAAATGGGCAGCAATAAACTAATTAAAAACTAAAAAAAATTCTCCATGTATGGAATGAAGCACATCATGATCGATTACACGTTTGATACCTAAAATAATGCATCGATAGTTCAGATACTCCTAACTTTAGTTGTCACGGTTCAGATATTCCCAATCTGACTTCTGTTGTCATGGCTCAGATATTCCCTGACTTTTGTCATGGTTCAGATATTCCCAATCGACTCTGTTGTCATGGTTCAGATATTCCCAATCTGACTTCTGTTGTCATGGTTCAGATATTCCCAATCTGACTTTCGTTGTCATGCACATTTTCAAGACTTAAATACAACTGAAATTTCTGTAATAATCAAACCTAAACATTTCGGTTGGAATTTTAAAAAATGTCACTCTTTGCAATAAGATCAGACACCAGGAGAAGAGAGAGAGAGAGAGAGAGAGAGAGAGAGAGAGACAAGACAAGACAAGACAAAATTCTTTATTTACGAGGATAATAGATAAGCACTGATGTGCTTTTTTACATCCAGTCCTCGCCCTGTGTAGGGTCAACAATATAAAAATAAAAGGTAACAAAGGAAGCATGCAAAAGGGACTAGAACTACAATACAATAGGGATTAAAATTTAAAAAGGGGAAGAAGAAGGGGAAAAAAAAAAAACAAGAGAGAGAGAGAGAGAGAGAGGAGAGAGAGAGAGAAGAGAGAGAGACGCAGGAGCGAAGGGAGTGGGGGTAAGCCTGCAGAGAGAGAGAGAGAGAGGGGGGAGAAGAGAGAGAGAGAGGGGGGGGGGGGGGAGGGAGGAAGAGGAGAGAGAGAGAGAGAGAGAGAGGGTGGGGGAGAAAGAGGCTAGAGTGGGTGCGATAAGAGAGCATGTTTAGAACAATCTGACAATCAAAAAATTCCAAAGAGATACAAAACAATCAATTTTGAAACACCAGGGGAGGGGGGGGGGGGGGGGGAAGAAATAAAGCACAAATGAGGTGGGAAATGCATAATGATAGCCCAGTGGCCACGGGTAGGAAGGGATATCATATGGATAAAAATCAAGTCATTCCAGCAGAACCGTGAGAGAGAGAGAGAGAGAGAGAGAGAGAGAGAGAGAGAGAAAGTCACATAAGAACACAAGCATTATCAAACCTAAAATTACAAATATACATGTCCAAAGAGAGAGAGAGAGAGAGAGGAGTAAGAGAGAGAGAGAGAGAGAGAGAGAGAGAGGAGAGAGAGAGAGTATGAATATTTCTACTGCAGATAAAATGATAAGCTAATAGCGTTTTTTACACCATGCCGTCAAGAACAATGAAAGCAACAAAACAATATCAAATGAGCAAATGTATGATATATGGAAGGAAACAACAAACATGCTGATAACAAAAAACATGGAGAGAGAGAGAGAGAGAGGAGAGAGAGAGAGAGAGAGAATGTCCCTTACCAGCTTCCAGTGTCTAAAAAGGAAGTCAAATATGACATAAGGTGTAGATAACAACTAAAAAAGCTGTCTTCACATCAACTCGTATCTGTGCAAGTTAAATTACTAAATTACAAACTCACCAACTTTCTCCCAGTGGTTTCCATGAAATCTAAACTCGTCTTCCATGTGTGAATAAAAACCATAGCCTACTAACATTCTAAACAGAATCAATTCTCAGCATGGTGACATATGACTTTAACAAAATTAAAATATTTCTGTCTTACACTCGGTGGCTCTCCAAATTTTTGACAATATGTACGAAAACTATGAACACTTAATGGACATGAACATCAAAATAGCAACAAAGACATTCTATACACACCAACGACACCTGTCATTCCAATGACATTTGTATACAGAGAAAAAAACAACACCAAACAAAAAATAATCCCATCCCATTTTTGGGAAAACAAAAATGATCTTTTTCATTATCAAAACGACCTTTTTCATTATTCAAAGAATATTCAACAGCTGAAAAGAATGTTATAAAATCACATGGAACAAAACTAATATATTATTTAACTGGATGACTAGGTATTTCATGCTGAAGAATGTTATAAAATCACATGGAACAAAACTAATATATTATTTAACTGGATGACTAGGTATTTCATGCTGAAGAATGTTATAAAATCACATGGAACAAAACTAATATATTATTTAACTGGATGACATGCTTCAAGCACAGCATGAAATAAGAAAATATATGCAGGATTGACAAAGGCGGAAGACAATTCACGTATAAAATCAGAGATGGGATTCTGATAATGTGAAAAAGGAGGAAAAAAAAAAGCGGGGGTCCGGGGACCGCTGAAGGCCCCCGGTGGGGTCCAGGGGCAAGGCCCCTGGTGGGGGTCAGGGGGCGAAGCCCCCTGAAGCTGAAGATTTTTTAGAATTTAACCTGCAAAAATCAGTATCTGAGACACCAAAGTATTCAAAAGTATTAATAACCTTGATCCTACAAAAAAAGACTTTCTCACCTTCGCCATTGATGTCTGTCAGGAAAGACCATTGACACAGGATTGGTGATTTTCCAGTTGCTAATAGTCACACAATTTTCCAGCAGTTGCAAGTCAGTTTCTCATTGCTGTCCTTCACATCACCACATTTCAGCGAGCAGTTTAGTTTCTAATAGTAATAGCCATCCTTCAAAATACTTATTAAAAAAGTTTACCTCAACACCAATCAAATAATTTCTTATAGTTGTCCTTCAAAATACCATAAGTCTGAAGTACTATCACCAACAGTCAATGAACAGAATGGGAGACCATGATTCAGATGAATGATGAACATGAATTTTAACCTTTCAAAGAACAGTTTGGATCGAGTTGAAGAATGTCAAAAGAGCTGATGAGCAAATCTGTACTGCAGCCTAAAGCAAAAAAAAAAAAAAAAAGTAAGGTGAAAGTCACCGACCGTAAACTAAACTATTTTACACTCTTGACTTCTTCGCTGGTCTTGTGCAACTGTCAGAAGCAGCCTTTCTTTTTGTGGATAATTCAGTCAGTCTTGCAAGAACGTGGTTGATCAATGCTGACTTGCCCCGTGAGCCATACTTGATCGCGTCATTACACCATGTGCAGACTGCTTGTCCTGGATAGGTGATTTTCCTCATGCAGTCTTTGTCTGAGAATCACACTGTGGCTGACGGCGCCTTTGGAACTGGTCAGCATCACTTTTGCGCTCACTTCCTCCTCCAACCACTTCCAAGTCCATTTGTTTTTAACTGAAGCATCGACTTGCTTCGCAAGAACTTTCTCGCTTTCTGCTATCTGACGAAACATTCTGGTTTTCGCTAGGCTACTCTCGTCACACCGAAAGAAAATGGCGTCAGGAAAAAAATTCGCAAACAGTTTGCCGCGTTCTCAAACATCAACTTCCGCTTTGATGGTTTCGGTCAACCGCAGAATGAAAACAAAGACAGCAGTCTCGACCGGCCCAAGCAGAAACCGGAAACATCCATTTGCGAACGGATCAATTGAGAACACAATATCGATCGACCTCTCGCCGTACATTAGCTTCATCACAAACCTACTTCTACCCCCCCCCCCCCCCCCCCCCCCTAATTTTCTCAACGGATTTACACTGATCTCAAAAACGACCCCTGGGGCCATCAAAAAGACGGAAATCCGCCAATCGGCGGAAAAATCCCATCTCTGAAAATGCCCAACAGTAATTTGATGGCCCTGTACGCTTCATGAAAACTGGTAACTGTAAAATGTATCAACTTTAGATATGCTGATTTCAGGCCTATGTGAACTTCACGTATCAATTGCATAGTACTGAAGAAGAAGTCACAGAGAACATTTGGGAGAACTACTGTGTAACAACATTTCTAACACTGGTTAAAGTGTGTTTTACTTTGAAAGCTGAGCAAATGAAAGCTTTCACGTGTTTGTTTGTTTTCGCTTTTTTCACTTGGCAATGCCCTTGACAGTTAGGATGCTCGTACAAACACAGAAAGGTGCTATATCTTGTTCAATGCCTTAAATTCCCTGGTTCATCTCCCTTGATTGCACACATCACTTGCCCTGAGTGAGGTAGATTTCAGATGCTTTCATTTCCTTCTGAATTAACATGCCAAACTGTTTTCTTTTTCAACTAGTTTAAGTTGTGTCCGTGTGTCTGCGTGTCTGCGTGTCAGTGTGTGTGTGTGTGTGTGTGTGTGTGTGTGTGTGTATGCATGCGTGCTTGCATGCATGCATGCGTGCAAGCACTCACGAGCCCGCACACAAGTTAAACTTTACTTTATGTTATTGTACATGTTCTTCAGGTGTCAAGTTACATTCTAATTTCAAATGCAGACCCTATTTCCATCACCTTGCCTCAGCTGAATTTCTACAGAGAATTGTATACAAACTGTTGGAGCCAGGCTGTTCTCTCTCGACTCATTCTGGTTTGCTGCCAATGCTCAACATGGTGTCTGTATTGTTGTCCATTTCTCAGGCTCTCTTGGTGACTCTTTGTCATGAATCGACATGACATGCTTCAGATGGTGTTCTTTAGCAGACACTCATGGGACCTATTTTTTTCCTGAATTCACTGCTCTCCTTTCGAGTTTCATGTTTGTGTTTTGTGGGACATGCCAGCCTGGCGCTCTGCCATGTACTATGACCACTGTGCTCACCTTCTGTCCACGCTTTTGGCATCCTCTGCCATGAACTATGACCACTGTGCTCACCTTCTGTCCACACTTTTGGCATCCTCTGCCATGAACTATGACCACTGTGCTCACCTTCTGTCCACGCACTCTTGCTGTGATCCTGAACTATGAACGTCCACCGACTTTTGAACGTGATCCAGCCTCAGCTCCCAGCCAGACTGTCGTATCCCATTGATGCTGTGGGTGTCGGCGACGCTGCCAGCCTTTTTTTTTCCTCCCTCGCCCCTCTACTCAGACCGTGACAAAAGGTACTGGGGTATGGGAAGTAACCCTGTTCTCACAAGTTCCTCTTCCACAACTTGTCAAAGCGGTGCGCTCGGCAAAGCACCGGGGTCTGAGCAGGTTCTGTGCTGAGGTTGTGTCCCGACCAGTACAGGCTTTGGCACTCTCTCTCTCTCTCTGGGAGGATCAGATGGTCACGGGGTGGACTGTTTATGGCTTGCATGAGGAAGGATTAGAGTGAGTCCTAAAGTGGATGAGGGGTACAGGCTTTGGCACTCTCTCTCTCTCTCTCTCTCTCTGGGAGGATCAGATGGTCACGGGTGGACTGTTTATGGCTTGCATGAGGAAGGATTAGAGTGAGTCCTAAAGTGGATGAGGGGTACAGGCTTTGGCACTCTCTCTCTCTCTCTCTCTCTCTCTGGGAGGATCAGATGGTCACGGAGTGGACTGTTTATGGCTTGCATGAGGAAGGATTAGAGCGAGTCCTAAAGTGGATGAGGGGTACAGGCTTTGGCACTCTCTCTCTCTCTCTCTGGGAGGATCAGACGGTCACGGGGTGGACTGTTTATGGCTTGCATGAGGAAGGATTAGAGCGAGTCCTAAAGTGGATGAGGCAGGTTATTCAATGAACATTCTGATGATGACTAGGATGTTCAGGATAACCTGGTTACAGCAGCCTCATCTACAGTTTCTCTTCCATGTACCGCCACTGGAAGCGCTTGGCCTGTGATGCAAGCAGCATTCTGCGCCCCGTGTTCTGTGGTCAGACTCCTCCACCCTATGGACCCAGGACTGGGTCAGCCTTCTTTGAAAACAACGACGATTGGGGGAGCAGCCCAGTTTTCACAGGTCTTGACAAGGATCTCTACAGTCTAGACCACATGTAAACAGGATTTCCCAGCCCCATGTAACTCCTTGGCCTGTTCTCCTCAAGGAAAGGCAGAACATCTCGGCGCATTTCCCTTTCTTGAAAAGAACCCCTTTGTCATTCGGGTCAAGACAGGGGGCAGGGTAGTCAGCCGCTTCCTTTGTTTCACAGGTGGAACAGTGAGGCTTCCGCATCTGTCATCTGCTAACATGCTGCACTCTTCAGATGACCATGTGTCCACCTTTTCCTTTCTGCAACTGTCCTCAGCGTCTCCTCATGGACATCACGGAAAAAAAAACAACCGGTGACCATTTCTGCAACTGACATGGGGGGAAAAAAGGGTCTCTTCACAAAATGCTTTTTCTGCTAGCCTTGTGGCCGCCCTGCATATTTCTGTACATTCCTTTTTGTGTTTCGTCTTTGGCTGGGGAGGGGGAGGGTGGATCTTCTGGAGTTTTCTTTGCAATATGTCAGCCTCAGGGCTATGCTCAAGCAGGCGGCGCCTATTTACAGCTCTTCTCCTTTCACGGATGGCTTGAAGAACTCTGGAAAGTTTACACAGGGTGAAGATCACCTTGGGCCTCGTCTCTGAAGTCAGTGGACCTCAGTGAGAGGATCTTGTCAGTCAACTCTCTGGTTTTATGCTTTTGTGGCTTGTGTGTGTGTGTGTGTGTGTGTGTGTGTGTGTGTGTGTGTGTGTGTGTGTGTGTGTGTGTGAACATGCGCTAATTCCTGTCGTTTGATGGATACTTTTTCTAAACCCTACCAATAAAGATCTACGACAGCTGAAGAGACTATGTTAAAAAGTCATGTGGAATAAATGCCATACATTATCAAAATAAAATATTTGAAACATTAAGATTGAAGGAATACGTATGCTAAGCATAGACATATTGATACACGCTTCGAGAATGACATGCATAAAGAAAAGTATATGCATAATTGACAAACAGGAAGAAAATTTACATATAAAATGCTCACAATTATTTGATGGCACTTTAAGTGTAGAACGTAGTTAGAGAGGTAGTGAGTGTTACAAAGCAAGTAATAGTATTGATGAATTGCTTACGGTAAAGTGTATTAACTTCAGATTGACAGTGAATGTTACAAATCAAGTGACACCGAGATGATCTAATACACACACAGACACACGCAAGCACACACACATACAAAACCCTACCAATGCAAAACCACTCATTGTGTGAAAAAAAAAAAAAAAAGACAAAAAAAAACTCCTTCAAAATCGCTCTATGGCAGAAAGCAGATGGGGTGGCGAGATGGGGGAAGGGGGGGTATCTGTCATTTACTTTCCTCCCTAAAACAACTAGATCTTGTTACCTTTCAGACAGTAAACAAGAATCGGCTGAAGCTGGAAAGAAAAAGCTTATCAAGTCAAAATGAAAGCAGATGCACAGCTTTGCAAAATCAAGCTTCAAAGCAAATGACTTAGCGTTTAATCTGCCTCAGTTTGACAACAAGTGAACAGATGAGAGAGAGGGAGGGAGGTGTTGTGTGGTCTGTAGATGCAAGCAATGCGTTGCAAACAAAGCTCTGACTAGATTTCAAAACTGCTTCTTTCACCTCTCACTCAGATCTGTTCCATGCTTTCTTTTCCTCTTTTCCCGGCAGCTGGCAACAGTTCCGGAGGTGGACGGGTTCGTCGGCAGAAAGGCCGAACGAGGTTCTGGGCAGGGTGATCTCCACTTAGGCTGGAGATATGCGACGCCAATATCAAATCCTGGCTGATGGCGTCAGCTCTAAACTTGTCTCTGGTTTGTGACCCTGAAACATACAGGCGGCGGCGTGTACTATTTCTTTTGTAAGAACAACTGTCAGAAATGTCAAAGTCCAAAGCTATGCTGCTAGCTGCCTGCACAAAGACGTACACATGTGTGTCCCCTCACCGACAGCCTCAACATGGCTTCTCACTACCTGAGGCAGGAACCAACACACTGACATGGAGATGACAGGAACCAACACACTGACATGGAGATGACAGGAATCAACACACTGACATGGAGATGGCAGGAATCAACACACTGACATGGAGATGACAGGAATCAACACACTGACATGGAGATGACAGGACCAACACACTGACATGGAGATGACAGGACCCAACACACTGACATGGAGATGACAGGACCCAACACACTGACATGGAGATGACAGGAATCAAACACACTGACATGGAGATGACAGGAATCAACACACTGACATGGAGATGACAGGAATCAACACACTGACATGGAGATGACGGGAATCAACACACTGACATGGAGATGACAGGACCCAACACACTGACATGGAGATGACAGGAATCAACACACTGACATGGAGATGACAGGAATCAACACAGACACTGACATGGAGATGACGGGAATCAACACACTGACATGGAGATGACAGGAATCAACACACTGACATGGAGATGACAGGAATCAACACACTGACATGGAGATGACAGGAACCAACACAGACACTGACATGGAGATGACAGGAACCAACACACTGACATGGAGATGACAGGAATCAACACACTGACATGGAGATGACAGGAATCAACACACTGACATGGAGATGACGGGAATCAACACACTGACATGGAGATGACAGGAACCAACACACTGACATGGAGATGACAGGAATCAACACACTGACATGGAGATGACAGGAATCAACACACTGACATGGAGATGACAGGAATCAACACACTGACATGGAGATGACGGGAATCAACACACTGACATGGAGATGACAGGACCCAACACACTGACATGGAGATGACAGGACCCAACACACTGACATGGAGATGACAGGAATCAACACACTGACATGGAGATGACAGGAATCAACACACTGACATGGAGATGACAGGACCCAACACACTGACATGGAGATGACAGGAATCAACACACTGACATGGAGATGACAGGAACCAACACAGACACTGACATGGAGATGACGGGAATCAACACACTGACATGGAGATGACAGGACCCAACACACTGACATGGAGATGACAGGAATCAACACACTGACATGGAGATGACAGGAACCAACACAGACACTGACATGGAGATGACAGGAATCAACACACTGACATGGAGATGACAGGAATCAACACACTGACATGGAGATGACAGGAATCAACACACTGACATGGAGATGACAGGAACCAACACAGACACTGACATGGAGATGACAGGAATCAACACACTGACATGGAGATGACAGGAATCAACACACTGACATGGAGATGACAGGAATCAACACAGACACTGACATGGAGATGACAGGAATCAACACACTGACATGGAGATGACAGGAATCAACACACTGACATGGAGATGACAGGAATCAACACACTGACATGGAGATGACAGGAATCAACACACTGACATGGAGATGACAGGAATCAACACACGTCATGTGTTGATTCCTGTCATCTCCATGTCAACGTGTTCATTCCTTGCATCTCCATGTCAAGGTGTTGACATTCTATATGGTAAACTGCAACCATAACACAAAAAGTTAAGAATTTAATCTGCACAATTTGCTTTTCTGAATCCCCCTCCCCGATTCCCTCTCTCCTGTCCCTCCCCGTCCCAGCGGGCTGTCCCTTAAAAAAACGCCTTCTATGTCACATAGGGGTCAATACACAACAGGTCAACGAGTACTGAGGCCTCCTGTCGACAGCTCAGGGGAGGCTACTGTCAGGCTCTTACTGTGGGATGAAGAAAAATCCTGTTGCAAGATGTAAGCCACAGCATGACAGCCTCTTCAGGCCCTCTGTCGACAGCTCAGGGGAGGCTACTGTCAGGATGAAACCTCTTTACTGTGGGATGAAGAAAAATCCTGTCGCAAGTTGCAAGCTACAGCTCTTCAGGCCTCCTGTCGACAGCTCAGGGGAGGCTACTGTCAGGATGAAACCTCTTTACTGTGGGAGGTTGAAAATCATGTCACAAGTTGTAAGCCACAGTCTTCAGGCCTCCTGTCAACAGCTCAGGGGAGGCTACTGTCAGGCTGAAACCTCATTACTGTGGCACAAAGACAAACCAATCTTCTGGCTGTGTTTCACACAGAGGAGCAAAAGACTGGCTTCTAAATGATGGGATCCCTGGCAGTCTGAGAGACCGACTGCCCAACTGGCTGGCACTGGGACAGGCTGCAAGTCAGACACATTTGGTGATGAAAGAGTTGCACAGCCTTACTCCTGGTTACGTTTCATGGCCTTAAAGCCAACACAAGCTCTGCTATGCTCCTCAACCGACACGTTCATCAGAGAGTCACAACAACTGCCCAACAACATCTTGTAGGTATGCCATACATCTGACACCCCTCCTCCCCCCACCCTCCCCTTAACAACACAAAATGGCTATATAATAAAGAAAATAAGAAAAAAAACAACCCTCCAACATACATTTGCAAAGGTCAGCTGACGGTCTCAGTTTAAACTGTCTCGATGCTCATTGGCTCGGCTTCTGCTCTCGGAGCAACGTCCTCCCTGACCTTATAACTTGTAAGAGAGACAGAGTGGGATCAAAGCATGTGCCTGTACCCATGTGCATGCACATATGAGAGTTATTACACATCGTCTTACACAGAGATTAAAGAAAAAATAACATACGTAGCCTAATTTATGCAACAATCTGTCAAAAACATCATCATTTAACGATAACTGGTAAAGCTGGACTTGGAATGGGCTGATCAGGTGAAGGCACACAATGGCTGCTTCATCACCTCACCCAAAGGACAGCTCACTTTGCAGTGCACATGCACCTTACAACACAACTTTTCACCTTCATTTAAATGCTGTTTACATTTCAGTTCATCACTATTTAGAAAGCACTGAAATTCAATGCATAAATTTGAGGTGACAGACCCTAAACTCAGAACAAGGTCACAAAGACCTTGCGTATAGGAGTGGGGTAACTCTTCCCTTGGATGTGAGGGTAGTCTAGAAGAGTTATCTTTCATGGAATCACGATCACCCTCTCTAATGCCATAGACTCTGTGTGTGTGTGTGTGTGTGTGTGTGTGTGTGTGTGTAAGTATGTGTGTGTGTGTGTGTGTGAGAGAGAGAGAACAGAGACAGACAGAGACAGTGTACATATGAGTGCGTGGTGTGTGTTGTGTGTGTGTGTGTGTGTGTGTGTGTGTGTGTGTGTGTGTGTGCATGTTTGTTCAACGAGAAAATTCAATGTTTTATCAAGAAAATAAAGGGGGTGGGAAGTTATGAAGAAAATGAGGGGTCTGCAACAAAAATAAGTGAAATTCAGAAAAAGACGGGGTTAGTTACTGCCAAGGACACAGACAAGAAAAAGACGGGGTTAGTTACTGCCAAGGACACAGACAAGAAAAAGACGGGGTTAGTTACTGCCAAGGACACAGACAAGAAAAAGACGGGGTTAGTTACTGCCAAGGACACAGACAAGAAAAAGACGGGGTTAGTTACTGCCAAGGACACAGACAAGAAAAAGACGGGGTTAGTTACTGCCAAGGACACAGACAGACAAAGTACAGGACAAGACACAATGCATTTCGACCTCTTGGGGTCTTCTTCAGACAGAGACAAATAACATTTAGGACAGTGAAAACGAAGAACAAGAAACCACTTATCTTCTGAAATAAGTGATATGAATATATCGAGAGATTTATAAAGAAAATGGGTGATTTTATGAAGACAGCCTGTAACTTTGAGACAATGGGTGATTTTATTATTATTATTATTATATTGGGTATTTATATAGCGCCTATCCTCGGTCACAGACCAAGCTCTAAGCGCTTTACAATAAACACACTACCTCATTCACTCACTCAACGGGCTGCCTACCCAGGTAGAGCAGGCCGAAGAGCAGCCTACTGGAGCTCATTCAGTCATTTCCCGTACCATTCAAATATTAGTCACTCATTTTCATTTATCTCATTTATTCCTCCAGTTTCTCACATAGGATGCATACGATGTTTTATACGTGTCCTCCATTTCCACCGGTACACGATGGCACATAACAGTAAGTGACAATTTTATGCAGACAATGAGTGATTTTATAAAGACGAATGATTTTATGAGAAAAATGAGTGACTTTTCAAAGACGTGAATGATTTCGTGAAGATACAAGCCAATGCGACCTTCTGAAACTAGTCAACTCCCAGAATTTGTTTTCCCGTTTATAGCTAAAGACTCAGATTTACAGATTCAGCACGGGCATGTACAAGAGGTATAACCAAAACAGACTAATTCTAGCCTCTATGAACTCCAGAAATAATTCTTTTAAAAAATCTCTCTCTCTCTCTCTCTCTCTCTCACACACACACACACACACACATACACACACACACACTCACACACACACATACACACACACACACACACACACACACACACACACACACACACTCACACACACACATAATTCAGACACACAACTCTTGTTGTCCTATACTCCTATCATGATCCATAACCTTGGTCATTTAAGACTCAGCTTTGCAGCTCAGTTTCATTTTTCTTGAGCAGAATTAATGTTACTGGAAAACAAAAATCAACCAAAGCAGAGCTTCAAGCAACTTACGGTGAGTTTCTTCGGCGTCGCCAGTAGAAGAGGCCGACAACCAGGGCCACAGTCACCATGGCAACAAGGAAGAGCAGAATGATACTGGTCAGGCCACAAGAACTTGAACCTGGTCTTCAACAAACAAAATATCTCTATGTGCGCACACATGTGTGTGTGTGTGTGTGTGTGTGTGTGTGTGTGTGTGTGTGTGTGTGTGTGCAGACCTGTTTACCCCCTTCGAGACCAATGTGTAGTCAGATGACCAAATGTGTAGTCAGCCATGTCAAATGTGTAGTCTACTTTTTCGCACAAGATAGTATTACTATTAAAAAATATTAACATGCACATTAATCTAAATAAAATGCTAATAAATGTGTGTGTGTGTGTGTGTGTGGGGTGTGTGTGTGTGTGTGTGTGTGTGTGTGTGTGTGTGTATTGCGTGTATGCATGTGTGTGTGTGTGTGTTTGTGACGCCGTTGGGTCAAAAAGAAATAAAATAAGCTCACCTGTTAGCTGTTTGATATCCAAGCATTGAGTTGAATATCTTTGATTCATGTAACACTACCAGTTCATGTCCTCTCTAACATATTGTCACTTATTCCAGTTTGAATTAATTGTCAAGAACCACAATATATACACTATTTACACATTACATGGTAGTTTACTGGTTGAGTTTCTTGCTGTAGGCACTCTTCAGTGCAGCAAGATCCTCTGTAGTCATGCTCCTCACAGCATCTTGAGGCTCCTGGGGCACTGACTTGAGGACCAGCAGGCTCTCCATGGTGCTGTCTGCCAAGCTGGTCTCTTGGTCTGTGCGGTTCTTCCTCACACAGGAGAAGATGCGCTCACAGTGGGCACTGCTATGAGGGATGGTGACAATGCCCTCATCACCAGAGACAGCTCCTTGAACTGCCCATATTCACTTCCCCAATGGCCTTCTAAGTTTCA
The DNA here is from genome assembly GCA_018398815.1 of Conus ventricosus. NCBI lineage: Eukaryota > Metazoa > Mollusca > Gastropoda > Neogastropoda > Conidae > Conus > Conus ventricosus. The sequence continues at coordinate 1,068,680 of CM031628.1, forward strand.
TCGATTCTGTCCTTGTGACAGCTGCTGACATCGGTAGCTTGGTAAAGCGAGAACTGTTCTGTGACAGTGCATGCAGTGCAGGAGGGAGGGATCAAGCAGGGAAACCTTTCCAGGAAAAACCTGACGTCTGCCACAGATGAAGAGCACTGGTTATCGACGTCCACTACTTCAGCATGCTGAAGAACGGGGTCATCCAAAGGAAGCCTGGACTTCAGATAGTCGACAAGCTCCACAAAGTAGGCCTTGGCAACTTTGTAGAACTCATCCACTCTGTGAGTCTGGTTCTCGATATGCCGTTTGCAGTCAAACATGCCGGCATGTTTGATCGAGAAATCTTTCCTGCACAATGTGCAATGAGCATAATGCTCCCTCTTCTGGATGAAACAAGGCACGGGTAGCGTTGATGGTATGATGACAGAAAGGTTTGATCGGCAACTTTTCTCTTCTTTTTGCTGGGAGAAAAGTCGGAAGAATCAGCTTGGCGCTTCAACGAATTATTGTCAGCCATCTTGATCGAAAATGAAAACCGACCGTAACGCGTTCAGCGAGCCGTTCTAACCTGCCCCTAAAGTTATTGGGCAGTAAAGGGAAATAAGTAACTAACAGAGGCGGGCGGGCAGTCCAGCTGAACGCAGCAGCGTGTCAGGCTGCTTGTATGGCGCGTCAAGTTTGTCAAAAGACGGCAACACGCAAAATAGCTTCAGTTTCGAAAATGCGTACCGGCGAAATTCTGAAATGCGTAGCGAGGTTCCTAAATGCGTATTTGCGTATTTGGGGTCAAAATGCGTAGAATTCTACGCCAAATGTGTAGACTAAACAGGTCTGGTGTGTGTGTTGGGAAGGGATGAAAGAGACAGAGACAGAAAGACAGAGAAAATGTATGTACGTGTGCTCAAACTGTTTAACAGCTGTGTGTGTGTGTGCGTGTGTGTGTGTGTGTGTGTGTGTGTGGTGTGTGTGTGTGTGTGTGTGTGTGTGTGTGTGTGCGTGTGTGTGTGTGTGTGTGTGTGTGTGTCTGTGCACACATACGCGCATGCATGTGTGTGCACGTGCATGCAGTTTCACTGGCTGCCTACAGCAGTTTGACTGGCTGCCTACAGCAGTTTCTGGTGAAGTCCAGATCACACCGATGTCCATGGCTGTGGAAAGAGTAATGTCACAGCAACATTCGTGACGCCAGCACCAGGCGACTGCTCTCTTCATCATGCAACAAGCGGTAGGAAACCTAGTGTTCTGGAACTCTAAAATTAGATACTGAGCGGGGGCCGAATAGCCCAGTTGGTAGAGCGCCGGACTCGTGATCCTGGGGTTGCGGGTTCGAATCTCCGCCGGGCCGTTTCGGTACAGGGGATTTTTCCCTCCGATTTAACATTGGTTCTGACTCCTCCATTTTCCATACAGTCCTTCGAATGAGACTATAAACCGAGGTTCTATGTGTGAACACATGCATAACATCTTGCACACAGTAAAATCCTATCACCAACTTTCGGAAGAGAAAGGCCAGTTTGGCCGTTGGTACGGATGACACGTTACTCATAGCATGCACCTTCCCCGAAGTTGGAGTACGGCTGCCTTAATGGCGGATAAAAACGGTCATACACACAAAACTCCACTCCCTTCGTTGGGTAGATGGGATTAATTCTTGCCTGTCTACACGGGGAGTGTCTGCAGGAGTTCACCTGTGTACGCAGAAAGAAAGAAAAGAAAGATACTGAGCAAAAATAAGAAGTCAAAATAGTTTCGTTTTCACAGCTGCTTCTGTGTCCGAGCTACGACTCATTGATGCATCTGAAGAAGAAAGAGAAAATGGGGTGGGGTATGGGGTATTTAAGTCATCGTGGAATTTGTTTCACAAGTGCATATGAGAGAGAGAGACAGAGACAGAGAGAGAGAGAGAGGGGAGGAGAGAGAGAGAGATGCCAGTGTGGCCCATTTGTACTTACCATGTAAATGTTGTATTTCCTTCTCCAGCGGATTCCAACTCGGCACAGTGGTCGAAGAAACCACTGCTGTGCATGTGTCCACACACGGTTTGTTTCGTCTGTAACACAGAAGTCATCCACACAGTTCTCCGTCACAGATGGAACAGGAAAAAAAAACAAGTATATACACTGTAATTCTCCATTTTGCAATCACCAAGCGAGGGATCCACACACACCACACACACACAACACACACACACACACACACAACACACGCCACACGCACACAAATTCTCAGAGTGAAAACTACACATGCAGTGACATACACAAACAGATTCTCTTTATTGCACACACACACACACACACACACGCACACACACACACACATTCTCAGCGGGAAAACTACACATGCAGTGACATACACAAACAGATTCTCTTTATCGCACACACACACGCACACACACACACACACATTCTCAGAGTGAAAACTACACATACAGTGACATACACAAACAGATTCTCGCTCTTTACCACGTGCACGCACACACACACACACACACACACACACACACACACACGCACACACACACACACACAAACATACATGAACTACGACCAGCTAAACAGCCCATGAATTACCAGTGTCGTTGAAGCGGTAAATGCGACACGGGGTGAAAGGTCGGTGCTGATCAGGGGCATCAGCTGACACTGGTAGTCCCCGCTGTCCTTCACCTTGGACACTGGCACTTTGGCCACCACCTGGTCAGTCAGCTGACCCACCAGACTGAAGCCATCGCTGGACTCGCACTCGGGCTTGTCTGCCTCCTCTGTAGGCCAGTAGCAGAACAGCACCTCACCTGTGGAGCACACCAAAAGTGCTGGTAAATAGTGGGAGAATTCCTCTCCTGGTAGTGTGAAGGTCTTGGAATACAGCAGAACATGCCACCTGTGGATGATAGGGAAGTGTGATTATGAATGGCGGCGAAGTCCTGTCTTACCAGTCTGTGGCTCTCAGATACAGCACAACCTGGACAGAGAGAGAGAGAGAGAGAGAGAGAGAGAGAGAGAGAGAGAGAGAGAGAGAGGAGAGAGCAAGATGTATTTAAGGCTGCGATGTAAATGATGCAAATACAATAAATGCAAGATAAGAGAAGGCGTATCACCTGCCAGTCATGCCACAATGAATAGTCACACCAACATACATACAGAGAGAGAGAGAAAAAGAGAGAGAGAGAGAGAGCGAGTGTCAGTAAGTAAACTTTTGTTAAAGACATTTAGAATTCCCTTGGACCAAGTTTATCATGCAAGCAATCAAACTGGGGTACCTTTGGCATTTCCTTTCAACTGAACTGTATCTACATGAAAGCGGTTTGTGCGACAGACTCGCAGTCATTTCATGACATCAACAGACATACTTGGCGGGAAGCTTTCTTCGTTTGTCTCCCTTCCCTTTACCTGGGTCTGCATCTGGCTTGGGAAATGCTTCACAATGATGCTGTGGCGCTTGACCTTGACATTGACAGGAAGGGGACACCACAAGGCGGCCTTATCCTTGTCCAGGGCCAGCTCAGTTCCGACACATACAGCCTCGGCCAGGAAGGACATCGCCCAACTGAGCGTCATCAATGACCAACCAGCACTGCTGCCATCCACCCTGTCAACACAAGTTTGGATTACTTTGCGTTTCTTTTTTCTCCATTATGGTAATGATATCTATTCTTTTCGTCAGGGCAGGATGAAAGAAAAACAAAACTGTAAGGCTTATTCTTTAACCCTCAATAAAGATTTTTTTTTTTTTTTTTTTGCTGTCCCAACCTCTGCGCCACCTCAGAGGCAGTGCACACACGCCGCTCATTCCAACACCCCATCCACAGCCACAATGCCAAGTCGTCAAGACAATGCCAAGTCGTCAAGAGGCAACCCACCGGAGGAGACACTGCACTGCTGCCGAGTCACTTCGGTGGTGTTCAGTGGCGCCTGTTCTGATCTAACATATGCGGGACACCACCTACTAAGCCCCTACTGACGACAATAATTGCTTAGTCGCGGAGCCGGCGTGAGTGAGCTCTCCCTCCGGAGGGCGCCACCACCTCCGTCCAACGACAGCCCCCATGGACTCGCCGATACCGGTGACCCCGACAGAACCAAACCAAGGCCACAGAGGTGAAGAGGACATCGAAACTGAGGTCACCATGAGAGCAAGGCACGAAGGGCCACAGAATTTGAGACATTTTTTTAAAATGCTAATCGATGAGAATGAGAATTATTAAGATGATGCTACAAATTTCCATTTCGGTCTGAGACTACATGACAGGGCTGTACTCTACGCTTCCTTTCATATTATATCCCGCGTCAACCAGGCCCGAGAGATACAGGCACCTGCAGTGTTGGTCAGGAAATTTGAGCAACACTCTTAGAAACGCATGCATTAAGTGGATGAAACTCGACTGTGTGGTCCCAGTCTTCCCAACTGAGTCCGCTGCAAACTCAACTCTGGGTAGGAGCCGGTCGGGCAGAAAAACCCATATGACTCTAATGGGATTCGAACCCACGACCTCCCAGCCAGGAGTCTGCAACGCTAACCACTTCGCCACGGCGAAGATAATTTTGACTCGACTTAACGAGTGAGATGGACAGTCCAGTGTTGTACGAGTTGGTCGTGTCTCTCTCTTCTTCACGGTTAAGGTGCTTGAAAGAGAAAGATTCTTCACATCAAAGCTGACCAACAGGTCCTGTAGGACCTGTCGCCAGACTCCAATTCATGTTATCTGTAGAGCAGCCAACAACAAGCAGTCATATGAGGGGCATCAGAATCTGTAGAGCAGCCAACAACAAGCAGTCATATGAGGGGCATCAGAATCTGTAGAGCAGCCAACAACAAGCAGTCATATGAGGGGCATCAGAATCTGTAGAGCAGCCAACAACAAGCAGTCATATGAGGGGCATCAGAATCTGTAGAGCAGCCAACAACAAGCAGTCATATGAGGGGCATCAGAATCTGTAGAGCAGCCAACAGCAAGCAGTCATATGAGGGCATCAGAATCTGTAGAGCAGCCAACAGCAAGCAGTCATATGAGGGGTATCAGAATCTGTACCTTTCAAAACTGAAACTTAAGAAAATAACGTCAATGGACCAGTTTCTTTCGCACGTACAAAGTGCCTAAAACCTGGATCTAGTTGTCAATAAAATCTGTATTAAACGAAACATATTTATCTCTTTAAGAAACTTTTTAAGAAGAAACTTTTAAGAAGATTAATAAAAGACAAATGTGCAAATGCTGAAAACATGATTGTCAGATCTATGCCTCCATGACCAGCTGGAAAGCGAGCGTCTTTCTCTGGATAAACAAACTGCAGGATCAACTGCAGTTGAGAAAAAACAGAGACAAAGTCGGCCTTTTCTGAGTTTGTCGACAAAATGAAACAGACTGAATCTTCAGAGGAAGAAAAAAGGCAACTTGAATCAAGGATACTACTTAATGACCCTGAAGATGACAGAACACCTCTAAGTGTTTTCCAGCTTGAGCAACAAGAACTGATGGAGCAGGTAAATGAGAGAGAAGAAGAAACAGAAGACAGGAAATGGCAGCTTAAATCTTCAACGCTTGCCCTGGTCCTGTCACACAGCATTTAGATTTGCCTTGACTTCAACGCTTTCGGGTCCTGTCACACAGCATTTAGATGTTGCCTTGAATCTTCAACGCTTGTCTGGTCCTGTCCACCAGCATTTATGATGTTGCCCTGCATCAGCAAAAAATCCACAGCAGGCCTACCCTGGCAGTCATTCATAGGCAACCACTGCCACAATGTATACAATTTCTGTATCAATCCTTTGATTACAGTACCATTAAATCACCATTACCTTTACGATAGTTGTTACATTATCATCATTAACATGAATGTTAGTATTGATATTACCATCACAAACCCATTAGGGGGGCCCGGGATGGGCTCAGTTGTTAGAGCGCCGGTCCGTGATCCTGGGGTTGCGGGTTCAAAATTCGGTATAGGGGATTTTCCCTGGGATTTAACATTGGTTCTGACTCCATCCCCAAATAGTCATTCGGATGGGACATAAACCGAGGTCTAGTCTGTGTCACATGCACTAAGATCATACACGGACTCTAAAGATCCCGATGCTCATGTCCAAAGGGGCGGGTGAGAAAACCGCTACACGAAAATACACAATGCATGCAACCTGTGTGCCAGAATAGTCAACTGAAGACTGTGGGCAGGGGGCGGGTTTTAAACATCCCCACCTGGAAGAAAAGACACACCATCGCTATCGCCACTAAGACTGTTGCCACAGCAACCAGCGTTAAGAATCCTCTTACCCACTCTGCTTTCCTCCCATACTAAACTGCTATTGCAATGTTATCACCAAAAGTGGTAGTAATCCTTCTTTATTCATTTTTTTTTTAATATTTTGATCACCCTTTCATTACCATTATTAGTATTCCTATCAGTAATATAATTACCATCATTACAAACCTTTTACTCACAAAATTATCTCCCTTCTAACAGCCTTGTTTAAATTCAACGCATATCTTGCCCCTGAAGTGATTGCAAATTCATTTTCGTTGTCATAATTGTTTTGCATCTTGCCCGAAGAAGAACCTAAGAGATCGAAACACTCGTGTTTTGTCTTGTGATTCGTTTGCCCACATTCTTTTTGCAGTTCGCCAAAAATTTACTTAAAATTTGTTTACACACTACATATCAGGCCCCCAGCACCAGCAGTTAGCAGTCATCAAGTAAACAAGGACAAGTGTGCAAAAAACCTCTTAAATTGTTTTGCCAAAGGAATTAGTGTGTTGATCATTACAGACCGTCAAGTGTGTCAGTCAGTGGCAGTTGGCAGTTGTGATTGTTTTCAATTGTGTGTGTGTGTGTGTGTGTGTTGTGTGTGGTGTGTGTGGTGTGTGTGTGTTTTGTGTGTGTGGTGCGTGCGCGCGCGCATGTTGTATGTTCATATGTGTGTGTGTGTGTATGGTTTGTGGTGTGCGTGTGTGTATGTAAAGCATGTGTGTTATGTGTGTGTGTGAGTGCACTGCATGCCTGCATGCATATCCCGTTTGTGCATTTCCCTGTCTTGTGAAAGTTCTCTTTTTAGTATAAGGTCTTTTTATATCTGTATCTTTTAAATAAAAACCAAGACAAGTAAATCAAGATACATATTTCCCCCCCCCCCCCCCCCCCCCCCCCCCCCCCCCGAGTTACATCTGCCAGCCATCATACCCCACACTCCCCTCACACCCAGTCCTCAGCAGAGACATCTCACCTCAACATCCCCCCCTTCATTCCCTCATCCTGTGCACAGAACAGCTCCTAACCCAACCCTCCTGTGTTACCTGATAATGAAAACAAGGTCTTTGTGTGGGGCCAGCATTGGGTCACCGGCAATCTTTCACAGGCCAGCTGGGTTTACTACTCTTTCTCAGTGGGATGCAGATGCATGCCCTCATCTGCACATTACCAAATTTTACATGCGTGAGCTAACCACAGCTCCTCTCGCTGTCTCTTCGCAGGGTAGGGCACTCTCTAGTTTCCAAAGGGCAGTCGGCTTGCCTGAAGGACAATACCTCCCTTGATTTTCTTGTCCTTAAATGCTTACCACCGACTCTGATCTTTCGAAAAAGCATGCATTGCGTTGCATGTACACACACCACAACACAACACCACCATGCAAAGCACATACATTCACATTTTTTTTGCAGGATATATTCATGCCCAGTGCAGTTGATATCCATCTCAACTTTTACTTACACATTTACAGTGTGTGTGTGTGTGTGGGGTGTTGTGTGGGGTTTGGTGTGTGTGTGTGTTTTGTGTGTGTGTGTGTGTGTGCCTGTGATGAAAAAAAAGGGAAAAAAGATACTGTTGTGTGTTGAGGGAAAAAGAAAAATAAAATAAAAGACTAATCAGTTTGATTTGCACTTTATTATAAAAGAAATATGGGGATAGTATTGTTGCAAAAAGCAAAAAAAAAAACCCACACACACCCTCACCACTAGTTTGATGCAAGCTTCTTTATCCCCATTCACGATTTCACAATGAAATCATCCAGGAAAACGTCTACTAGTACTAGCGGAAAGGGGGGGCAGGGGCAGGGCCAGGGCCAGGGTCAGGGGGCAATTCAAAAGCAAAACGGGTTGATCAGAGGAGTCCATGGGTTTGTTTGAAATGCGACAATGCAGTTGAAAAAGGTTTTTGATGAAGTGATGGAGGCCATGGGTGCAAGAATGGTGCCACAAGACATGCACCGAGTTGACAGAGCACAGTAAAACTGTCTTAAACATGGGGCAACTTCATTCAATGGTTTTGTGAGGACTGTAGAGAGGATTTACAATGGAGAAAAAGGGCATAAATCAAGACTTGGAAAAAGGACAGTATTTTGAGAGAGTGTTTACCTCTGTTCATGATAGACTGGACAGATTAGAGGGTACACAGAAAGAAAGTCTGAGAGAAGTTGAGACAAAAATAGAGGGGGTGGTGGAGAGAAAGGTTAAAGACTACATGGAGAAAGTGAGGAGAGGGAAAAGAGGAAGCTCAACATAATAATATGCAATTTACCAGAGAGCTCACAGAGTCTCCAGAGGAAAGGAAGAATGAAGACCAGGAAAGAGTCAGAGATTTGGTGGGCAAAATCACTGATGTATCAAGAAATGAGTCAATAACCCATCAGATAGGCAGAAACCAGGTGGGCAGAAATGCTATACCAAGATCCCTGAGAAAGGAAGTCATAACTGAGGAAGCCAAAAAGAAAATAATGAAAAATGTCCAAGATATAAAACACGCATGGTACAAGGAAGGAGAAGCAAGAATTTACATAAATAATTACACCACAAAAAAAGAAAGAGACCAGATCAAATCGTTGAAAGCCAGAACAGAACCAAAGAAAGACAAATGGGGAACAAACTTAAAGATTGAATATAGAGCAGGCAAGATTGTTACATTCAAAACGTACCAACAACGAAACCAAACTGTTGCAGTTTGTCCCCAGATCAGTGTCCGGACGAGGTCCAGACCCCTGAGGGAAACACTGACTGTCAAGCAAACCACAATATTGAAAATCGCAGTACAAAGCAAAATCTTTATTTCCTCTGAGTATAATGACAATCTTATAAATGTTACAATCCCTGACTTGTGTTGGGAAAAATAATTGTAAAACTAACGTAATGACTCAATGAGAATTATTGTACAGTAATGTAGATAGTCTTCTGAATAAAAGCTGATTCTTAATTCGTAAAATGATGGAGAAGCAATATATTTGGCTAAACGGAAGATAAGAGCAAAAAATGTTTATATGCACTCAAAGATGTTGAATTTGAAATTGCTGGCTTGATATGTTTTCTCAGAATAGAACCTAAACGGGGTATAGCCAGTATTTTGCTAAGGAGCTAAATCACAACTTGCGATGATTTTGAAAATAACAAATTTCAAGAGCAATAATTGTGTATAATCAGGGTTGGTAACGTGAACAAATAGTAGGTGTATATACAGAAGCCCAAACACAGAAATTGAGAAAACAAGTATGATTATTTAATTTGCTAAAAGCAGAAAAAAAGAGTAGATATATAAAAAAGATATTTGGTGATTTTAATATTCCTAGATGTAAAATGGGAAGGAAATTGGAATAGTGATAAAAGCAATGATGATATTGAAAAAACTTAGAAGATGCCTGTTTAATAACAGTAAGTGACTATAACCCAACTCGTGTTCGGAAGGACAGAAGCCAACAATTGATTACTTAGTTTAGTTATTGAAGAATCCTGATCTCTGATAGTGAATATAGTGACCCTTTGGAAAAATGTGCTCACTTTGCTTTTAACATTTGGAACTGAAGTTCCCACAAAAAAGACTAAAGAAAACCCTAAGTACAAATTTTGAATTAGCCAGAAAGGAGACTATAATAAATGCGGAAAAAGCTATCAGATAGTGGACCAACTCTTTGCTTACAAAAGTCAGGATGTCGAGGAAATTTTGAATGTCTTAAAATGCGAAGTTTTAAGAAGTAAGTATGAAAGTATTCCAAAGACAAAAAAGACTAAGTGTAGCCAAAATAAAATCTTAAACCACTTTTGATGAATGATAAAGAACATAAAAATGATTAAGAAAAATAATAATCTGTTTCAAGGTATTTATTGACGAAAGATGGGAAAGAAATACAGTAAATAAGCAAGAAATGCAAATAAGAAGCAAAAATGAAATCCAATCAACAAGAAAAGCTTATGAACGTAAAAAAGCAAACATGTAAAACAACTCCCAAATGATATTGGAGAATACGAGCAAGAACGTACCAAGTAAACACAGGGGTAAATACTCAAAATGATGGAAAAGGAGGGTTGGCCGAGTCAGATATGGAAAAAGCTGAAGTATTAAATGATCATCGCAAGTGTCTTGCAAATTAAGATAAAATAACATACCTGAATCTTATTGAATGTAGTAAATCTAATGAATTACAGTTTACGCGATATAATAATACATTAATCGTACTTCAGATGCAGTAGAGAAGAAGTTGTTATAGCATGAAACATTCCAAAGCGCAGGGACCAGATATAAATACCCACCTAAATGTTATAAAAGAATAAGTTAAGGAGTTAGCTGTAACCGCTCAGAAGATATTATAATAAATCATTAGAGACAGGAAATATACCTCCTCGACTGTAGAAACGGCAGCAGTTACTGCCTATTAATAAAAAAGGGTCCAAATCTGAGACCAGGCAACTACGTCCGGTACAAGCTTAACTCTGCAATTGCATGCAAAGATGCTAGAATCCAATATACGAGATTCATCGATATCTCAACGATCACTGATAATAATTTGTTAGCAGTATGCCCGCATGGCTTACGTAAAAAATGTCGTGCAATCACAACTACTTGAAGTTATGAAGAATTAGTACATGCAAGATACATAAGAACTCTGTTGATATAATTTTACCTTGATTATGCCGTACAGCATAAGAAGACGTATCCGCATGAAGATAGATTGAATAAAATGAGGCAGCATACGGTATAGTAGTACCTAGCTAAACTGTAATAGAGACTTTTGGTCCAATAGAAAAACAAAGAGTTAAGAGTGGGAAACTGTATGTCTACAGAGAAAGCTGTATGAAGATGGTATACCCCAATGTCAGCATTTTAGGGACCTGTACTGTTATACGAATTTTATTATAAATTGACCTTCCAAATGAGTAAATGTTTTTGTAAAATTTTTGCGAATATACAAGAAATATATGACACCTCAGATAACTATAATCACTGCAAGAAAAATTAAATTGCCTCCACAACTGGTCAGACAAGAGGAATCTATATTTTAATGTAGAAAAAAGTAAAGTTATTGCATGTAGTGCAGAAAAAAAAACCAGAACAAGAATACAACAAGAACAAATGGAGGAAATCGGCTGGTCCAGAAAAGGTGCGGAAAGAAAATGATCAGGGGGGAAAACTTAGATAAAGATATCACACTTTGAAATTCACATTGCAACATGTAAACATAAAGCAAACCCAAAGCTAGTAATCATAAAAAGAACATTTATTTACCTAAATAAAGACACGTTTATAAAGTAATAAAAAAGCAAAGGTACTGCCCGCAACTGAAAATGGCAAATAATTTGGTAACCCACACTTTGAAACGACAGTCAATATCAATAGACAGAGTAATCAGATACGAGCACAAAAAACTTGCAAGATGTACATAACCGTCTTATAAAACCAGAAAGATTAAATTACTTATATTTGCACACATTACAGGTAGACTTTAAGGGGGATTTTATTGAAGTGAACACAAAATTACCACCAGCAAACGGACCTACCTGGGCCCTACTTAAATATTGAGGCATGTTCAAACAGATAGAACAATAAATTCGGAAGGCAAAATTTTGTTAAGCCGTTTCATACTAACAAGGGGAGAATTCAAGTTCAGTAACAGAGTTAATACTAACTGGAACAGTTATACAACAGACACTTTAAAAATTGCTAAAAATACTAATGAATTAAAGAATTGGCCAGGAAGAAAGACTTGAAATTTAAAGTACCGTTTAGACTTTGATGAATAAGAAGGAAAATACCTATTGCATAGACATTTTACCAACCCTGTCATCAAGTAAAAAACCACTAGTGGGCCCTTGAAAGTGCTTAACGGCCTAGTATTGATTACGTCCCTACACAACTACTACTACTACTAACTCCTACACATGTGGCGTGCCATCTGTCCTAAATTACAGCTGTACTCTGTGAGAAGAGAAGAAAAGAACACATGCGCACCACACAGCCCCCCTACTCATCCGGAAGTTCCGCCATCATGATTTTTGTCGTCTCACTTCGGTTGCGTGTATATTCGATGTACAAGTGTCCGACTGTTGTTGAAACCAGGGACCGTTTGCTTTAGGGGGGGGGGGGGGGGGTGGGGGGGGGGGGGAGCGGTCCCTGGTTGAACCGAGAGCCAGTCCACCATTGTCGCCCTACGGAGGGCGCTACAGTCTTTGGTCGGAGCATAAAGGGAAGACAGGTGATGCGCACATAAGCGCAGGTTCACGATTTCAGAAGAACAAGGCTACCGGTACAGCTTCACCAATAAAAGAAAGTGAGCCCACAACGACAGAAAACTGAAGAGGAACAAGTTCCAATTTTTTGCCAGCCATCTGCATTTTATGCAAGAAGACCAAGCGGAAAGCGCAACAACAGCCACCAGGAACATGGTGTCCATAACAAATAAACATTGTCAAGTAGTAATAAAAGCATTTTTAGTATATGACCGAAATAAATTTTGGGTAATTAAAAGTTTAGAAACAAACTCAGGGCTCGTTGAAATGAAAGACAATCAGGGTATGTTTTTATTTACACTACCCGATTGCCTGATCGAATTCAAAACCCACAGCAAAGCTCTAAAGTACCCCTCCATCTTTAGATATTTCCATTTTTCACGGACTATTCCTCAGTTCTTCGGACATCGTTCTGCACGCCAATGTTGATTGCTGAACACGAGTCAACAACCTTTCTTTTTTCACTGACCGGGATTCCCGAAATCTCGGCTCCCCAGCCACTACTTCCTTACTTCTTGTAGTGGGAGTGTGTGTGTGCCTCTGGTTGTGTAGGAGGGGGGGGGGAGGGGGGGGGGGGGTCTGCCCCTAGTGAAAGCGTGGGTGTGTGTTGTGTGTCCCTGATGTGTGATGATTGTGTCTGCGTCTGTGTGTGTGTTTGTGTGTGTGAGTGAGTGTGTGTGAGTGTGCGTGTGTATATCCGTGTGTTTGGTCTGCCCGTGTGTGATGTGGCGTGGTATGTCCGTGAGTTTGTCTGCCCTGAGTTTGTGTGTGTGTTGTGTGTGTTTGTGGTGTGTTGTTAGTGCGTGCGTTTTATAGTCGTGTGTTATTGTCTGCCCGTGTGTTTGTGTGTGTGTGTGCGTGTGTGTGTGTGTAGTGCTCTGTGTGTGTGTGTAGGAAGGGGGGGGGGGGGGGGGGGTCTGCCTCTGTGTAAGCCGTGTGTGTCTGTGTGTATGTGTTGTGTGTGTGTGTGTGTGTGCCTCTGTCTCTGGAGTGGGCCTCTGTGTGTGTGCGTGTGCGAGCGTGCGTGCGTGCGTGCGTTGTGCGTGTTGTGAGTGTGTTCCGTGTGTTTGTCTGCCCGTGTGAGTTGTGAGTAGTTGTGTGGGTGTGGTGCGCGCGTGTGTAAGTCTGCCCCGTGTGTTGTGTGTGTGTGTGTGTGTGTGTGAGTGTGTGAGTTGTGTGTGTGTGTGTCCCAGTCACTGTGTGCGAGGCCTCTTGTGGTGTGTGTGCGTGCGTCGTGCGTGCGTGCTGCGTGCGGTGCGTGCGTCGTAGTGTGTGGGGTGTGTGTGTGCGTGTGTGTGTGTGTGTGTGTGTGTATGTTTTGTGTTGTGAGCGTTGTATGTCCGTGTGTTATTGACTGCCCGTGTGTGTGTTAGTGTGTGTGTGGTGTGTGCCTCTGACTCTGTGTTGGTCCTCTTATGTGTGTGCGTGTGCGTGCGTGGTGCGTGTTGCGTTGCGTGGTGATTGTATGTTGTGTGTGTGTGTGTGTGTGTTGTGTGTGTGGTGTGAGTTGTCCGTGTTTGTCTTGCCGTGTGTGTGTGTTTATGTCTGCCCTTGTGAGTGTGAGTGTGATGCGTGTGTATGTCTTCCCGTGGTGTGTTGTGTTGAGTGGTGGTGAGTGTGAGTGTGTGTGTTTGAGTGTGTGCGCGTGTGTATGTCTGCCCCGTTGGTGTGTGTGTGTGTGTGTGGTGTGTGTGTGTGTGTGTGTTTGTGTGTGTTGCGTTTGTATGTACCTGTGTTTGTCTGCCCGTATTGTGTGTGTGTGTGTGTGTGTGGTGTGTGTGTGTAGCTCTGTCTGTCTCTGTGTGTGGGCCTCTGAGTGTGTGCGTTGTGCAAGATGCGTGCGTGCGTGCGTGTGTGCGTGCGTGCGTGTGTTTGTGTGTGTGTGTATGTGTGTGTGGTGTGTGTGTGTGTCCGTGTGTGTTTGTCTGCCCGTTGTGTGTGTGTGTATGACCCTGCCGTGTGTGTGTGTGTGTGTGTGTGTTTGTGCGTGTGTGTATGTCTGTCTGCCCGTGTGGTGTGTGTTGTGTGTGTTGTGTGTGGTGTGTGTGCGCGCGCGTGAGTATGTCTGCCCGTGTGTGTGAGTGAGTGTGTGTGTGTGGAGTGTTGTGTGTGTTTTTATGCGTTGTGTGTGTGTGAGGGTGCCTCGTCTCCTGTGTGCGTGGGCCTCTGTGTGTGTGTGTGTGAGCGTGCGTGCGTGCGTTGCGTGCGTGCGTCGTTTGTGTTTGCGAGACGTGGCGTGTGTGTGTGTGTTGTGGTGTGTGTGTGTGTGTTGTGGTGTTTGTGTGTGTGTGTGTGTGCTTACTGTATGTCCGTGTGTTTGTCTGTGCCGTGTTGTGTGTGAGTGAGTTTGTGGTGTGCCTCTTTCTCTGTGTGTGGGCCTCTGATTGTGTGCGTGTGCGTGCGTGCTTGCGTGCGTGTGGTGCGTGCGTGCGTGTCGTGCTTGCGTGCGAGTGTGTGTGTGTGTGTGTGAGTGAGTGTATGTGGTGGTTTGTGTGTGTGTGTCCTGAGTTTGTCTGCCGTGTGAGTGTGTGTGTATTCAGCCCGTGTGTGTGTGCGGTGTGTGTATGTGTGTGTGTGTGTGTGTGTGTGAAGTGGTGTGTTGGAGTGTTGTGCCGCGTGTGTATGTCTGCCGTGTGAGTGTTGTGTGTGTGTGTGTGAGTGTGTGGTTGTTGTGTTTGCGCGTGTGAAAGTCTGCCCTTGTGTGTGTGTGTGTGTGTGAGTGTGTGTGTGTATGTATGCGTGAGTGTGTGTGTGAGTGCCTCTGTCTCTGTGTGCGTGGCCTCTGTGTTTGTTGTGTGGCCTCTGTGTGTTGTGCGTGCGTGCGTGCGTGCGTGCGTGCGTGCGTGCTGTGTGTGTGTGTGTGTGTGTGCGTGAGTGTGTGTGTGTCCTTCCTCAGATCTGTGTGTGTAGGGAGGGGGTGTCAGCCTCTGTGTGTGCGTGTGTGTGTGAGTGTCGCCTGTTTGTGTGTGGAGGGGGGGGGGACTTCCTCCTTGTGTGTGAGTGAGTGTGTGTGTGTTGTGTGTGTGAGTGCGTGTGTGCGTTGTATGTCCGTGTGTTTGTCATGCCCGTGTGTGTGTGTGAGTGAAGGTGTGTGTAGTGGTGTGTGTGTGATGTGTGTGTATGTGCCTCTGTCTCTGAGTGTGTTGGCCACTGTGTGCCTCTTGGAGTGTATAGGGGGGGGGGTTCCCTGCCTCTTGGTGCGTAGTGTGTGAGTGGTTAGTTGTGAGTGTGAGTGTGTAAGAGGGGGGGGGGGGTCTGCCTCTGTTTGAGTGTGTGTGATGCGTGTGTGCGTTTTGTATGTCCGATTGTTTTGTCTCCCCGAATTGGATGTGTGAGTGTGTGTGTGTGTATGTGTGTGTGTGAGTGAGTGTGTGTGTGTGAGTGTGTGTGTTGACTGCCTGTGTGTGTGTAGGGAGGGGGGGGGTTCTGCCTCTGTGAAGCGTGTGTTGGTGTGTGTGTGTGATGTGTGTTTGCTCTGTGAGGTGTACAGGGGGGGGGGGGTGTCCTGCCTCTGGTGAGGGTGATGGTGTGTGTGTGTGTGTGTGTGTTGTGTGTGTGTCTGCATCTGTGTGATGATAGGGAGAGGTGGGTCTGCCTCTAGGAGTCAGTGCACCGTGTACGAGTCGGCCACGTTTTAACTAGCCCAACAAAGCCGCAACGGTAGCAGTGTAGTGTGTACCTACAACGAGTCTGGCAGTTGCTGCCAGAGTGGGACCCTTTCCGCGCGCGTTCGCCGACATTGCTAATCACGCGCTCGTGTCGGAATGGCTTGGCCACGGAATACAAGCACTACGGTGCAACAAAGATTTGAAAGCTCGGAAAGTAAAAAAAAAAATAATATAAAAAAATAAAACGGCAATATCTTCCAAACCGTATGTCTTAATAAAGTTCACATTTGGTTCATATTTACAATTGGGGTACGGGCTATCCAATCGATGCATACAGATCAAAGTGAAGGTCAAGGAGATCATAGGCCTTAAAGAAATAGGGGTCCAAAACAGAAAATTTGTTTTCACGTTACACCAACAATATTTCACCGTATGACAGAATCATATCATATTTGGTGGGGGTAGCGTCCATGTTCAAAACTTGGGGGTATGTACATTGGATACGGTTCCCGTCAAATGATGCAAAACCAATAAGGTCAAAGTGAAGGTCAAGGAGATCGTAGGCCTTGTTTTTTTGTGTCTGTCCATCAAATATCTCATGAAGTATTGACAGATTCTTTTTAAATTGTTTTGGCTTGGTCCCAATGATGGAAAGCCATTGGTGTAAATTATTTTTGGCTTGTGACCTTGACCTTGGCACATGACCTTGAAAACCAAAATTAAAAGCCGACTTTTAGCAATGACCTTTGTTGGCGATGATTGACAGCTCGACAGGAACTGTACCGCGGGCGTCCTTGGGCCAAAGAAAATAAGTGCTGTTCATCCTGTGCAATGGCATCAATGCTTGTTGTGTTTATTGACCCATGCTAATTTCATCGTAAACATTTTGGTTAAGGATGAATCGGCGCTTTAACTGAGAGACCAACCTCTATACTCATAAAATAGGAGGGGTAATGGTAATGGGGAGAAGTCAGAAACGCGTTCAAATAGGGGAAACTAGTGAGAGAGAGAGGGAGAGAGATGAGAGAGAGAGAGAAGAGAGGGGAGAGAGGAGAGAGGGGGGGGGGTTGATATTTCTAGTGTAAACCTGTGCCCTCTCTGCTCAACTGATCAAACTCAGTTGCTTTTGATGGCAGTTTTGGGCACCTGCCAAGGACTTAAAAGGATATTTGTGTGAATGTAAGCACATGTAAGGCCTTACTTTCAGATTTCAATTTGTCAAGACTTGTAAGGCCTTGAAAGTAGGGGTCCATAAAAGGGCAGTGGTTTGGGATTGTTGGGTCTGTCTGTCCACCAAATATATCGATTTAAAATTCCTTCACTTCCTGAGCATGATCAATTTATTCATCAAAATATCTGTGAAAATAAAGACAATATGCTCGTTTTTATTCTTAAGGGCTATTTGCGGTGTGTAAAATTTACAAAAATTTTCAATTATGAAGCCCAAAGTACCAAGCAAAGTAATTGATCATACCATCTAAAAAAAAGAAAATCATTGAAAATTCAAAATATTACTTTTCGCAATTTTCATTGTCCTATGATGGTTAGTTTTTTCTGTAGGGGTGTGTGAAATTGCTGTTTTGTCCAAAGTTCCCCAAAACTGGGCCTGAACGGCTTCCCCTTACAAAATTTCCTTTCGCTGTAATTTTGATCTAATATATAGTGGAGTCCCACAAAAGAACCTGAATTTATTTTGCTTTTTTTTCCCCGCATTTGCCATCATGGTGAAATATACTGAGTTGGACAGCATTTTGTGTAATATTTCAGTGGCTTGTGACCTTGACCTTGTTCACAACTTTCAAAACCAAACATGCCTATATCTTTCAAAGTGTTGGGACTTTAATGTTAAATCTTGGTATGTATGTACATTGGGGTATGGTTTTTCCCAAATAATAGATAGGGATTAAGATCAAGATAAAGGTGAAGGACAATGTTAGGCCTTGAAATTTAAAAGGGGGTTTCCATAAAAGGGAAGGTTTCATCTTTGATAAGGTTCAAACTTTGTACATGTGACAATGGTGTACGAATGTGGTGTGAAAAGTATCAAGTGCAGGGCATAACAATCACGTGGTGGGGGGTGGGGGGGGGGGGGGAGGAATGGGCATGTCAGCGCTCTGCGACACCCTTGTTCTCTATTTTTTTCTACAGTCTAGCAGATCCATGGACATAACTTATTCAAAGGTTTCACAGTTAACAATACGTGTGACCGAAAACTGTTTAAAACCCTTACTTGTTTGTGTCAGGATAATGTGACCAGAGTTGCTAAGTTAGTCGCAAACCCATTGCTCCTGTTGTTTTGTTTTTGTTGTTTATGGTGTCAGAATGATGCTTGTTTTGGATTTGTTGTTGTTTGGGCCATCCGATGTACATGTGTGTGAATAACTTTTGTCATTGCTGCAGAAATGTAATAAATCGTTGACCTTTACCAGAATTTCATGTATTGTAATATCTGAACAGTCATTTTCAATATTAAATCCATACTAGGCTAGTACACTGAGTGAAGATGTGTACTTACCTCTACTTCCGAATGGCATGCTTTGG
>CM031628.1:1092294-1122294 GCA_018398815.1 Conus ventricosus
GAGTGTTCCCCATCTGATGGTGTATATACATGTGATGTTAGGGTAACCACGCATGCAGTTAAAAGCAAATTGAAAGAGTTAAACCCTAACAAGTCTCAAGGTCCCGATCTCATTCCACCAGAGTGTTAAAAGAAGTAAGTGATGAGATAGCTAGTCCACTATGTAATATATTTAAGAAATCCTTAGAAACAGGGTCCTTGCTAGAGATTGGAAGACTGCAGAGGTCACAGCTATATTTAAAAAAGGTTTCCCAAAAACAGACCCAGGTAATTACAGGCCGGTGAGTTTGACTTGTATTGCATGTAAGATTTTTGAGAGCTTTGTAAGGGATGTGGTAGTTGCTCGTTTTACTGAAAATGACATATGCTAAATGTCAACATGGATTTAGGAAAAAGAGATCATGTGTCACACAATAATTTTTCCCTTTGGATATTCATTGTAATCTTGTATGCACCCTTCAATGTAAAAAAATATTCATTTGCACTTGGATTGTGAATTTGTATAACATTGCAACAAACTGAGAGGTGAGTTTTTGCATTTTTGGTTCTCAGTGTTACTTTCGCTTTTGAGGTTTTTTTCTGATTTGGTTAAAGATAGTCAAGATAAACATGCCAAGAGGTGGAGGGTCGAAACAGAGTCAAAGTCAGAGAAAAACAAGTCGGTCTGACTCAGAAAAAAGAGAAGGTACAATGTCATCAGCTGATGCTGGTGCTTATAAAGTTCTTTATGTACATGAAATGTGAAGGGACAGTGGGGGAGGAACAAGATGGCATTGCTTGCCATGATTGCAATCGTTGGGCACACAAAGGGTGCACTGCACTCACTGAAAGAGAGTTCAGCTTTTTATGTGAAGGAAATTCTCAAATTCAGTGAGTGTGCGATGGATGCCTCAAAGGAGAAAGGGAAAAAAAAAGGGCCCTGTTGAAAAAAATTGGATTTATTGCTAAGCCTTTTCCAGTCCTTTGAGAAAAGGATTGGAGCAATTGAAAAAGCAGGGACGACAGAGTGCTTGAAAAAAAATAGAAGAGGTGGTGAAAAAGAAACTGGTTGAGAGGTTTGAAGAGAAAGACGAGAAAGAAAAAAGAGAGTCAAACCTTATAATTTTTAATTTACCAGAGAGTGATAAAACAAACAAAATGACAAAATGGCAGACGATGTGAACAAATTGAATAAAATGTGGACCAGATTTGCCAGAGCTGAAGAGTGAGAAGATAAGTTCATATACCCTGTCAGACTTGGGCCGGTAGGAGGAAGCAGGCCGCGCCTCCTGAGAGTGAAGGTATACAAAAAAGAAATAAACTGAAGAATGCTTACAAAATCAATAAGGGGAAGACTGAACAAAAGGATAAAATATACATATAAATCTTGATTACACACCAAGAGAGAGAGAGAGAGCACATGAAACAGTTAAGAGAGGACATGAAACAGAGAGTTGAAAATGGGGAAACAAATATACAGATCAGAAATGGGAAAATTGTGAAAAGATCACCCAGACTTTGTCAGGTGAGTCATCCGGAAATTGAGACAAGAAGGAATATAAATCCTACAAGAAAAATGTATATATTGTAAAGAATAAATCTACAATTGTTTCAAATCAACATTGATGGATTATTAATAAAAAAGGTGAGTTTCTCGTTTAATTGATGATAAGAATCCTGATATTATATCCATTACTGAGGCTATTCCAAAAATTTGAAAGATTTCAACATTTCAGAATTCGCTATTCCTGGTTATGATTTGTTTATAAGTAATAATTCTAAAAGAGGTGCCTTTTATTTTGTTAAGAGATATTTATGTGCTCACGAATGTAAGGAACTAAATGATGTGGATTTTGAAGAAAGTGTCTGGGTTCAATTCAAAAGTAAAGAAAACTTGACTGTTTTATTTGGAAACATATACAAAAATCCTGCTTCATCACAAGAAAATGATGAAAAAACTATTTAAACTTATGAAAATGGAAGCAATACAGTCTTATGATGTTGTGTGTATTACGGGTGATTTTAATTATCCTGATATTGATTGGAAAGGTACATGGTCAAATGAGAGAGATGAACACTTTATAGAGTGTCTAAGGGATGTATATCTTACTCAAGTGGTAAAAAATCCGACAAGGAAAAGACTAAATTAGAAAGAGAACATATTAGACTTAGTTTTGGTTAAAGACGAAAGAGTGATTTCAGATATTGAACATAGTGCCCCAGTTGCAAAAAGTGATCACGAGGTTTTATCATTTTTCTGTACATAGAGGGAAAAAAAGTGTCCAAAAAGGGCGAATATAGATATGATTTCAATAAGGGTGACTATGAAAATTTAAGAAAAGATTTGGGTATGATAAATTGGTGTGAAAGCACCCTCTTGGATGTGGATGAGAGTTGGAAAATGATCAAGAACACTATTCATAAGTGTATTGATAAAACATGTTCCAAAAAAAGAGTGTTTAACACATATATCGAAAAAACCAATATGGTTGGATAAAAAGCTTGGAGGAAAGTTTTAAAAAAAACAAAATGCATATAAAAGATTTATGTGCACTAAACAAGGTAGTGAATACTGAATATATGAAGTATATAAGGAAGAGGAATAAATGTGAAAATAGAAAAAGAAAAGAAAGGATCGAATTCGAAAAAAATGTTGCGTCAAATTGTAAAGATCATCCTAAAAAAGTTTTGGAAATATGTACAATCACAGACCAAGACAAATATTGGCATTAGTCCACTGAATACCAAAAAAATGGTAATTTAGCAGTGTCAGATGAAGATAAGACAAATACTTTAAATGACTTCTTTTCTAGTGTGTTCACAAAAGAAGATAATAGTAATGTTCCGATCTTGGAAGTTGGTTCAAGGTCCAGTGGAGTCACCGTAACTGTATTGTGTATTACACCCAGTGCAGTTAGAGAGAGACTTAAAAATATAAACCCAAATAAATCTTGTGGACCTGATATGATCCCTGCAAGAGTTCTTAAGGAGTCATATAATGAGCTGGCATTACCTTTCAGTATTTTGTTCAACAAGTCAATTGAATCAGGTGTGGTACCAATGGACTGGAAGTCTGAAAATGTAACAGCTTTATTTAAAAAAAAAGGTACTAGGACAGATCCTGGAAATTATAGGCCTGGTAGTCTTACATCAATTGTTTGTAAGATTATGGAATCAATTATACGGGATGTGATCGTAGATTATATGACCTTGAATAATTTATATACAGAATGCCAGCATGGTTTCCGTAAACATCGATCTTGTGTAACACAACTTCTACTTGTCATGGAGGATTTAACAAAACTTTTAGATAATGGCAACAATGTAGATATACTTTATTTAGACTTTAAAAAGGCCTTTGATTCTGTTCTTCATGAGAGGCTTTTAATGAAATTATCATCATATGGAATTACAGGTAGAGTGCATACATGGATAAGGGATTTTTTAAACTAAAAGACAGCAAAGAGTCAGAGTAGGAAGTTCATATTCAGATTTTACAGAAGTTCTAAGTGGTATACCACAAGGGAGTATTTTGGGGTCCCGTATTATTTACAATATTTATAAATGATTTGCCAAACTCGGTGGAGAATATTTGCAAAATATTTGCAGACGATACAAAATTTATAATACAACTTATTATCATAATACATTACAAAATGATATTGATAATTTATCCAAATGGTCTACCACATGGAATTTGCATTTTAATGCAGATAAGTGCAACGTGTTACATGCTGGACGTAAGAACCGAAGATACCAATATACAATGCTAAACAGTAATACTGGTGAGCGTGCAGATATTTCAACATGTGATTATGAAAAAGATCTTGGTGTCACTTTTGATTCTGGCCTGGTATTCGATAAGCATATTCAAAACTCTATAAATAAAGCTAATAAAATGATTGGTATAAATAAACGTACTTTTATTCACATAGATAAAGATATTTTTACAAAACTATAGAAGGCTTTCGTTAGACCACATTTGGAATATGGCAATACAATTTGGTATCCTCGATTAAAGAGGCAGTCTGCTGCTTTGGAAAGAGTACAAAGAAGAGCAACAAAGCTTGTAAAGAATATACAAAATCTTTCCTATGAAGGTAGGTTAAAAGCTCTTGGACTGTCTACCCTAAAAACAAGACGAGTGAGGGGCGATTTGATCCAAGTCTATAAAATATTTAATTGTGTTGACAATATTCCTATTTCAAAATTTTTTACTGCATCAAGAGTTGATATTACCAGAAGTAGAGTGGATAACATTTATCATGAATATTGTCACACTAACCTAAGGAAATTTTCTTTTAGTAACAGAGTAACAAATCTTTAGAATAAATTAACCCCTAACATTAAACGTGCACAAAATACTAACCTTTTCAAAAGCTCTATCGATGATAGTGTATTATTGAAGACTATTTATTTTGACTATGATAAATAAAGACTTGAGCAAGTTAAAGACCTGACCGTGTGAAGACAGATAACACATAGAAGGGACATGTAAAGCCAGTTCTGGCTATAATTGCTAAAGGCAATTGTCCCTACAAACCTAAACCTAATTACTAGAAGTAATAGACAACTTAACAGAATTGGTAGATAATGGGGAGCCAATTGCTATAATGTACTTGGATTTTAGAAAGGGATTTGATTCTGTCCCCCATGAAAGGCTGCTAACTAAACTAAAAGCATATGGAGTAAATGGTAATGTTCTAAACTGGATCAGATGTCTTCTTAAAGGAAGGTCACAGTTAGTGAGAGTGGGAGAAGAGAGATCCAAGACATCTGAGGTCCTAAGTGGAGTTCCACAGGGTAGTATCCTAGGGGCCATATTATTCACTGTATTCATTACGATTTACCGGACATGACTCAAACCACATGCAAAATATTTGCAGATGACACAAAAATAAATGATAAGGCGACAAACAGCACAAAGATCCAACAGGACACAAACAAGCTACAAGAATGGTCAGATGAATGGAACCTTTACTTCAATGTAGCAAAATGTAAGGTGATGCACACTGGCAAAAAGAATAAACAGTTTGAATATACTATGATTGTGAACGACGAATTGCAGAAAATAAATACATATGATGAAGAAACAGATCTGGGAGTAACCTTTGATAAAGATCTATCCTTTGATCCTCACATCCAGAGAGTTGTGAACAAAGCAAATCAGATGATGGGACTCATCAGTAGAACTTTTACCTTTCTGGAAAAGGAGACATTTGTCAAGTTATTTAAAGCATTTGTTAGGCCCCATCTCGAATACTCTAATGTAATTTGGAGTCCCCATCTCAAGAGACAGTCAAAAATGACAGAAAATGTACAAAGGCGAGCTACTAAAATCCTGAAAGAATGTAGTAATTTAAACTATAAAGAAATCATTAGAGCCTTATCATCAATGAAAGCAGGAAAATCGCCCGGTGTTGACAACATACCGGCAGAATTGATTAAGGCAGGAGGTGATCCAATGGTGGACATGTTACTTGCAATATGCAACAGAATCTGGGAAACCGGGGAATGGCCTACTCCCTGGACGCAGTCACTTATCATCACGCTACCAAAGAAAGGCAACCTACAGCAATGCCAAAATTATCGCACGATTAGCCTCATCAGCCACCCAAGCAAAGTTATGCTGAAAGTAATCCTAAATAGACTGAACCCACAAGCAGAAAAGATCATCGCTGAAGAACAGGCGGGGTTCAGGCCAGGACGAAGTACCATAGAACAAATATTCAACCTAAGAATACTGTGTGAGAAGTACAACCAAAACCAACAACATCTGTACCACGTATTCATAGACTTCAAGAAGGCCTTCGACCGAGTGTGGCATGAAGCATTATGGGCAACAATGAAACTCTCCAACATCAATGCCAACCTCATTGGAACTATTGAAAGCCTCTACAATAAAGCCACCAGCGCCGTTTTCTTCGGTAACAACATAGGCGAGTGGTTCCGAACTACCGTTGGG
Organism: Conus ventricosus; assembly: GCA_018398815.1. Taxonomy (NCBI): domain Eukaryota; kingdom Metazoa; phylum Mollusca; class Gastropoda; order Neogastropoda; family Conidae; genus Conus; species Conus ventricosus. The sequence goes on from CM031628.1 coordinate 1,098,238, forward strand.
GTGCGACAGGGCTGTCTACTCTCCCCCACACTTTTCAATGTCTTCCTTGAGAGAATTATGACCGATGCGCTAGAAGACCATAAAGGAACTGTAACCATTGGAGGGAGAATCATCACCAACCTCCGTTTTGCCGACGACATAGATGGACTAGCTGGAAACGAACAAGAGCTAGTGCACCTGATCAACAGACTCAACAACACTCTGCTGATTATGGCATGGAAATAAGTGCGGAAAAGACAAAGGTCATGACTAACAACCCAATCGGCTTTACCCAAGACATAACCATCAACAGCAAAAAGCTTGAACCAGTCAACACATTTAAGTACTTGGGGGCAACAATCTCAGATGAAGGATCAAGACCTGAAATCATCTCAAGAGTCGCTCAGACCACAGCTACGCTATCTAAGCTAACGCCTCTTTGGAGAAATAAAAACATCTCCATCAGCTCAAAGATTAGACTGATGCGATCCTTAGTCATGGCGATATTCTTATATGCTTGTGAGTCATGGACGTTGAAATCAGACCTTGAGAAAAAGATCCAAACAATGGAAATGAGGTGCTTCAGACGACTCCTTGGCATCTCATACAGAGATCACATCAGCAATGTGGAAGTTAAAAAGCGCATCGTGAATGAAATTGGTCCATATGTCGATCTCCTAACCTCAGTAAAAAGACGCAAACTGAAAGGGTATGGACACATCACACGATCAACAGGCCTTGCCAAGACAATCATGCAGGGCACAGTACCAGGACAAAGGCGAAGAGGTCGACAAAGGAAAAGATGGGAGGATAACATCACGGAATGGACAGGCCTGCGGCTGAGAGACACATTGCGGAGGGCGGAGAACAGAGAGGAATGGAGAAGGATGGTTGTCACTGCTTCAGGGGTGCCCCTACGGACCGACGTCTAAGGGACCAAGTCAAGTCAAGTCACATTATCTCCAATTACACTCACTGAAAGGAAGGAGGATCAGAGGAGACCTAGCTGATTCAGTTTTTTTTTTAATATTCCATAATGATGATGATGTTAATGTACATGCGCTTTTCAAATTCTCAGAAGTGGATTGCACGAGAAATAATGAAGGTAAGATTTTTTTATCAGACATTGCCATACTAACAAAAGAAAGTCTTGTTTTACCTTCAGAACTGCTAATTATTGGAATGCACTGCCTACTAACACCAAATATGCACCTGACATCAACAGCTTAAAAAAAAACTCCTAGATCAAGACCCTAAATTGAAAGATCTTTTCTTTAGTGTGGATTGAATATAATGTTATTTATAAGATAGGCATGCAACCAGACCGAAATTAAATTGAAAAATAATGACGGGACGCAAATAGGCCGTAAGGCCTAAGGCTAAAAAAAGTCGGTCCCTATTACTACTACTACTACTGGTTGTTGGTTGGAATTAGACTATTATACTGAGTTTATCGATAGTTTGTAATAGTATTATTTTGCTTCGATGTCATGTTGGTAGGATGATGTTGTAGAGTTGGTCGTTAGATTTGTTTCGATGTTTTGTTGTTAGGATGATGTGGTAGTGTGGTCGTTAATCGATTGACAACGAGCATACATGTAAAAGGAGAGAGTGTGTGTGTGTGTTTGGGGTTGTTCTTGCTGAGGGTTCTCGATGACAGATGCTTGCTGACCATCCTTGCCGACATAAAAGAGAGAAAGAAACATCAATTTTGGTCTGGTCTCAAGATTGTTTGCCTGGCTGACCTGAGCGCTGGCTGCTTGCTGTCTCTGCTACCTCTATTGATCCGCAATACCCGGCAGATTTTAGTCTGCATGAAAGGTCTGTGCAAAGTGGCAGGCACGAAGATGAGATTGAGCATCCTGCACATATAAGATCGAGTTGAAAAGTTTCGATCGGGCTCTTGCCTATGCCTAAGTCCACTTTGCCACAGATTTTTGGTGGTCATGAAGTGGGATTGCGGATCATAATATAGAGGTAAGCTTATATTGACAGCAGACCAGACTCAGTAAGCGGCTGTTGTCCAGACCAGCTTCAGGATTAGATTATGGACATAATTGAAGAGATGATGGACCATTGGCGAACCCAAGATCAACCCAACACTGATGCTGGCGACCAGTTCCAGCAACACAGCAACCCTGCAGACTCCACAAGCTGCGTAAATTTTCAGGGGATGGCGACGTGGAGGACTTTGCCAGAGAGGTGCGCCTCATCTGCAACTTAGCCCATCCCAGACCGCTTAGTGGCAAGCTGGCTTATTAACTCACTTGAGGGTGGAGCCAAGCAAGAGATCTGACACGGGACGCCGGAGAGATCAACTCAGCTGAGAAGATCTCAAGATTCTTGAACAAGAATGGGGGGAACAAAAAGATCACTCGACACTGACGGCGACCTTCTTCAGGCGACAGCTTGGTAGGGGCGAGTCTATAGGCGAATACGCATCTACACTCGGCATGCTATGGGTCAAGATCTACGAGGCGAATCCTGACGCGCCTCTCAAGCAACATTACTTCGGGACGCCTTTGTCAACGGTCTGCACCCGGCATCTTGAAGAGGGATATGAAGCGGTTTACAAGGGAATACCTCCGAGCTACCTTCATAGAAGCAACAAAGGAAGCACAACGATGGATGCGGGAAGACTCCATCGCGAGAATGCCATCGAAACAGACATCACTGGGCCCCGACATGCTGCAGCGGCTGGAGGAGAAGATATCGGCGCTGACTTGAAGACGGAAGCCCTCAAGCAACCCTACACGGCAGCATAGAAGAGCAGCACGTCAATGCCCCTAGAAGTCGGCAGCAGCCAGCGATGTCCCCTCCCAGAATGCATCCCCCATCAGCCTTCCTTCACCCACCAGCCAGCTTCCCAGTCCACACGGACATGCTGGTGGTGCCAGCGTTAAGGGACACGTCCAAGCAAACTGCCGAGCAAGACAGCAGTATCTCCAAAGGCAGCAAAGACGAAATCAACAGGGCTACAGGATGCAGGGAAATGAGTAACCCCCGCTGTTAAGGAAAACCAGGCAGCGGGGATGGGGGGGGGGGGGGGGGGGGGGGGGGAAGAGGAAGCGGTCACAACAATTAGAGGAAGTCAAGTTCGTATCAAGGAAGAAACGAAGACCAACCTCGCCGGAAGATGTCTGACGACTGAAACCAAGATTAACGGCAGGACGACACAGGCTCTCGTGGACACGGGCAGCGAAGTAACAACTGTCAAAGAAGCTTGGGCTGTAAGAAACCTCAAGAATCTTCGACAAGAAGATGGCCTCGTCAAAATACGAGCAGTGAATGGGACAGAGGTGCCTACTCCGCCATCTACTTGGTCGACATATGAGTCTTCAATACCCTCTGCTCAAACACCCCGGTCTTTGTAGTCAAAACGCCTACGGAACCATTTATGAGGGAGAAGAAGGAACGAGTCCGTACTGTGGGGATGAACGTTTTGGAACCCTGCCTGAACACGCTTCAAAACCTTCCTCAACATTTCAACTCTTAGCTCAAGAAATCAAGAAGAAGATGTCTACCAAGGGCATCGCTCGTACGATCTCCGTCAACACATCCCTGCCTTTTCTATTGCAACATTCAAAGTCTCAAGCCCGAAGACTGACTACATATCCTTGATGGCTTCAACATCGACGCAACCACTTCTTTAAGGCCTGCTACTCGTCCCCACTTTGCTCAACAACCACTGGCAGTCACGCTACGTCAGGATGGCAAACCCGACACATGAGGACAAACTCTGCCTGCCAGAACTCCAGTAGCTGTCTTAGAAGCTGTCAACACGCATGAAAAAGGGCCTTTGATCCAACTCAACGTCAACGAACTCATCGTATCAGAAGTCACTGCGGAAGAGAAGAAGAAGAAGAAAGAGAGAAGACAGAGGCAAGCAGCAAAACAAAGTCCAACATCCTTCCTCCAGACCTCTATGGCACTGACAGACAGAAAACGAAGCTACAGAACCTCCTTGAAAAGTTACTCCGACGCCTTCATGACTGACTCTACAGACCTGGGCTACACAATGCAGTGACACATCGGCTGAAGACTACAGATGAAAAACCAGTGCTCAACCATATCGTAGAATTCCTCCCCATCAATTTGAAGAAGTTCAGAGTCACCTGAAAGAACTGCTGAAGAAGGGCATTCATCACTGAGAGTTACAGCCCCTACGCCGCACCGATTGTCATCATCCAGAAGAAAGACGGGTCCATCCGACTTTGCGTCGACTACCGCAAGTTGAACTCCAAAACCATCAGAGATGCCTTCCCTCTGCCCAGAATCCAAGAATCTTTTGACGCTCTGGTGGGTCACAGTGCTTTTCGACCCTTGACCTTGGCTCCGGCTTCACCAGATAGCAATGCACCCTGACGATCAACATAAGACGGCTTTCACCACTCCAGTGGGCCTCTTTGAATATACCAGAATGCAATGGGCCTCTGCACGGCACCAGCCACGTTCCAGCGACTGATGCAGTTACGATGTCCGATATTCATGTTCCAGTTCCTCTTGGTTACATCGACGACCTCCTGATCTACTCAAAGACTTTGAAGAACACCTGGAACACTTGGAACGCTGCTCCGAAGAATCAAAGAAACGGGACTCAAGTTGAGGGCAGACAATTGTCAATTCCTGCGACGCCAAGTCATCTACCTGGGGCACACCATCTCTGCTGAAGGGGTATATCCTGCGAAGACTCCAGGTACGGGTTGTCAAGGAATGGCCAGTCCCCGCTACAACCTCTGAGCTCTGCAGTTTCTGGGTTTCGCCAGCTACTACCAGCGGTTCATCAGAGATTTTGCCAAGAGAGCTGGTCCCCTCCACGACTTGGTCTCCAGCGACAAAAGCAAGAAAAAAGGACGCCGACATCACCACACGCTGGGCCCCAACACCATGAGGAAGCTTTCAGAAGACTGAAGACCCCCATGACTTCAGCACCTGCCCTAGGCTACGCAGTTTTCCCACCAAGCCTTTCATCCTGGAAACTGAGCCGCCACGATGGTCTGGGCGCCACCCCTTCTTCTTCTTCTTCCTCGTTCGCCATCCCTTTTAGATGGGGCAGCCCGGTGTCCTCGATGAAGGCTCCCATCCGTCGCAGCTCCCCCCAGGGTGCCGTACAGCTTGGCTTCCACTGCTGTGGGTTTGTTGGCCAGTACTTTCTCTGGATGCTGCTTTACATCGTACAGACTGAAGGATGTGGTCAGTTGTCATTGGTCCCTCACCAAGGGCATCTCCACTCTGTCCAATCCCAAAATTTTTGTGTGCATGTGGTGGAGCAGGCGATTGTGTCCAGCCCTCAGGCGGAAGATCTTGACTGTTCCTGTGGGTCCCAGCAAAGTTTTTTGTCTTCGGGGTTTGTATTTGGGATGAAGGAGGCGCCATTTATTTTGTTGTGCCTTGATGATTGTCTAATTTCATCGTATGAACCCAGGTTTTTTGGCCTGCTCCTTCTGTGCCCCGGGTCTTTTGCCAAAATTGTCCGCTTTTTCATTGCCTGATGCCACAGTGTGCTGGTCCCCATTGTATCACCATTTTTCTCCACTCTGGCACTCAGGGCAAACAAGGGCTGAAGTGAGATGGTTCTGTTCTTTGCAGCGGGAGTTCTTGAGGGCTTGGAGCACGGAGAGCGTCAGAGAACACCACCACCTGCCGTTGTTCTTTTGGAGTTCTGAAAGACTGTTTGTGGCTGCCTCACAGAGGGCTTCCGCTCAGCTCGGAAGTTGGTGGAGTATTTTCCCATTGGAATTGCAATTTTCTTACATCTTTGTATCGGAGGAAGTTTCCAGCTCCACCATCCCTCGTTGCCTCTGTGGCGGAGCCATCTGTGACGACATGGGTCCAGTCTTCCTGGGATACTGGTTGCAGATGTACTCCATGGCCAGAGCCTCCTTTGGGTTGTCTGACTGTATTCCTCTCTTCTCACTCCGGGATTGCTGGTGACGACTGTTGGGAACACCTGCCTCTTCCAAGATGGGTGGGTGAACTTTTGCCGGGATAGGCTTTGCTTCATGTTCCATCAAGACGGGGGATCTGTCTTTCAGGCGTCTTGACTGGTGGATGAAGCTGCCTCTTTTCAACCAGCTCTTGGTGGGTTGCTCATTTGTTGTTCATTGGTGGTTTTCAAGGCGTTTGGAATTTTGCTGCTTGGATGAGGATCTTTGTGTCCTTCGTCCCCCAATGATGCAGCCCAGTGGTCTCCTCCATCTTCAGAATTGGGGTGGATCTCATGGCGCCAGTTATGACATGCTGAGCTTGGTTCTGTATCTTTTTGGGAGATGGCGAGGTTGGGACTTTGCAGCTGATGCCCATGCTGACGTCCCGTACTCAACTACAGGTCGGACTCTCCCTGTATAGAGTCTCTTCGGGGTACTTTCGTCAGCCCCCAGTCCATCCCCGCAAGTTTCCCTTGATCGCCAGTCTCAACTTGGCCTTTGCTACAGCATCTGGTGATCTGCTGTTTCCAAAGTGACCCTGCGGTCAAAGGTCACCCCCAGGTAGGTAGGTGTGGGTTCCTCTACAAGCCTTTGGTTGTTCAGTGTCAGCTTCGCCTCTTGCTTCTTGCTGGATAGGCTGAAGACTGTGTAGGTTGTTTTGCTTGAGTTGACAGAGACAAGCCATTCCTTGGTCCAGTCGCTGATCTTGTTGAGCGCAGTCTGGAGGCATACCTGTGCTGTGGTGGTGTACTCTTCAGAGCACCAAAGCACCAGATCATCTGCGTAGATCGCTCCTCTGACCCCTTTTGGTAGTTCTCTGACGATGTCATCTATGAAGATGAGAAACAGTGTTGGCGAAAGGACTCCTCCTTGTGGTACCCCCTGTCTCAGCACCTTCTTCTTGCTTTTCTGGCCCTGAATCTTGACTCGGGCTTGGCGGCTGTATAGGTACTGCTGATCCAGGTATACATCCCCCCAGACACACACATCGCCGTAGTTTGAGCCTAAGTCCGTCCTTCCAGATTTTGTCGAACGCCTTTCTCCATGTCAATCCAGACAGCAAGCGGGTTCTTCTTTTCTTGGAAAGCGTCCTCAATGCTTTTTCGTGATGAATGTGATCTGGTCTTCTGTTGATCTGTGTGGCGGAGCCTGCCTGTTCAGGGGTCAGCAGCTGATGCTCCTCAATGGTGCCAGCAAGCCTTGTGTTGACAAGTCTCTCCTCAGCTTTCCAAGAGTTGTAAGGCTGATGGGTCTGTAGCTGTCAACCTTCGACTTGTCCTTTCCCTTTTTGTGAATGGGGATCATGTCTGCTTCCCTCCAACACTGTGGGACTAGATCCTGTCTTCCAGCTGGAGTTAAAGATTTTTTTGGACTGCCTTGCTCTTCTCCCAAATGCAGAATCATTTCATTGTGATTCCGTCTGGTCCAGGTGACTTCTTCAGACTGAGGCTCTGCAACGCTCCTCCAGCTCTTTCTCTGTGAAAGCTGTGATCATGACTTCCTCTTGGGGCTCCCTTTCCCCATGAAGTTTTACTTGGGCCCTGTGCACTGCAGCTCTATGTTCAGGAGGGACTTCCGATTGCTGATTTTTTCATAGACGTCTATGAAGTGGTCTGCTGCTTTCTTTCCAGAGAGATAATTTCCATTCTCTTGTATTGTTATAGTGGTGTGACTTGTTGTTTCATTACAGAGGGTTCTAGCAGTTTCCACAGCTTGCTGCCCTCCCCGTCGAGATTTAGGCTTTCAGTTTTCTCTTGCCAGCTTTTTTCTTGCGCTTGTGCGCAGGACAGCTTGTATCTGGCAGTTACTTCCTTCAGCGCTTGTTATTCTCCAGTGAGGTGCTTTTCTGCTCTGTCCCTGGCTTCTGTAACGACATCTTCCAGATTCTGGAGTTCCTCCGTCCAGTAGGGCTTGTAGTCTTTACGTGTTCTTGGGATGGATTCTGTAGCAGCTTTCAAGCGGCCTTTGTGAAGTCTCGAACCATCTTGTTTGAGTCCTTCTGCCTGATGTTGATTGGCTTTGTGTATGTATTTGTGAGGGTCTCAAAAAGAGTCCAGTCGCCTTTCTATAATTCCAGCGGGGAAAACATTTACTTGTGGGGCACTGTTAAGTTGAGGTTGATAGAGAGTTTGACGGGCTGTGGTCACTTCCTCCAAGCTGGTTGAGGACTGTTTTGTGGTCCTGACGAACAGGTCGTTGGTGGCGAACGTAGATCTGGTGTTGATTGGGGCATCCAGCGTCTAGAGTAGAAGGTGGGTTCATCACTTCTTGGTTGATGAGATGAAGATGTGTGTCAATCTCCCAATCCTCAACTTCTTCGCCTCTCTTGTCCGTCTCCTCATGCCCCATCTCTCTGAGTGACTGTTAAAATCACCCACCACCACGCAGTTGTTGTCTGCGATGTTCATGTATGTGAGGGAAAGATCACGATCTTGAGGCAATAGGCATTGTAGTTTCCCGATGTGGGGTTTCCCTTTGGACAATATCAACCCCTTGGGTCTCTGCCTGTTGATTGGTGTTAATCTTGAGTTCTTGTGCGGCGATGGAATTCCGCACCAAGATAAGCACCCCTCCTTTGCTTCTTTTCCCCACGGTCCTACCTGATGGGGCTGTAACGCCTCACTTGAAGGCGATGGTTTAAAGGGCAAATGTGTCTCTTGGACACATGCGATATCGATTTTTCTTGAGCATCCTTTCTGCTAAGCATTCTTTTTATGCACCCTTCTGCATTCGACTGGAGAATGTTGAGCATTCTGGGTGGTTTCTGTTTGCTTGGCATCAGCAGGAGGATTAGGTCTCCTTCTTCGTCGCATTGGCATGCAGATTTTTTGTGTCTGGACCACCGACCGCTTGGGGTGGGCCCCTTTGAGGCATAGGGCCCGGCTCCCGACCTCCCGGCGGGTCTCTGAAGGTCGGTGCCACATCGAAATTCTGTGGACTGCATCATCATCATGAAAGCGTAGATGCGTGGTATCGTGGTTTTAGTTTGCGCCAGTGGCCCGATACCTCCGTCTTCAGCTGGAGTTTTCTTTTGGGGTTTCCTCACCTTAGCTCATGGCCCGTACGTCCTGCCTGTGAGCACAGGGGGATTGTTTTTCCGGGGATCCCACCCCGGGGCTAGAGGTTATACCGGCGCCATCCTCTCTCAAGAGCAAGTGGGCGACGCCAGGTCCTGGCCTATGCGAAACAGAAGGCTACGTCCAAAAGAAGAAATCAGGCCAACTACTCTAGCATGAAGCTAGAATTCCTCGCCATGAAGTGGGCTGTCACCGAAAAATTCAGAGACTACCTCCTGGGCTCCAAGTTCGTCGTCTGCACCGACAACAATCCCTGGTCCACTTCAAGACGACTTCCCTGGGCGCCTTAGAGCAACGCTGGGCTGCTCAATTAGCCCAGTTCGACTTCAAATCAAATACCGGCCTGGCAAGACAAATCCTGCCGACGCCCTTTCCAGACTACCCCCACCACGGAAGATGAAGCCCGCTGCTACTCCTGTCCCACCCCAGATTGCTGCCATCCAAGAGACGGACTGCAGAGTCACGCTTATACCGGAATAACACCCCCTGATGCTGAAGAAGACGCTGGCTGAAGTACGAGCAGAGCAAGCACAAGATCCAGTCATTGCCCCAGTACTGGCAGCATGGCTGGAAGAACCCCCACAAGAGGAAACCGAGACCTTCAAACCCTTTGCAGCAGCGCTCACGACTCTGCTTGGAAGACAGAATCCTCTACAGGAAGGTCGAAGATCTGCAACACGGGCCCTGCCGACAACTGGTCCTGCCCAGCACGATGAAAGAAGAAGTCCTGACCTCCCTTCACGACGACATGGGCCATCAGGGAAACAACCACATCATGGGGCTCCTGCGCACACGAGCGTACTGGCCGGGCATGCATGGGGTGCGGGACGTCACATCTCCAACTGCCAGAGATGCACCCTGGGGCAACATCCCAAGACCTTCACCACGTCGGGGACACCTTCAAGCAACGCGACCATTAGAAGTCTTGGCCATAGATTTCACCAAGTTAGAAGCTGCCAGCGAGGGCCCGAGAAAACGTCCTGATAATGACAGACGTTTTCTCCAAGTTCACACAAGCGGTACCCACCACCAACCAAGAAGCCTCCACTGTGGCCAAAGCTCTAATCAAAGAATGGTTCCTGAAGTACAGGGTTCCAGAACGCATCCACAGCGACAAGGGCGAAACTTCGTGTCCAACCTGATCGCCAAGCTCTGCACGATGTACAACATTAAGAAGACCCACACGACCCCCTACCATCCCCAGGGCAACGGGCAATGCGAGGGTTCAACCGCTCCATGTTCAAGCTCCTCCGTTCTCTCACCCATGAAGAGAAAAGGAATTGGCCTGTCCACCTGCCGGAACTGGTCCAGGGCTACAATAACACGCCCCACCGACCCCGGGTTTTGCACCACATTTCCTACTATTCGGGCAACACCCAAGGCTCCCAGTCGATGACATCATGGGCAACGACAACCAGCCAGTTCAACTCGACACCTGGGTCAATCTTCACCAGGCTCGCCTGAGAGATGCCTACTGCAAGGCACGCCAACAGTCCCAGAAAATCACGGCCAGGAGAGACGAAGCCAGACGGATGTCTTCCTCCATCCTGTCTGAAGGGGACCTGGTGTACCTTCGCAACCGGGAGAGTGGGAAGTTGCAAGATACCTGGAAGACTCAACTATTCCAGGTCGTCACGTGGCCCTATAACAACGACGCCCACGTGGTACAACCACTGGCTGGAGGAATCGACCGCACGGTCAACAGGAAGGACCTGCTGCCAGCCACAAACCCAGAGGAAGACTCGGAAGACGAGGACGAAGACCCAATACCCCTTCCTACACGGGAAGAAGGCTCCAACAGTGACTCCGAGGAAACTTCATAATGATGAACATTCCCCAGACTCCTGAAAAGAAGAAACCAGTTCCGTGCCTACCCCCGGTTCCACTTCCTAGAAGATCCCTAAGACTTGCCAGCAAACCAAGAAAAGTTTATTCTGAAAATCCAGTAATTTTTTGTTTAAAACAGTGGTTAGGAGTAGAAAGTTAGGCATTCTCCAGAAAAAGAAAAAGTCAGTAAGATTAGAATTAGAAAAGTTAGGCATTTCTCTTTCATAAGCAAAAAAGAGGACATTTGGAGAAAGAAAAGGAAAAGTCACCAAGAACAACAACCTCAGCAAGAACAACTTTACTATATTTTTAAAAGTTATTTTTGCTAAACGTTTGATTTTTATTTTCTTTTGACAATGTCTATTTATAACTTATCTTCCATGGAAATATATATTTTTCATCTCTCGTGTGTAGTTTTGGCTACAGAATGGTTGAGAAAGAAAGAAATTTCTTCTCCCTGTTCCTGTTTTGATTCTCAGTGCCTTATTTATAAAATAACGCACTGGAATCAAATCTTCCCCTCAAATGATCATAAGTCGTAAAGTTCCTTTTGTTAAACTATCCCTTCTACCCTTGATTCAAATTCGCCTTATTCATGAAATAACGCAGTTTGAATCAATGCCTTCAATTATAATTTCATAACAAACCCCATTCGCCTGATTCAAACTCGCCTTATTTATAAAATAACGCAGTTTGAATCAATGCCTTCATTTTGTTCTTTCTTTTGGTTTGCCTTGTTTTAATTAAACAACAACGCAAGCCGAATCAAAAGACGTCATGTCACGTGAATAATCGGGAATTTTTTTTTTTTTTTTTTTTTTTTTTTTGCTGTCCCAACCTCTGCGCCACCTCAGAGGCAGTGCACACACGCTGCTCATTCCGACACCCACCACAGCCACAGCCCGGTCAGCCCCGCCGCAGCCCCGGCACCGGCAATCCACTGGGGGGCAGTCAATGTCAAGAGGCAACCCACCGGAGAAGACACTGCACTGCTGCCGAGTCACTTCGGGGGTGTTCAGTGGCGCCTGTTCTGATCTAACATACACAGGACACCACCTACTAAGCCCCCTACTGACGACAATAATTGGTTAGTCGCGGAGCCGGCGTGAGTGAGCTCTCCCTCCGGAGGGCGCCACCACCTCCGTCCAACGACAGCCCCCATGGACTCGCCGATACCGGTGACCCTGACAGAACCAAACCATGGCCACAGACGTGAGAGGACATCGAAACTGAGGTCACCATGAGAGCAGGGCATGAAGGGCCACAGAATTTGAGACTTTTTTTTTTTAAATGCTGATCGATGAGAATGAGGATGACTAAGATGATGCTACGGATTTCCATTTCGGTCTGAGACTACATGACAGGCTGTACTCTACGCTTCCTTTCATAATATATCCTGGCGTCAACCAGGCCCGAGAGATACAGGCACCTGCAGTATTGGTCAGGAATTTGAGCAACACTCTCAGAAACGCATCCATTAAGTGGATGAAACTCGACTGTGTGGTCCCAGTCTTCCCAACTGAGTCCGCAGCAAACTCAACTCTGGGTAGGAGCCGGTCGGGGCAGAAAAACCCACATGACTCTGATGGGATTTGAACCCACGACCTCCCAGCCGGGAGTCCGCGACGCTAAATCGGAATTTTCTCCTATTAATATTTGATTATCATACTGCCTATTAAAAATAGCGACATGAGTCAAATTGCCCTAATCTCTTTAAAAGAATAAGATGTATCAAATATACTTATTCTTTTCATTCAAGGAGGACCTTGAATAATCGAGCGGGGGGGGGGGGGGGGGGGGGGGGGGGGGGGGGTGTTAAATACTATTAAATTTTGCTTTACATTTTTTGGAAGGGGCAGTAACCCTAATACAGGAAATTGACTAGGAAGTGGAGTTATATACCCATCCTAGCACCTGTCCCAACTTTCGATTCAATGAGGGCATTGAAAAACAACAGTAGGGGGCAAATGTGGAGAAGTGAAGAAAAGTAACTTACGATTTTTTCAGCCATTATTACAAGAGAAATCACTCTTAAAGAAACGAATGACGTCAAACGCTCTTCAATCATAAAGATCAGATAGTAGATCCGAAATAGAATATGTTTCCATGGAAGATAGGTAAACATAAGTGACATCGAAACAAGCAAACATTTAATTTTTTTTTTTTTTTAGGTCGAACATAAATCAAACATCAATAACGAAAACATCAACGAAAAAGAGAAATCAATTATTTGGGAATATTAATTTTATTACAGTTGCTAAGTTTTAGTTGCTACGATGATTTACTTGTTTACATTTTGTTTTGGAACAAAGGAAAGCAATCATCGGAAACTTGATTAAGTTTCGTTTAATAGTTGTTGGTTAGAATTAGATTAGTATACTGAGTTTATCGATAGTTTGTAATAGTATTATTTTTGCTTCGATGTCATGTTGGTTGGATGATGTTGTAGAGTTGGTCGTTAGATTTGTTTCGATGTTATGTTGTTAGGATGATGTGTAGTGTTGGTCGTTAGATCGGTTGACGACGAGCATGTATAAAAGGAGAGAGAGAGAGAGTGTGTGTGTGTGTGTGTTCTTGCTGACGGGTTCTCGCTGACAGATGCTTGCTGACCATCCTTGCCGACATAAAAGAGAGAAAAGAAACATCAATTTTGGTCTGGTCTCAAGATTGTTTGCCTGGCTGACCTGAGCGCTGGCTGTTTGCTGTCTCTGCTACCTCTATTGATCTGCAATGCCCGGCAGATTTAGTCTGCATGAAAGGTCTGTGCAAAGTGGCAGGCACGAAGATGAGATTGAGCATCCTGCACACATAAGATCGAGTTGAAAATCTTTGGTTTCGATCGGGCTCTTGCCTATGCCCTAAGTCCACTTTGCCACATAGCAAACTGGCATTGTTAGTTACATTACGCATTTGGGTAAATACAAGCCTTACATTTTAAGTGTTTTCCTTACACTTTGGAGAAGTTCATTATACACTTAAGCACTTGCACATTCACACACACGCTGTCAGGATGCTGATTCACGCACAAATATTCACACGTGCATGCATGAATACAACCAATACTCCCTTTAACACAACATGCATCCGACTCCATACAAACCACAAGGCGCTAAATACCAGATTTTAAAATTTCATTTCCCCCAGTGCCTACTCTTCTCCCATTTTCATACACAGCACTGGTGGGGTTTATTATTTCGTCTGTTCACAGGTCATAGTCCTCCTGGGGTCAGTTCATCACAAATATCGGTACCTTCATTCCTCTTCCTTCAATTACGAACGTCTATGGTGGACATCATTCCACCTGTTTCGTGTATTGGTTTTGTACGAAAACAAGGAGCGGCTAGCTCCGGAAGTTAGAGGTCTCTCTCTCTTGAATACATCGTAACGAGCATGGCGCCCTGTCTCCGACTGCTGTCAGAATGAAGTGAGTCTGTTCTGATTTTATGCATGCATGGGATGCACGCAACATGGTGGCAGCGGTGGGATAAGAAGAACTAATTAAAGTGCATTAGGCCAGCATGGAAAGTGCAGGAGATTATGAACACTTTGCAGAATTATAGGCTACTGAAACCGACTGAGTGGAAAAGAACTTTTGTTGCAGGACGTGACGTCAACAATGAACATTACTAACTTGAGTAGTGTAGCATGTGCTGTTGGCTACTAACTTGAGTAGTGTAGCATGTGTTGTTGGCTACTAACTTGAGTAGTGTAGCAGTGCTGTGGCTACTAACTTGAGTAGTGAAGCAGGTGCTGTTTTTGGTGCAAGCTGCAAACGCTGAAACTGGGACTGAAACAAGTGACAATTTTTAAGTGACTCACAATGTCGAACGTAGGTGAACAGGAGGCAGCAGCACGGACTGCTGGGCCAGTTCCGGGCATAAAACCCCAAACCCTCTAGTCATTGGCTCCAACCCAACAGAAAACTGGAAGTTGTTCAAACAGAGATACAAGACTTATGAACTGCTGGCACAACTAGATAAACAGTCTCCAGCATATCAAACAGCCATGCTCACTCACTGTTTGTCAGACGAAGCACTCAAGGTGTACAACGGCTTTCACTTTGAGAACGAAAACCCTACAGTCGCTCAAATCATGGCCAAATTTGACGAATTCGCTGTTGGACAAATCAACGTGACATACGAACGCTTTGTGTTCAACCAAAGAAAGCAAGAGGAGGGTGAAACATTCGAACATTTCTACTCGGCAGTCAGAAACCTAAGTAAGACATGTGACTTTTGCAAAAACTGCAGAGACTCCATGATACGAGACAAGATTGTTCTGGGAATCCGTGACTGCAACACACAGACTGAACTGCTGAAGGCTAGGGACCTCAACTTGACAAAATGCGTCGACTCCTGTCGAGCAGCAGAAAACGCTACTCTACAGGGCAAAGCCATGAACTCTCCCGAAGAGGTCCATAAGATGAAAACAGAACATCGTACAGACACCATGATCAGAGAATGCAAATTCTGTGGCAGAAGACACCGACTGAAGAAAGAAGAATGCCCAGCCTATGGCAAGACGTGCTTCCGATGCTCAGGAAAGAACCATTTCGGACGAAAATGCACCGGAAGCAAAACCTCAAAAAGAGAAGTGAATCAAGTGGAGCCAATAGAAGAAAACTCGTCAGACGACCAAGAAGGATGGGTCAACAGCATAGACCAACACAACAAAGACGTGAAATGCACAATGATAGTTCAAGGACAAGAAGTGGCATTCCAAATCGATACAGGTTCATCAGTGAATATGATCCCAGCAAAATACGCAAGAGACATTGAACCAACAGACAAGGTCATGAAGATGTGGAACAACGCAAAAATGAAACCAGTTGGTAAAACCACGCAAAACATCACAAACCCAAAGAACAGGAAAGTACACAGAGTCGACTTCATCGTTTTCGAGGACAATCTCACACCCCTGCTCGGACTGAAAACTTCGCAAATGGGGCTGATCAACATCCAGAAAGAAAACTTCGTTCAGGTCGACCAGCTGTCAACACCAGATGAATTCCAAGATGTTTTCGACGGCACACTGGGAAAACTACCAGGCCTTCAACACCTAGAAGTGGACCCGCAGGCAAAACCGGTCATCATGCCAGACAGACGCACACCAATAGCAATACGACCTCAGCTCAAGAATGAACTGGATAGGATGGTCAAAGAAGGAGTGATTGTACCAGTCACCGAACCCACACCTTGGGTCAGCCAGATCGTGGTCGCCAAAAAGAAACAAGGAGGTTTACGCATCTGCATTGACCCCCAGAACTCAACAAGGCCTAAGATGAGAACGGTACACAATGCCTGTCCTGGAAGATGTCATCCATGACCTGAGCAAATCGAAAGGTTTTCACGAAGGTCGACCTGTCCTCTGGGTTCTGGCACGTGCAGCCGACGAAGACTCAAGCCTCCTAACAACATTTCAGACATGTTTTGGACGATACCGTTGGCTACGACTCCCGTTCGGTACATCAGTGTCATCAGAGATCTTCCAGAGAAAACTGGCTGAAGCTCTCAGCGGACTACCAGGGTGGCTTCCGTCGCCGATGATGCCATCATCCACGGGGACAATATGGAATCACACGACGCCCACTACAAGGCATTCCTACAAACATGCATAAAATCAGAACAGACTCACTTCATTCTGACAGCAGTCGGAGACAGAGCGCCTGCTCGTTACGATGTATTCAAGAGAGAGAGACCTCTAACTTCCGGAGTAGCCGCTCCTTGTTTTCGTACAAAACCATTACACGTAACATCTTCCCCCTTTTAGGGTTCTGGAACAATATTAACAACGTTAACTGAATCATCAAATTGAAAACGGGATTAACAAATACTAATTTAGCAACTGGGGCTTCAAACATATGACATCCACCCCTGGTCACAGTCAGAGCAACGGGGCTGCTGAAGCAGCCATGAAAGTGGCCAAGAACATGATGAAGAAGTGTCTATGGGCAAAAGAAGACCCTTACCTCGGGCTACTGAACGTGAGAAATACGCCGGAAGAGGGAATGACATCAAGTCCAACCCAGCGGCTTATGGGCAGACGTACAAAGACAGTGCTCCCCCACCACATTCAAACTGTTACACCCACCGCCGCAGACTACATCAACACGAAAAAACACCGCCTTGAAAACAAACGACAAGCAACAGCGGAAAAGTTCTGTCACCGAAAGGACCTCAGGCCGCTATCTAGTGGCGAGGCGGTCAAAATACAAACCCATCGACAAGTCATCACAAACCTGGAAAAGTGGTGTTGTCATCAACAGGCAGATGAGCAGGACATACGATGTGCAGACCCAAGACGGAAGGGTTTACCGGCGCAACAGGCTCTTCCTACGCTCAGTTCCCCACCCCACTCAAACGCCTCCCAGACCCACAAAAAGTGAGCCCCACACTACAACCCAAGCTACCCATTCCTACGCCATGCCGAAGAATGATGGCCACACTGGTGGCCATCGCGCAGAGGGGCAGCCATGCCAGAGGGAGCCTACCAGCAAGGAACCAAGCACACCCTTCGCAGGAGCCTCCCGGGCCCAGCTTCCTGATGTGACCTTGGCAACATCCAGCCCCCGGCCGCCACAGGCTCCACGCCCTCAACCAGCCGGTCCAACCACAGGGCCCCAGCCAGCCGGACCAACCCTGGGTCCCCTCTCACCTGGACCAGCTATGACCACCAGATCAGGCAGATCTGTGAAGCCCAGACCATACTTGATTTATAAAACAAATTACAATAGATGAAACATGAACAGCCAGGGACCAACCAATTACTTTTTTTTTCTTCATATGATTTATAATATAAAACAGAGGACTTTGTTGGAAGCATTTATAAAATTAATCAAAAAATTCTGTTCAAATTGTTGTTGAGTTAAATTTATTATTAAGATTTTTTTCTGTCGTTCACGGTTTATATTACCAAATAAGATTTCAACATTTTGTTAACATGATTATCCGCAATGAGTTATAGCGATTACTAACTTTGCCCTTTTGGCCTCGGATTACATAAGTTAACACTCCAAGGTATAGGAGAAAATATTTGTTTATTAAATTAGTATTTGTTAATCCCGTTTCAATTTGATGATTCGGTTAACGTTGTTAATATTGTTCCAGAAACCCTAAAAGGGGGGAAATGTTGCTAAATTAGTATTTGTTAATCCCGTTTCAATTTGATGATTCAGTTAACGTTGTTAATATTGTTCCAGAAACCCTAAAAGGGGGAAGATGTTACGTGTAATGGTTTTGTACGAAAACAAGGAGCGGCTAGCTCCGGAAGTTAGAGGTCTCTCTCTCTTGAATACATCGTAACGAGCATGGCGCCCTGTCTCCGACTGCTGTCAGAATGAAGTGAGTCTGTTCTGATTTTATGCATGCATGGGATGCACGCAAACACCACCTACCCTTTTCGCTGGGTCTCCCCAGAGCATAACTCTATGGCGATCTCCGACTTCGCCTCTGCACGTTTGGACAGCATACCAACTATCTCTGGCTGTCTCTGGCTGTTCCTTCCGACATCTTTCTGGCAGGGGGGTATGGCTCCTGTAGCTCACCCAACTCTCCCTCCAGTCACAGCCTCGTCTACTTCACTACCGCTGCCATAACGGCGTAGTCTGTCTGAATCACTCCCTAGCAAAATACATTGCGTTGGCATGTTACAGACTCATGTCTGTATCAAATGGGCCTGACAGTCGGCGGCCTCTTTCCATTCTATCAGCGCTGTTGCTCGAATCTCTCTTCACACCCACTTACAGTGTGTTTAGCTTTTTACCCAATTTTTCTTAACACAGCTCACATTCAAAACAAAGTAAGTGACCTGCCCTTTAAGAACGACAATCCTACGCCGTTTCCTTTTCACACATTTAACTCCCTTCGCTCGCGCTTAACCTTTCAACTACACAGGCACTTAACATTTTTCTTTCCGTGTGCCTGACACATGCACTCTACCTTACCTGGTCAGTCCAGTCTCTGGCTTGGGGGTTTCGTCAGGATTCTTTCCCCAAGCCCTTCCATGGCACCAACTATACTGTTAAAAAAAAGTTAAGGACCAACATTGAGAATGCACAAAACTTTTAAAATTCACAAAAATCCAATTGTACCGCCTTTGTGGTCCAAATAAATTGAACCACACGCAGAAACTGATAGTGAATGCGGCAACTGCAATTTTGTGGCACACATTTCTCACCCGCCTTGAAAAACACGTGTCGCAACTTGTCATTTTTTGAACAAATTGGGGTGAATTTCTGATGTGTTTGGGATCCGAGGAGCATGTGCTGAATCAAAATCATGTGAAGCACGAGCTAAATCAGGCTGTAGGTAATAAAGTATGCTCAACCAAATGTCTTTAAAAGCCACTGTACTGACGAAAAATGCAATGCAACAGCATGCCTCCACGTCGAAGACTGAACGAGCTGGATCAAGGAAGAGCAATAGGATGGCTCCAAGAAGGAGTTGCAGTCTGGGAAGTGGCACGGAGACTTGGGGTATCACACTCTGTTGTTATCAGACTCAGACAACACTTTCAAGACACAGGAAGAGTGCAAGAACGACCACGCTCTGGTCGACCCAGAATAACAACACCACGAGAGGACCGATACATTGAAAGGCAGGCCACACAAGAAAGAACAGCAAGTGCAAACAACATCAGACGTCGCCTTAGAGATGCCACCAACAACACTGTTGTCGGTGATCAGACCATACGAAACCGCCTACATGCCGCTAACCTCCGTGCTCGACGACCAGCCATAAGACCTCGTTTGACTGATGGCCACAGAGCAGCACGCCGAGTATGGTGCACGCAGCACGTGAGATGGACACATGAACAGTGGGCTAACGTGATGTTTACAGACGAGTCGCGGTTCTGCCTGGATCTCACTGATAGACGGAACAAGGTCTGGAGATGCTGTAGGGAGCGTTTTGCAGAAGAAGCTGTCCTGGAAAGGAACCGCTATGGTGGGGGATCCGTTATGATTTGGGGCAGCATAAGCACACGCTACAGAACGGTTCTCTACAATGTGGCAGGGAACTTGAATGGTGTTCGCTACCAAACAGAGATTTTGCAACCCCTGGTGCTGCCAGCCCTTCAACAGCTTGGACCTCAGGCAGTCTTTCAAGACGACAATGCACAGCCCCATCGCACCAGAGCAGTAAACACGTTTCTCCAAGCTGCTGGTGTCAACAGAATGCAGTGGCCCGCAAACAGCCCAGACCTGAACCCCATCGAACATCTTTGGGATGAGCTGGGTCGGAGACTGCAGCAGCGTCGTCCTCCTCCTGCTAACCTGGGTCAGCTGTTTGAGTCACTCCAGCAGGAGTGGGCTGCTGTCCCCCAGGCCTTTCTGCGCACACTGGTGAACTCCATGCGACAATGCTGCCTTGAATGGCTTGCCATAAACGGGGGGACACACACGTTATTAACCATGATATTGAACAAACACTCCTCCTGTGATGTTCAAATTTGGTGGTGGGGGTGTTTGTACTGCGCTCGATTTCAGTTTGTTGATTCCTCGGACTTGTCATTGTCTTTACACACTTTTCACATATTCAATAAATTCATGTTACACTTGGAGATTGATCACTTCCCAATTTCTTTTTTATAAGTCAGTGAAAATGTTGGTCCTTAACTTTTTTTGAACAGTATAGTAGGTCCAGTCTGTCACGATCACTGTTTTTCTGCCAGCGTCCGTCTGCAGGCCCAGCAGTGGAACTGTCAAAGCCGTACTAGCCGTTGTAACCGTCTACGGCTGTTGTGTCGCAGTGCTAGGGCTAAACTGTCTCCTATTAACTGGAAGCCCTGGCACTGGTCTGTCATTAGTGTAACTGTCAGCACGACGAAGCTCCTTCACTAACTATAAGTTAGTTGGTCTGCACTCCCTAAACTAACAACAAGTTAGTAGGTCCGCTCTCTTCAAGACCTCGTGTCGTACTGCCGGAGTTCGTCTGCTTGTTTACCTGACTGTCAGTGAACACTTCTCACGCGAGGTGCACTTCCGCTGATTGTCACGGAACGCTAAGCCGGACGTAACACACACACACACACACACACACACCCACAACTAACCCACTAAACAGACAACACGCCACAAAAGAACTGACAAGAAAACAAAATTTTATTCCCAACAAAACATTTAATGAGCGGAATCTTCTATGAATAACAAGTCACAGACCCAAGCCTGAAAGCACACGGTTCCTACGGCCAAGGCAGCCACAATAAGTTATTTAACCCCTTATCTAGTAATGGTGTGCAGTGTTCCTCAGGCCAGCAGATCATTGCACAAAGCATAATACAAATCAATCTTTTTTTGTCCAAAACCATCCCCCCCCCAAAGAAAACAACAGCAACAACAACAACCAAGCTATACTAACTTCACATAACTGTGTTCATTTCGCATATAATTCACTGCGCACATTCATCCCTTCAGTCATACCCTTTTTAATCAACATCCATCCTGCATGTATGCACACCCAAACCCAATGTCTTCAGGTGTTTCATTGTCACCACAAAAAAAAAACTCAACACAAAAGGAAAACAGGCCACACGACGACGTTGACAGTCTCACGACAGCGATAGTGACGGTGACCAGATGAATCTGCCTGCCGAAGCCGAGGATGACACAGATGACAGTGCCACACAGGGCTTCCACAACATCAGTGGCATTCACAGTCACCGCCAACACAACGGCGACAGCGACGACTGCCACCAACCACAGTGACACCTCACACCCATGGCGGCAACGACACCCTTCAAAGGCGGCGGTCACAGAGTGAGGAGTCGGTGATACGGTGGATGAGCAGCGGCGGCGACAACAGCAACGATGCCAACAGCCACGGCGACACAGCAACGGCGAAAGCAGCAACAGCATCAGCAGCAACAGCGACAGCAGCAACAGTGACATCAGCAACGGCACCAGCACCAACAGCGACACCAGCAACGGCGCCAACAGCAACGGCGCCAGCAGCAACAGTGACACCAGCAACGGCGCCAGCAGAAACAGCAACACCAACAACGGCACCAGAAGCAACAGCGACACCAGCAATGGCGCCAGCAGCAACAGCAACACCAACAACGGCACCAGAAGCAACAGCGATACCAGCAATGGCGCCAGCAGCAACGGCGACAACGGCAACAGCGACCACAGCAAAGGTGACGTTAATGGCCAGGCTGTGAAGACCCGGCTGGATGGGGAGAAAAGGAAAAGGGATGTAGCATCGGAAGGGGGGAGGACTGGGACAACAGTCCGGGGCACAGCGGGATGGGGAGTGCAGGTGGGGTAACCGCAGGCACCTGCCACGAACGCTGGCCAGTCAGAGACAGGAATGCCAGCAACTGGCTGTCCGCAGCTCCCTGACTAAAACGGCCCCTGACCCGCCTGGCGTACCAGGCCACAGGATGGTGGGAATGCGCCCACACCTGCTACAACACAGAACGATGACAACAACTGCGGCTGGCCACCCCAGCACCTGAACCTCAGGGTCACAGCACACCGAAACACCAACGACTGCTCGACCAAGAGCAAAACGCTCACAAGGGTCGGCTCACCGTACTGACCAAAGTCAGACCCACAGCGCAAGCGCTGGCACCAGAACGACAGCCCAACTGCTCTCCACCAAGGATTTTGACCGAAGTGCTAGCCATCCAGCCCCCACCAAACTTTAATGCTTGATGACTCAGCACTCACTCCTTGCTGAGTTTTGAACTCTACACAAACTGCACGTGAAACGGGACTCCACACAGACCACACGAAACAAAACAGGAGACGGAAGGCTAACCCCCTCTCTCCCCACACTTATCCTTTCCCTGCCTGTGCATGGTAGCACACGCACACCCAATATATGAATGGAACGTACAGGTATCCAACACCCCCACCATCCTTCCTGAACCCAACAACTACCATATATGGCCCGGTAAGCCTACACCTCCATCATGGAATGATGCTACGGATCGATACAAAGCCGTCGGCGCGTCTGTACGATTTCCACGCTGATCAGATCAGTGACACTGAGCTCTCCTATGTGCGCAGAAACCGTGCGTCACTACACTCCCCCCGACTTTATGTTTTAAAGCTTTTCATCCAGGGTTGCAGTGTCGTGAGGAAGGGAGCTCTTCACCTCGCTTGAGCCCATGTCTGGTTAGTGTTGATTTGCAGGTCCTCTGAGAGTGCTTCCTGTTTA
This sequence comes from Conus ventricosus, assembly GCA_018398815.1. Classification (NCBI taxonomy): domain Eukaryota; kingdom Metazoa; phylum Mollusca; class Gastropoda; order Neogastropoda; family Conidae; genus Conus; species Conus ventricosus. The sequence goes on from CM031628.1 coordinate 1,121,209, forward strand.
GCAGCCGAAGAGGCGGAAAGCACCGGGGAGCCAACAGGCCCATGGGAAACTGATCCATTGCCAGTCTGCGACCTCGTCCGGTCCAGCTCCACAACTTCAGCCACTTCGGAAGGTTAGCAGATGGGGAGACCAGGGGAAGGCACTGTGGCCACATCCGGTCGGTCAGTGAGCGTCTGCAACCTCATCCGGAAAGGCTCAACACCTTCAGCCACTTCGGAAGGCCAGCAGATGCCAACTTCCAATGAACCAGAATGGTTGCCACCTTAGCCGAGCACATCTGGAAGCTACCTGAAACCGACTCCCCAATATACTGGCCAAAGGTGGCCATCACTTCCCTCTGCCCATCCTAGATGCGCACGTCACCCAGGGCGGACAGAGACGCTGCATTCGGGTGAACTGGACCAATCACCTCCAGCCATCCTGCGATGCGACAACCCAATCCATGGCCTGCCACAATGCTCTCCACGGCCCCTCAGCATACTGTAGCAATTCAAACAACCTCAGGTCCTGCTTGAGGCGATTTGAATCCTTGCATAGAATGCTATCTGCCTGGGGCTGGTTGGGTACTTTCAGTGGTGAAGCACTAGGTACATGTGGTGAAGTATTGCCAGTAGCTCCCGCTGTCTTAGACCGTACTGAAGGTTGCACCTTAGACATCCTGCCATGGAGATGGTCCTCACAGCATTACCAGAGTGTGAAGGAACTGCAGCCTTGACCGGAGGGCTGGGATTGTCCTTCCTTCCTTCCATCTCCTTTCCTGGACTGGTTCTGCAGCCACTTCTCGATCGTATATAGGTATTCTTTCTCACTCCATGCAGTAAGTTTGCCACACACAGACCGGCCAACGATTGGTTAGGTTGCGCCGTCATAGCCATCTTGGGGCCAGTGCTGTTTGTTGTATTCATCAATGATATGCCAGAGGTGGTGAACTGCATCTGTCAGATGTACGCAGATGATACAAAAGCGTTTGACACAGTAGAGGAACAAAACAAGAGGGACAGGATTCAACAGAATTTAGACAACCTCATCAATTGGGCAGATTGTTGGCAGCTGCGGTTCTATGTGGCAAAATGTAAGGTTCCACAC
>CM031628.1:1127294-1149794 GCA_018398815.1 Conus ventricosus
TTTTTTTAGGAGACTGACAGAGCAAAATAAAACAACTATACATGCATATGACAACAATAAAAAACACGACACAACATAAATGATGGACATTTTATGCAAATATTGGTAAAATCATCTCAGTTATCTACAAATCAGGTTCAAGACTCCAAGCTACAACATGGCCACGTGGCCAAGCAACTGATCAGCCAGCCTACAACAGGAGGTGAATTAGTCACCAAAACTCGAAACTAAATCCTTTTGTAGGCAACCCATTGGATGCCAGTTCAGATTTTTGGAACATTCCCTCCCTTTATGATGAGATAAAATAAGAAATAGCCAGCCAAGCAAAGACAGACTGATTCTATTGAAGTTATGGCTATTTGTATATATTTCAATCTTGTACACAAAAGTAAAGTTGGTGTGTAAAATTGCGCTCAATTTGCGTCAGTCCATTTCATGCTGGAACCCATATCCATCTGTAAGCACAATCCCTTTTCAGTGCACAAGCCTGATGTGAATTACTTCTTAGCCATCCTTGGGTATTTCTAACAGTCCCAAGAAAAAAATTCTTGACAACTGGTACCAGAAAATAGCTCCTTCCACCACTATGAAGAGAGGGGATTGGTGTGAATTTTGATATAAAACTACTCTGTAACTCTGGTAGAGAACGCACTCAGAGTCCTTCCCCTAAAGGACCACAACCGCCACCTTTACTTGTCACAGATTTCTTTTTTTTCTCAAATCATCACATACAGGGCAATAAAACAGGAGATGTATTTCCTTCTCAATCACACCATGAGAAAATGGACAGCCACTCTCAGTATCTGACTGACTGCTATATCTTTTAGAATCAACTTTATGTCTGATATACCAATTCTAAAGCGTATCAAAGCACGTCTGACGAACTTGTTTAAGTCTAAATTCATATAAGATTCCAGTTCCAGTGACAGTTTATAACTACTGTAAAATTCTTGTCTCTCACCTCCTGAGCGTGGGTTCAACGTCTTTGATTTTGTCCAGGTTCACTTGTATGTTGCAGTTCATGATGATGTTGCTGTTGTTGTCTGTATTCACTTGTTTGTTGTGGTTCAATGTATTGTTTAGGTTGTCTGCGCATATCAGTGTCGTCTTCATGGAGTGGTTATGTTTGCGGTGGTCTTCTCTGTGTTTCCAGCAATAGTAGGACTACCTACGGCTGAACAACTCAAATTGGTCACTATCAACTGCTGTGATGTTCAAAAAGAGCACACCCTTCAACGAATAACCAACATCAAAGAACTGCAGCAAGCTTATCCAAACCAGTTTGACAGAATTGAGAACTTCAAAAATCCAGCAACACTTCATGTGAAAAAAGGTGCAAAGCCTCCATAGACACACTTAGAAAATGTCCAATCCATCTGAAGGAAAAACTCAGAAAAGAACTGGTGCTCCAGCCTTGCATTCTCCACTAAGAAAGATGGTTCTCTCAGAGTTTGCATTGACCCAAAGAAACTGAATGAGTCCCTCAAGAGATGCCCACACAAAATTCCAACAATGGAGGAACTGAACACTGAATTTGCAGGATCCTATGTATTCAGCAAACTGGACGCCAAAGCTGGTTACTGGTCTGTCCATCTAGATCAGGAGAGTCAGCCCCTCACGACATTCCGAACACCATTTGGAAGATGCTGTTGGAGAAGATTACCCTTCGGACTCAATGTATCCCAAGACATCTTCCAAGCCAGAAAGGATGAAATTATTGAAGAACTACCCGGAAGCATTGGAATTCCTGATGACGTACTATCTAGCAGAGGAAGAAATCACACGACCTGAAAAACAAGCATTGAAAAATTCTTCGAGAACTTGGTGCAGAAGGCATTAAATGCTTGCAAGCTTCAAGCCTAACCGAAGAAGACAGAAAAGATCCAAACAAAATATGGGAGTTTTTAGATTCACAGTTGAAAGTGAACGTGAATTTCAGAGTTCATAGACTCCAACTAATGAACATGAGGCAAAGAGAAAATGAAACACTGGACGATTTCTGCACCAGAGCCAGAACGGTAGCCAACAAGTGCCAGTTTGACGAACAAGAACTTGAAGAGAGAATGATAAAACTAATAATTACTTCTACCCCTGTTGAAGCTTTTCAAGAGAATTGTTGAGCAAGGAAAAGGGTTTCAAACTTTCTGACGCCATGGCAGAAGGCCGTAGATATGAAGCTATCATAGAAGGTAGAGGCAGCTACAAGCAATGGCAGCACTTTCAGCAGTGAATGCACCAACGAACCAGGAAATCGACAACATCAAGCGTTCCTGCAACAAGCTGTAGCCTGAACCACCTCCTTGCAAGTGCCCCGTTTGGAGGTAAATGTGGTGCCTGTGGAAGGAAAAACCACTGGAAAAATGCTGTCGCAGCACTGTGTTTGGAAAAAACAAACCAGCAAGACCTCAACGAAGAAAGCAACAACACCATCCTGTCACACTGTCACTTTTGCACACACGCATTCTGACAGCATTTACTCCATATGCACATGCATCCTTCCAATCAACCAAAAGGCGCACTACCGAATGTTTTTTCTTCTCCCCTCTCCTTCAGGGAAAACACTTTACTAAATCACGTTGAACAATTACTAAACAGATTCTATACATGTATCTCTCTCTCTCTTCATATTGAGAGATAATCAGGTTTCAAACTGAAATCAATATAATTCTTAAAATTGACTGTAAGTCATGGCCTTCACATAACATTGGCCAAGATCCAGACCAGGAGAATAAATAATTCCTGCAATCATGATGCCATACCTGCATCAGAGATAAGACTCGCTCCATACTGTCCATGATGCCCTGTCTGCATCAGCAAACGTGTCGCCCCCCTGAATTCTCCTTGTCACTGGAGAGAAATGATGAGATCCGACTCCTCTACCTGGAGTCTTTAACTGCTGGGGCTGAACTACGGTGTGTTCCCCCACACCATGGCCATCGTTAACCACCCGTTTCAAAGGAGGAAATACTTGACGGGTGAAGAGTGAAGAGTGAAGGGCGAAGGGCTGAAACACGAATAAGGTTCGTGTAAGTAACCTGCTAACCAATTCAACATATGAATTCTTTCTTTATCTTTTCTTTAGTTTTCCCCCTGTAGCTATTCCCCAACTATCTATGGCTCACCTGGTAATGACTGGTCAGCAGTGAGGACCAGCGTCCTGACAGGTTTGAGTCTTTTGGCCATCTGTTGGGCCTAAAACTAATTCTTTCCTCCCTCCTCCTAGTGAGTGCATACTCAGTGTTAAAAAACACATGACCAGCACCTTACCAGCCCTTATTAAACTATCTCTCCGTGGTCACTTTCACCCAATGACCACCCTTGTTTCTTTTAATGAGTGATCCTCACAATTATTTGGGGACAGCCGCTACACTAGTCAAGCCACATGAATATTCTTCCTTTTTAGTTGTGGCATGGGGAAATGATTCATATCACTAAACTACTTGTGATGGAGCGTCACGTGCTTTGATGTGAGGCTACGTCACATGACACAACCGACAAGACAGTTTGTACATGACATTGAAGACAACGAGCCTGAAGAAGACACTGACAGCATTCACTTCCAGTGTATCCACATTACATATCAAGTCAGACATTGCGGCATGAAGTGTACACCAATCTTGATGTGAAAATTCCAAACAAGAAAGGCGTTCACAAACTGAAACTGAAAGTGGACACAGGAGCAGCTGGAAACACATTACCAATTCATACAGTCAAACAGAGTATGGGAACAAATTCAGTTCAATGCCCCAGAAAACGCACAATGTAGCCTGACAGCATGCAATGGGAAAACAATACCATGTATAGGTAGCATCCAGATCCAAATCCCACACAAGGGAGAATTCCAGATTGCAAAATTCTATGTTGTCTGCCCCGGCGAGCATATTTTGACTCTTGCACAAAAGGTGGTCAAGGGAGTTAACCCTACTGTCGGAACAGCAAACAGAAATTAAAGAACAAGTAGGGTAACTTTTGTTCCCATGATGAAATGCATAGACACCCATAACTCCAAACGAATGCTGCTTACGACACCCAAGCGCCTCGCAGAAATGACACAAGAGAGAGCACACAGGACAAGCAAGGCGACACCCCCATGCTTGTGATTGGCACTTTTTGTTCATCTGAACAGCATTGGATCTAAGGTTGAAGATTTGTGTGTGGACGAGGAGAGCGCATGCGCGGAAGTCAACACTGCTGGAAATTTCTCTGTAACAGAAATTAGGAAATTGATGGTACAGTCGGGCCCGCTTATAAGGAGCTCGGTTATAAGGAACCTCTTTTTTAAGGAGCAAAAAAAGTCATCCCCGATTTACATTGTTCTTTGTTATGACTTACAAAAACTCGCTTAGAAGGAGTTCGGTTATACGATACCTCGCTTACTGGGAGTGAAAAATTAGGCCTAAACCGCACTGAGTACGGTTATAAGGAGTGGCGATAGCACCGGCTTCAAACCGAAAGTAGGTCGAGTATTTCATCTTTCCTGTAAGGGAGAATTATCGGTATTTGCTTCCGCGGAAACTTCCGCTGATCACAACCACATGCCGCGCTACTTTCAAGCGAACATGTCTGAACGCGCGAAAAAGAGAAAATCTCTTTCCCTCAGTAAAAGCTCGACATTATAAGAAAAATAGAAGCCAACCCTCTACAAAGAAAGGCTGTGATAGCTGAGGGCTGGGTATTCCGTTTACCACCCTCTGCAACATCTGGAGGGATCGCCAGAAATATGTAAACAATGTTGCCAGTGGAACCCAGGATCTATCGCGAAAACGATCACGCGCATCTAAACTGGAAACTGTGGATGACAATCTGCTTCAATGGTTTTCAGATGCAAGGTAAGGCTCGATTCTTTAGTTTTGTACTACCTGTTCATAGTACACCCCCCCCCCCCCCACCTCTCTCTCTCTCGTAATCAATCTCAAACGCTAACTGTGATTTTCTCGTGATTCTGTGATACCGTGACAACCATTGCATACTGTGTGTGTGCCTACGCGCGCGCGTCGTGTGTGTGTGGTGTGTGTGTGTGTGTGTGTGTGTGTGTGTGTGTGTGTGTGTGTTATTCATGCGTTCGTGTGTGTGTGTGTGTGTGTGTGTGTGTGGTGTGTGTGTGTATGTGCGCGCGCGCGCGTGTGTGTGTGTGTGTGCGTGGGTGTGGATGTGGGTACACGTGTTACATATTTATGGATGTTTTCTGACGGTATTTATAATGTAGCTTTTATTTTAATTTTTCTTTTATGTTCGTTCTGTTTGTTTGTGGGCATGTTGGAATTTACCCATTGGGATGAATAAAGTGTATCTTATCTTACCTTCTCTTCTCTTCTCATCTCTCTCTCTCTCTCTCTCTCTTCTCTCTCTCTCTCTCTCTCTCTTTCTCTCTCTCTCTCTCTCTCTCTCTCTCTCTCTCTCTCTCTCTCTCTCTTCTGTGTGTGTGTGTGTGTGTGTGTGTGTGTGTGTGTGTGTGTTGTGTGTGCGCGCGCGCGGCTCGTCCCAGCATTCCTCATTACTTCTTTGTTGACAGAACGGGACAGTAGCCCCAAACCGAAAGTCAATCATGCTGTGTCAAAGTGAGAGCTAGTGAGAGAGAGAAAGAGAGTGAGAGGAGCCGGAGGGGTTTCGGTTGCCCTTTGTGTATGTGTGTGTGTATGTATGCGTGTGTGTACGTCTCTGTGGACGTGCGTGTGTTGCTGATATTTTCGTTCACCAGACGGCTTAGACCTAGATCCTGTTGAACTAGATTTATTTATAGGCCTACTGTAGTGTTATTCCGGGTACTGTTCCCCTGGTTATGGGTTTTTTTTTCAAATTCTTAGGTCACAAGGGGTACCTATGAACGACCTGTGCTGAAAACGAAGGCCGAGGGTTTGCTGCTTCTCTCGGCAGTGACGGGTGGACCTGCGGAAACGGGTGGCTGGATCGATGGAAAAGAAGACACAGCATCGTATTTAAAACGATGAGTGGAGAAAGAGCAAGTGTTGACGAACGAAAACAGATCAGTGGGTAGAAGAGGTCCTTCTACCAACTCTTGAAAAGTATGAAGAGAAGGATGTCTACAATGCTGATGAAATGGCCTCTTTTGGCGACTTCTGCCAGACAGACCTTCACTTCAAGAAAGAAAAATGCAGAGGGCAGAAGAAGTCGAAGGATAGGGTTACTGTCCTCCTGTGTTGCAACATGGACGGTAGCGACAAACGTCGACCATTGCTCATCGGCAAGTTTGCTATCCACGATGTTTCAAAAATGTGAAAGATTGCCAGTGGACTACAAGTCAAACTACAGCGCCTGGATGACCAGCGACATTTTCTGTGAGTGGTTGCTGTCGTTTGACAGAGACGTGCAAATGCAACGGCGCAAGGTGCTCCTTGTGATGGACAACTGCTCCGCGCACAAAATCCCGAGCAGCCCTTGAAAGCAGTCCAAGTTCTGTTCTTGCCTGCGAATTCTACTGCAACGCTCCAACCATGCGATACTGGAATAATACGCAACTTAAAGGTCCACTACCGACGCATGATGGTGCTCGGCCATGCTTGCTCAGATCGACGGAGGTGTGAAGGCGAAAGAACAGCGGCCTGAGTTCGATCTGCGGGATGCTGTCAATTTGATCGATCAGTCGTGGCAGAAAGTGACCCCCACTACAATCAGCAACAGTTTCCGCCACGCGGCTTCCAACTTGGATCTGAAGACCGACCACAGGAGCCTGTTCCTGCAGCCAGCTACGAGAACAAGAGCCTCTCCTCACACGTCTATGCAAAGAGTGGGGCATTTCGCTCGAAGAGTACGTCAGTGTGGACGACCACTTGCCGACAACGGACCCACCAACGTTCTCAGCATCTGCTACATCCCACTTCGGCATCAAATGTTGCAGAAGCAGGGGCCACGGACTCATCAGAGGAAGACGAAGCAAGCGAAAAAGAGGCAGAAAGAGTCTCAGTTGGTGAAGTGTTAGGCTATGTGAGACAAATTAACTTGTTACTGTCTGCAGGCAGGGTGTGGCGATGCAGTCACAATTCTTTTCATGGGCTTAATGACCTGTTGATGAACACACTAGTGAATGCCCGCCATCAGACACAGATCAGAGATTTCTTTACTTCAACTTCGAGTGACAATCTGAACTGTGAGAAGACAAAGACAGCGAAGGGTTCAAAACAAGTGGTGGGGAGGATGGAGATGATCGAAGTGAGGGAGGGAAGCAGGGAATACAGAAACGGGGGGAAATTGCGAAAATGAGAAAGCAGGTGAAACGAACGAAAGGGGAGCTGAAGAAAAGAGCGGGGGGGGGGGGGGGGGGGGGGGGAGGAATGCGGGGAACAAGGGACGAGAGACAGAACGAGAAGGAAAACAGAGGGCGGAAAAGAAAAAAGCAGAGACTAATTCGGAAAGATCAGGAGGGAAGGATGGGTGGTTTGGAAGAAGGGAGAGGGCATGGAGGGGGAACGAAAGATGATTCGGATTTGAGAGAGGAGATTTCATTGAAAGAGAGAAAGAGAAAAGCATGCAAACGCCAGGAAAAGAGAAGGGATGGAGAAGAGGCACACAGAGGCGGAGAAAAAGGATGCAGGAGTGAATGCGGAGGAGTAGGGGGCAGAGAAGAGTGGGGGAGTGGATGGAATCGACCCGCAGAGGGAGAAACAGGAAAGAATGAAGGTGAAAGACTGCAAGGAAAGAGAGAAGATGACAATGGAATGGAGGAAATAACTGCAATGTGGAAGAAAACTCTGATGAAGCGAGGAAAGAAGATGATGCATACACATGTAAAATCACCAGGGTACAAAATCCTGAGCCAGATCAGTTCCACCCGACTAATAAACATTGGCGAAAAAGAGCAATGTTCAAGACTGGGCTTTCCATATCCATAGATCTACCCGACAGAGAAATCAAGCAACAGCTTCGCCCCTTCGCAGGTGGAGAACATTGTTGGAGACGGAAACTGTCTGTATAGGGCACTAAGCTTTGAGCTTTGCGGGACTCAGGACAAACACGGGCGCCTGAAGGAGATCCTGGTAGATTTCATGCTTGAAAACCAGAAAACATTTGCCGGATATGTTGTGGTGACCTTGCGAGTTACTTGACGAAAAACACAATGCAGGCCAGGGCATGGGGGTCCGACGTCGAAATTTTTGCCGCCGCAACCCTCGTGCAGACAAAACCCTGGTTGTGTACACAGCATCACCCCTTCCTCCAGAAAGTGGCTCTCGCACACCCCTCTCTTCCGGATCCCAGATGTCCCACACTTTGAGGAGAAGATTTATCTCCGAAACTTATGCGGACATTTTGAAAGGGTGTCAAGTACCGTTTGAGCATGCAGGCTGAGTTCTCAAACAGGCGTACTCCTTAGATTTCTGGAACTAAAATGATGAATAACCTGTCATGTTCCTTTACCATTTCCTTCTAACGTAATGCCGTTTGGTCGCTGGTTGCTACAGCCATTTTTTTTTAGTTTATTGTTTTTATTGTTGTTATAGTGACAGCAGGACCTATTTTTTTCCTTCAACAATATTGTATTTCATTTGATGATAATTTTTTCAGTTTATTGTTGTTTTTGTTGTTATTCTCACAAGAAAGTGAAATTAACCCAATGAAAAAATACATGTATTTCATTTTGATAATAATTTTTTATTGTTTTCATTGTTGTTATTCTCACAAGAATGTGAAATTAAGCCAGTGACAGCAGGACCTATTTTTTTCCTTCTACAGTACATGTATTTCATTTTGATGATAATTTTTCAGTTTATTGTTTTTATTGTTATTCTCACAAGAAAGTGAAATTAAGCCAATGAAACATACATGTATTTCATTTTGATGATAAGCGCATTGATAATAATGAGAAAATGGTGTGCGGTGAGACTAGTCAGCGGTCTCAGATAAGTTTTATTTGTGTGGCATTATTTGCTTGCCACAAGGCAGTCGCATTCTAACACATTATTGTTGTTCAATAGACATGAGTCTAAAGGGGCATTTATTTTCAATCGCTGTGTATGTGTAGTGTGTGTGTGTGTGTGTGTGGTGTGTGTGTGTGTGTGTGTGTGTGTGTGTGTGTGTGTGTGCGTGTGTGTGCGTGCGGATGTGGTGTGTGTGAGAGGGAGAGAGAGGAGAGAGAGAGAGAGAGAGAGAGGAGAGAGTGAGAGAGAGAGAGAGAGAGAGAGAGAGAGAGAGAGAAGCCCGCTTATAGGGTAGTTGGACTTGGGTTACTCCTTATATCCGAGAACTCTGTTAGAAGGAAGTTCGGTTATAAGGAGTAAAAAAAATCGGTCCCAGAGCACTCCATATAAGCGGGCCGACTGTATTAGCCACAAATTAAGACACTAAATTGTAAAGAACTAGAGCGCAAACCACCTGGCCGCTGAAATCTAGGTAACTTTGTTTTTTCCGCCACAAAAAATTAGTAAATCCGGGGGAAAGTTCGCCCACTCGACGTAAACAAAAACCCCCCTTGAATGCGTGGCTTGTCGACGCGACGTTTTTTAAACTTGGGTGAATAAAACATTGCTTGGGTAAGCCCCCTTAAGCCATCACGTCGTAAATAAAGTGTTTGGGAAAATGACTGTTTTAAAGCAGGTGTGTTTTGCTGTTTTTTGTATTTTATGCCACCCCTGTGCTGGGAGCAGAAACGCCTCCTTCCACACCCCCCCCCTTGCAGCATGCGGGGAACGTTGGAAACCCCAAAAAAAGGGCCTTCGACACGGACGGTCAGTGCTTTTTTGCTGCTCCATTGATGCAGCGGGAGATGTCCATAAAAACCCGGGTCCCCCCCAAAAAAAACTTTTCCCTGGGGGATGTGAAAAAATGTGTGTGGAATGACCCGGGCGTCGCTTGTGAGACTGCATGTATGGTACACAAGAGCGCTTTGAATCTGTAACCCGACTTCACTTCTAAAAAGACCCGTGTAAACTGGATTTGCTATAAATGTGACATAAAAACTTAGAATTTCCCTTTTCAGAGTTACTGCCTAAGACGTAAAAACTTCTACCACCCCCTGTAAAACCACAGTATTGACTCGCCAAACTCGTCAAACCATTTCGCCCCCTGAAAACCAGCAGCCTAGGGGCCGTCAAGGAGATAGGTCAGCGGGGGAGCCTCCCCGGAAAACCGCCCAACCCCCAAGTAAAAGGCCGGGGGAGAGTCCAGAGCCCCAAAAGGCCCCAGAAAACCGATGGAAGTAGAGGCACAAAGGGGAATGACAAAGTATAACCCCTTTTTTTGAGGCCCCCAGAACAAAACCTTGAGTCTTGAACCTAAATTGCCATTGTATTTGTCAACAAAGAGCGGAGTTCATAGCCGGGTGGACTATATAAAACCCGGAAATGTGATTTCGGATAGATCAGGGGCTAAAGACAGGCAGGGGTACGAGGTCTTCCCAGAAGACTAGAAACCATATAGGGGGGAAAGGGCAACCTCCCGGGGGGCGTATTATCCTTGTACACAAAAGCTTAACCTCATAAAGGTACCTGAACTAAAAGGAACTTGTGAGAGGGTTTGGGGAAAAAAATCAAACTAAAACAGAAAAAAGGGTTTGTTTTTGGGGTGTTCTCATGCCAAACGCTTAGCAGTGATTGATGGAACAAATGGGGACTTTTCAGAAGGTCCCCGGGGAAACCCAAACAGAACAACCTGCTTGCGGGGTGATTTAACTGTCCGGAATAAATTTGGAACAAGTACTGTGAATCGGGGCCCCCAGATCGCCGGGATCCAACAGGACCTGATAACTTGAGGGCAGGGGCACAGTTACAAAAGTACATGACGAAACCCACGCGGGAAAAAAACACGGGACCGCTTCACAACAAACCATCCCTCCTAAAGGACTGTTCAGCCCCGGGAATATCAGACCATGGGCAGTAGTGACGGATTTTGATACCCACCACAGCGAGTGAAGAACAAACCTGACGTCGCTACTTGTACCCCTAGAGAAAATTGGGAAAATTTGAATGCGGGGATAGGGCGATCCAGAGAGGATTGAAAAAATGGACGGGAAGGACCCGGCATAGTGACATGTGGACTGACTTAAAAGACATCGTGCTCTCATCGGAAGAAATGTCCCCCTAAATAAAACGGAAAACCACCGCCCCCTGGTCAACAAAGGGGTCAAACGCCTGCTCAAAAAGAAAAAAGACTGTATAAGCAGGCAAAGAAGCCGGAAAGGGGGAGAATCAGATTTTTCCAAAAAGTTGAGGAGACAAATGAGAGCAAAAGAGTGGGAGTACGTAAACAACCTAGAAGAAGGACCCGGAATAAAAACCGAACCCCCTTCTGGAACTAGTAAAGTCTAGCCCCAAAAGACGCACGGTGTGGCACTCGGATTGAAGAAAGGCACGACCCCCCAAGTGATGGCGGCCCAAAGGCACAGATTTGGGGGATCATTTTTTAAATGTTTTCACCCCGATGAGGGCCCCCACTTCCAAAGTAAATGGGGCCCCCTTTCCAATCTGGAGGCTCTCATCGACCAAATGGAGTAGCCAAGCTGCTGAAGAATTGAATCCGCAAAAACGGTGGACCCCGGGGGAAACCCAAAAAGGATCCTTAAGACCCCGCCGATGCCCCGCTCTCCCTTGACCTGCATTTACGGCGTTCCCTAGTATGGGCCATTCCAGAGGATGGTACAGCAAACATACGCAGTTTTTCAAGAAAGGAGATAAAACAAGGGAGAAAATTACAGGCCAGTTTCTTAACTTCAGTAGCCTGCAAATCCCGGAGAATCATCTGTCGTCACTTGGAACCAATGGGGAGGCCAAAATACTGACAGACAGAAACCCCCGGCTTCAGATCCGGCTACTCCTGGAGACGCAATGATCACCACAAGCATGATTCTTCGACCTTCGATGCCGGGGAACAACCGAGGTATCGACTTTTAACCTTTGAAACGGTACCCCACAAACAGCACCAAAAACCGTATTATGGAGTACGGGCCCATTTTAAATGGCTCACCGACTTTTTGACGAAAAGGAGGAGCGAGTGGTGGAGGGGGAGGGAGGGAGAGGTAGTGTCGACTCCGGGGTCCCCCCGGGAAAAGTGTTTGGGGCCTACTCTTTCTTTTGCCAATCAATAACCCACCGGAAGAGGGGAAATCCAAAAGTACGACTCTTCGTGACGATTGCCTACTTACCGCAACACAAACCCCCTTTAGGACCACATCACCTTGCAGGGGGACGAGACACCCTTTAGGGCTGGGCCAAGAGATGGGGGGTGCGCTTCAACGCACAAAATGTTACACCGTCCTCCCCGGGAAGTTACCATAGTACAGCCCCAATGGGTCTTCCCGAAAAAGGTTTAGCAAAAACCCGTACTTAGGGGGACTACTCAGATGATTGAAATGGGGCAAACATTTCCAAAATCGCTCGAAAAAAATGGACAACGGGGCTTTCCGCCGAAAAACTTGGGGAAATTGCCCGAAGGAGTGCCGGGCCCCGGGTACAAGCACGGGGATCCAGCTGAGTAGCGCTACAGTGGGGACCCCCTTTTTCAAAAAAGGACATTGAGAAGTTGGGGAGGGTACCGAGACAGGCAGCCGCTTTATCACAAAGGATTAAGGCCCGGGGCCAGGTTGCTAACCGAATGCTGGGGATTTGAATCCCCCCCGTGGCTGATCGTTGCAGACAGGACGATTAGGCCTGATGTTCAAAATAGGGGAAGTCTCATTCCCGCCATTCCCCCCCCAAAACTTCCTGACCCCTGTGAGTGCTGGCCGCAGAGGACACACCCCCCCGTATGAGGACTTCGAAGTCTTCAATATTACAGAACACCGGTGGGCGTAACACTCGCGGCTTCAAAAAATGTCGTAACACAAGTCAGTAAAACCCACTCCCTTTTTCTGCGGAAGGTGGAAGGGAAACACCTAGGGGGGGATATCTCCGTGCAGGGGTCTGTCATGCATTTACAGCAGCCCTTGGGAGAACAAAACCCTGCCCCAAGCATCCTGACGCAGTAAGTTTTTTGCCGTTTTTTTTTCTTTTTTTTACCCGTAGAAAACCTGTTGTGGCTACTCACAGAGACCTTAACCCAGTAGAAGATTGTGAGGACAAAGTGGTGGCTTTTTAAACTATTTTTGCGCTCTCCCCATTCCGTCGCGTTATAGCCGTTGATTGGCTTCTGCGACGTATTGTTCCAGATCCAGATCCAGATACTTTGTTCATTTGGTGGAAAAGAGGAGATAACATTTTAACCACTTACCATTTTCTCCCACCTCTCATGCTATGTTGTCCCAAGCAGCAGACAGAATATCTCTGCTGGCATGATTCTTGTAACTTTTTCTGTAATTCTATTTGAGCCTCACGGCAGCGATGAATTTTTCGTCCTCCATGCTGGAAAGAAAGACGAGTGTGAAACAAAAATCAGAGGAAGTGTTCGCTCCCTTTCACCCGGATTGCCGGGGAAAGTACGGTTTGCACGACCGGCAAAATCGCTGCTCTCATCACACGGGTCGGGCCGGGTGCGCTATGCACAGCTTTGGCCATCGCCAGTAAGTTGGAAAAGAGATGAACTGGAGCAGGGTGTTTTTTTTTTTTTTTTTTTTTTTTTTTTTTTTTTTCCCGGACGCGTGGCGCACAGCTGCGCGCTGAATGGCGGAGCCCTGGTCCACTAAACACACACACACCCTATCACAGTGTCCGCTTCGAAAAAAAAAAGAAGCTAGACTGACAGATGGGAGGGCGTGAGAAGAGATAGAGGCTGAGGGGTAGGCGTTATAAATGATCACCCTAATTGCAGTGTGTGTGTGTGTGTGTGTGTGTGTGCGCGCGCGTGCGTGCGTGCGTACGTGCGTGTATGTGTGTGTGTGTGCGTGTGTGTGTGTGTAAGAAAGGGAGAGAGAGAGGGAGGGGGGGTGGTGGGGGTGGTGATGGCTGTCAATTGTCACGTCACACTTTTACATACTCCATTCAGTATGTAGAGATTCATTGCTGCACTTGTACGAAGAAACAACTAGCCATGTTCATTAACTGCGTTGTCTTCACAAATCCTTGTAACTGTTGTACAACATTCTTCATATGTATAGAAGATGAACCATCATTAAAATTATACAAGGAGTGTTTCATGTTCTGGCGTTACGGTCAAGACAAGAGTGAAAGATATGTATCACGAATATCTAGGAGATCCATGACACACTCTTCTGACATGCACAGGCCATTATCAATACCAGAAACATCGTTGTGTCATGAATTGATCGGTTGAAGAGAGTGGCAAGCACAGAGTTCATCTTTGGAAAGACCCATTCTTTCTTTAACAAGAATATAAGAATATGATTATGCCTATGGTGTACATGTTGAACGTGTAACAGCTTGTTTCAGTTAATGAGGATGGCGGCAGCAGCTGCAGCTGCACCGTCACTGCAACCGCCGCCAAAACCACAATCCCTCAACAGTCTTCCGTGCTGCGACAGCTGGTGCACCACAGAATGCAGTGTGTTCAGGAAATGGAGTAGACATGACCACATCGATGAATGTTTCGACCATGCAGGCAAAATTAAGACCACATAAATGTGTGTCGTTTATAAAAATCCTTCTCCCTCAACTTGGTAACTGACCCATTGACATTTAATGTTGCAAACAATAATTTGGAATGACATTTGTGTGAATTAATTCTGCTCTGGTCTGTGTGTGTGTGTGTGTGTGTGTGTGTGATGTAGTACTGCTGTTGGTGTAGCTGCAGAGTGTGTTACGTTGCGTTGAGTTATCAACAGCAATAGCCTACTAAGCGACTCGCCAACATTTCAGTTGGTCGAAGACAAGAGTACCTCCTTTGTCATCTAAAGGTCTTTCACACTTAGTATCCACTGGAACACAAACTACGCACTGACCTTTTACATTCAAAAGTGGACTGGTCTCTGTCGCGCACCACTTGCACATCCAATTCACCTGTAGCTGTGCTACACACGGAGGTCGACAGGCTTGACAGGAGAGATATGGTCACAACAGGCACTTGCTTTCAGACATGATCACAACAAGCACTTGCTTTCTTCAAGTGAGGAGATAGCTTTCTTCGAATGTCTCCTGTGCATTATGCGGATGGCACACTGCTTACTGAGAAGAGTGATATTGTACAGCGGTGGTGTGACCACTTCAGCCAGCTTCTGAAAAGACCATCTCAGACTGACCAGCAGGCAATCTGGGACATGCCCCAACGTCCAGTATTGACATCGCTTGATGACCCACCAACTACTGAGGAAATCCAGATGGTGATCAAGCAGCTCCAAATTGGAAAGGCATTGGGCCCTGATGGCATTCCCCTGAGATCTTCGAGGATGGTGGAGAGGCCATGGTCATGGTCGACAAGCTAACTGAGCTGATGCAGCAGTTCTGGGGTGAGGGAGCAATACCACAAGACTTTAAGGATGCCAACATCATTCACCTGTACAAGAACAAGGGCGACAGAGCATCGTGCGACACCACAGAGGGCATCTCACTGCTGAGCATAGCAGGGAAATTATGGTCCGTGTCATCCTGAATCGCATCATACACCATTTACTGGACGATAATGTCTCCAAGAGTCAGTGTGGTTTCAGGAACAACAGGGGCACCATCGACATGATCTTTGATGTTCGCAAGCTGCAAGAGAAGTGCCAGGAACAGAATCAGAACCTCTACATCCTCTTTGTGGACCTGACAAAGGCTTCCGATAGTCAATCCGAGGGTCTGTGGCTATGCTGTCCAAACTTGGTGCCCACTGAAGTTTGTCAAGATCAAACGATCCTTTCATGATGGCATGATGGCTCGCATAATGGAAAACAGCACTGTGTCTGACCCCTTCCCCGTGTCCAACGGAGTGAAGCAAGGATGTGTCCTGGCACCAACCCTGTTCAGCCTCATGTTCGCTACAATGCCATTCTCTGTTCTCTCCAGTACTAACACGGGGATCTCTGTCCGCTACAGATGTGATGGCCGCTTCTTCGACTTAAGGTGCCTGAAGGCCAGAACAAAAGTTCTTAAGGCCCTTGTGAGAGACTTCCTGTTTGCCGATGACTGTGCACTTGCAGCACTCAATGAACCAGACCTGCAAGAACTTGCCATTTGCCTGTCTGCAGCAGCAAAGGCCTTTGGCTTGGCAATCAGCCTGCGGAAGACAGAAGTGATGCTCCATCCAGCACCCGGCCTCTCTCCTCCAGAACCAAAGATGGTGATCGAGGACACGACCCTGAACAATGTTGACAGCTTCACCTACTTGGGGAGCTGCTTGTCTTCAACGTGTGGCATGCATAAAGAGGCGTTGAACAGACTGGCAAAAGCAGGAGCTTCCTTCGGCAGGCTTTGGAACAGAATGTGGGGAGAGCGTGGCATCACTCTAAGCACCAAGCTGCAGTCTACAGATCAATCGTTGTCACCTCGCTGCTCTATGGCTATGAGACCTGGACACTGTACAGGAAACAACCGAAGACTCTGGATCAGTTCCACCTCGGCTGCCTAAATAAAATCATGGGCATCTCCTGGGAGGACAGGATTTCCAACAAGAAGTACTTTGCAGAGCAAAGATGCTTGGCATTGAGGCGCTGATCATAAAAGCGCAGTTGAGGTGGGTTGGGCATGTAGTACGAATGGACGACACGCAACTTCCAAAAATGGTCTTCTCTGAGCTGGCACTGGAACAAGGAACACTGGGCGGCCACTCAAATGCTTCAAGGACTGCCTGAAAGTATCACTGGTGGCTTAATAGTGGCATCCCGCTTCAGGGCTGGGAAACACTTGTCACAGACCGCAGTGCCTGGTGACTTGCTGTCCACAAAGGAGTAAACAGCTTCGAAGAGAAGTGCTTGCAGGAATTGGACCAGAAACGCCAAGTCCGCAAAGAGAGGTGACCTGACCCAGTGACAGCTGTCGCATGCCCAGAGTGTGGACGTATCTTCTTCTTCTTCTTCTTCTTCTTCTTTGTCGTTCGGTCAGACAGGAACCCCCAATGCACTGATGAAGGCTGCCATCCGGCGGAGGTCCTCCAGAGATCCATAGAGTTTCTCTCGCTCATCGGTTGGTCAGCAGCCGGGTCTCTGCTCTCAGGTTTATGGTGTTTTGGGACAGTCCTGTAGGAAGTGTTCCACTGTCATTGGGGCTGTAACCGCAGGGGCATACTGCAGATTCGCCAATTCAGAACCTTGTGAACATGTGATGGTGTAGCCTGGAGTGGCCCATCCTCGGCCTCACAATGTTTACTTGGTCTGGTCTGGGTAGGAGGTAGTAGGGATCTGTCTGGTTATAATCTGGATGTAGCTGAAGCCATCTTTTCCTCTGCCTTCTCCTTGATGATCGTCTTGGCCTCTTCATAGGAGATTTCCTGTTCCTCTTGTGGCTGCTGTCCTCCTTCCTTCGCCAGTCGGTCTGCCTCCTCATTGCCTGCTATGTTGCAGTGTAGGGTATCCACTGAATGACAGTTAGTTCAGTGGCCTGCTGCAGTCTGGCAAGGGCTGAGACAAGGGGGTTGAGGTCCTAGTTCTTTGGGTTCTGTACAGCCTGCAGTACTGACAGTGCATCAGAAAAGATGACGACTTTGGGATGTATGGCCTCTCCTATTCGCACACAGTGTCTCCGCTGCTGTCTGCAATGCGTCTGCCTCAGCTTTGAAAGTTCGTGGAGAATTTGCCAGTGGGAATGGCTTGTCGGATGTGAGTTCCATCCTTCAAGGTTAGGAATATTCCTCCACCTCCATTTCTGGTAGCCTCCTCTGCTGAGCCGTCCATGTATGCATACGTCCACAGCTCCTTGGGATATGCCTGTTCTATATGGTCTAGAGCTAGTGCTTTCTTCTCTGGTCCTGACTGTGTGCCCTTTGAGAGAATACCTGGATTGTCTCTTTGACTTCCGGAAACTGGTCCCTTCTCCAAGCGGGTACAGAGCGTGTGTTGGGATCTGCTTGTTCCCTTCTGTAGCAGTTCAGGGTCCTGCCTCTCGAGTCTGCGAGTGTTGTGCACAAAACTGCTGCGCTTCAGTCTGCACTTGGTTGGCTCTGACATTCTTTTGTTCATGGGGTGATTCTTCATCCTCTTGAATTTGGCAGCTTTGGTGAGGATTATGGCATCTCTCCTGCTTTCAAGGCTTTGAAGACCTGTCAGAGTTTCCATGGCTTGGATCAGGGTTGATTTGAGAGTGCCAGTGATGATCCTGGATGCCTGGTTCTGGACCTTGGCAACTTTGTCTAGGCTGGTCTTGGCTGCTGTCCCCCAGGCAGCTGTACCATATTCTAGGACAGATCTGACTCGTCCAAGGTACAGTTTCTTCGGGATGTTGTGGTCAGCTCCCCAGGAAGTTCCTGATAACTTCTTCATCAATGCCAAACGTAGCCTGGCTCTTTCTGTGCACTTTTGATCTGGTGTCTCCAAGTCATCCTGGGGTCAAATGTGACTCCTAAGTAAGTGGGGCGACTTTTCCTGTGGGAGGACGTGACCATTCACCTGGAGGCGTGCACTCTGTTCTTTTGTAGCCAGGCTGAAGATGGTGTATGTGGTTTTTCTTGGGCATTGATTGTTACGAGCCACTTTTTTGTCCATGTCTCGATCTTCCTCAGGGCTTCCTGGATCCTTACAGTGGCTGTTGTTATGTACTGCTCAGAGCACCAAATGGCAATCTCGTCTGCGTAGATTGCACCATGGATCCATGCAGGATGTCCATCGAGGATGTCGTTCATGAAGAGATGAAAAGCGTAGGGGAGAGAACTCCACCTTGTGGAACGCCTTCCTTCATGGTCTTCTTCTGCTTTGGTGCCTTCTGTTCTGTACCCAGGCTTTTCTGTTGGTCAGGTATTGACTGATCCAATTGAACATGAGACCTGAATACCGTACGTGTGCATCTTCAGCTTCAGCCCATTCTTCACACTTTATCAAAGGCCTTTTCCAGGTCGATCCAGACTGTAATGGTATGCTTCTTGTCTTGTAGTGCATCCTCCATTTCTTGCGCAATGTAAGCGACCTGGTCTTCAGTGGATCGGTGTTGCCTGAATCCTGCCTGCTTGTCAGAGATGATCTCTTTTTTCTCCAGTACCATGTCAGCCTATTGTTGACTAGCCTTTCCATGAGCTTCCCTACGCAGCTGGTCAGACTAATGGGTCTGAAGCTGTCTGCCTTGGTCTTGTCTTTTCCTTTCTTGTAAATCGGGATCATGATAGCATCTCTCCATGCCTGAGGTACTGATGCATTTTTCCAGCTGGCATTGAAGATATTGAGAAGGGTTTTCTTTGCTGATGGTCCCAAGTGTTGTAGCATCTCATTTGTAATGCCATCAGGTCCTGGTGATTTCTCTTTCTGCATCTGCTTATCCCTTCCTTCAGTTCTTTTTCTGAGAAGAGTTCTTTCATCACTTCTTCCTCTGTGTCCATGTCTTTGTAGTGTTTCTGTTGTTCCAACACTTCCTTCTCTCAAATCTTTTGGGACTTTGATGTCACTGATCCTTTCGAAGCTGCTTATGAGGTGGTCTGCAGCCTGCTTTCCAGTGAGGGTCTCTCCGTTGTCTTCTAGAACGATTGATGAAGTTGACATTCTTTCATCGTTCATTGCTTTGGCAATTTCCACAGTCTTGCTCCATCCTTCCCCAAAATTTGAGATTTTCTGTTTTCCTCTTCCAGTTGGTTCTTGCTGCCTGGATGAAGGCCTTTTTGTACGAGGCAGTTCTTTCCTTCAGGTTGATGTTGTTTTCTGTTGATGGTTCCTTCTCTGTCTTCTCTCTTGCTTCGTTCGCTTGATCTTCCAGCTGTTGGAGTTCTTCAGTCCAGTAGGGCCTGTAGTTCTTTCTGGCTCCTCTTGGGATAGTTTCTATGGCTGCTTTCAGTATTGCTGCAGTGCCTGGTGACTTGCTGTCCACAAAGGAGTAAACAGCTTCGAAGAGAAGTGCTTGCAGGAGTTGGACCAGAAACGCCAAGTCCGCAAAGAGAGGTGACCTGACCCAGTGACAGCTGTCGCATGCCCAGAGGTGGACGTATCTGTGTGTCCAGCTTTGGCTTGCGCTCACACATGCGGAGTCACTGACGTCTTCCGCGACCACCACGACAGACATCCATAAGTCTTCCCCAGTGAAAGTGTCTGACCCTTTTAGTTTCTTTTCTGCTGCATCCCATTGTCTCTGTCCTTATAAAAGGTAAATCTAGCAACAACGGGGAAGCTGGATGTGTTCTTCCTTTCACTCAGCACTTGTGATCAAACTGCGCATCTTGATTGAGCAAGTCTGTTCCACAACACTCTTTTCACACTCTCTTCACTGTGCTGCTAGTTTCCTAACTGTTGGTCAGAGGAATGCCGTAGAACAGCAAGTTGTTCTGCTAGAGACACCCTCGACGCCATACACGAGTAACATCACAATATTTTGATTCCTCAAAGGCATTTGACACCCTACCACAGTCCAGGGATGCTTAAGTTGGTGGCTACAGGATGGGAGAAATCTGTGCAAGTGGCTCACTGTCATCCTTATTCAGAGGAGTTTAAAGTAGTTGTTAATTGGCCAGCATCGCAGGAAGTTGCAGTTGAGGTAGGCGTGCCTCAAGAAAGTGTTCTGGATCCAGCGCTATTTCTCTTGTCACGTCAACGATTTCTCTGCATGTGTCCAGTCCAAAGTATGTCTTTCTTGGGGATGACTGCCTCCTGAACAGAAACATTAAAACAGAGGAAAACCACATATTCTGCAGAAGGACATCCAAAGGCTGGAGACATGGGCTAGGAAGTGGGGCATGAGACTGAAGGTCATAAAGAAGTGCTGTTCCTCAGTGCCAAAACCTCACATTTAAAGATCATGTGGCACAAGTCACAGCCAAAGCCAACAAGGTAGTGGGGGTTTATTCGGAGGTCCTTTGATTATCTTTCAGAACAGACTTTCAGCCAGCTGTTCAAAAGTCTTGTGCGTCCACTGTTAGAGTATGGGCATTGTGTCCCGGCAGCCATACCAGAAAACGCTTTGCAGAGAAATAGATGTGCAGCGCCGAGCAACCAGACTCCTCAGTCATTTGAAAGACAGGCCTTACTCAGAGAGACTAAAGGTACTAAAATTACCAAGTTTAGAACACAGACGTCTCAGAGGCGATATCTTGAACGGCTACTACAAACCTGTCTTCAAATTAGCTACTACCACTGACCTTAGGGAAATTCTCTGAAACTGCAGAACAGAACCAAGAATAAATATCAGATCAATTTTTTTTTTCCCACAGAGTGGTCTCCTGCTGAACAGTTTGCCAGACACGGTGGTCTCAGCCCCTTCGCTGAAGCTTTCAAAAGTCATTTGGACCAACACTTGAAACAGCTGAAGACAGTTTACGAGCCAGAGTGTCTGACTTAAGTTAGGAACATGTATATTTCCCACGCATGTGAAAACTTAAGCCAGTAAGCTAGACCAACGAACAGGCCCCAAAAGGGCCTCAAACGTTGAATCAAGTCAAGTCAAGTCAAGTCAAGTCAAGGACAAGTGAGGAAGCTGACCTCACCTTGCCCTGGCTCCCCATTTATCCGGGCTTGCCACCGGCCATACCAGGCTAGGCCTGCTATGCATACCAGGCATGGGCTGGGTTAATAATAATGATAGTGATGATGATAATAGTAACGATGATAATATTAAACCAATTTCGTTAAAAAAAGAAAAAAAAATTAGCGTTAAACTCCAACAGCCAACAGTGCTGATTATTAAAATTCACAGTTAAAACAACTCTCAGGACAACAACAAAAAAAGCACGAACAATCTCTTATCTTCGTCAGAATGAAATGTGATCAATTCGATTATCTATTGAGTGGAAAGAAAAAAAAAATCGCGGAGTGGCCCGCATGGGGGTCGAACCCACGCCTCCGCGTTATCAGCACGGCGCTCTAACCAACTGAGCTAACGGGCCATCTGATCACTGGTATCTTTTAAGATATATATAATTTATTCCTTAAATCCTCTCTCTCGCCTCTGTCTCTCTCTATCTGTACCCCCCCCCCTTCCCCTCCCCCCCCCCCCCCAAAAAATGTCCCACTTTCAGAAAACTATTTGAGCTTTCAGTCTTGTTTTTTTAATACAATTACCCGTCCGCTATGAACACTTCCGCAAAGAAGAAAGAGAGACGCTTCAACATACAGATGCTCATTGGCTCAAATTAATACATTCTCCCATAGTCGACTTCGCTTAAACAGTTTACCCCACCCCCCCTGAAAATGGAATCCATGGACGCTGTGTTAGGACTTGTTAACAAATCATTTCAAATCAGAAGAATTCGGCACCTCGTCCGGCCTTGACTGTGAACATTTCCCAAAAGTGTTTGGAATTAACCGCAGTCTAGATACAATGGCTCGTGTTTTAGGTGTAGGTGTTGTTTGTTTTAATCGCGTTTGTGTGGGCAATCTGCATATTCCTATGTTTACTGCGGCTGAGCTTCAACAATATCTCGAAGTTTCATAATGATCTTATAACAAGCAACAAGAAGGAGTTGGAGCTAACCTCATTGTTTTCCACCATTTTCTCGTAGCTAGCATCCGTAACCCTTGTACGGTGATCGAAAGAAAGTCAACGAAAGAAAAGTCAACGGGAAAAAAGTCACAGGGACCCAGTCTACTCCAAAGCAGAATCGATGGTCTTTATGATTAGAGTAAGG
>CM031628.1:1154794-1219794 GCA_018398815.1 Conus ventricosus
GTCGCACAAGACCCATGCCATCAGGTGAGGAATAAGGTGCTGAACCGCCCTTTATCAGGTGTGGGTCTTACAAGACCCATGCAATCTGAATAGGGATAAACAATAGGGAAAAGCCTCTACAAATGTGTGGGTCTTGGGCGACCCGCACGGTCGGGTCTGTGTGGTCAAAAACGTCATCCAGTAAAGGTGAATGCCTTCTTGTTCCAGGTGGCGATATTATTTTGCCACATGCGCAGTAGCCTTCATGTACACGTGTACCAGCGTTAGTGCCTGGAATGTGTGCTGTGTGTACGCATATCATCCATCCACTGTTCCAAGGGCCTGCTGTTCCAGAGGAGGGATGATGCTGGATTAATTCACATGGGATTTATTGTTTCAGTCGAAAGACTTTCAGGGGGTAAGACTCAGAATCAGTGTTTAATTCTGAGGGGAAACCTCCTCCACAAAGAGAAGGCTCTGGAGGCGGGAAGAGCTCGGTTGTAGAGTGCCGGACTCATAATCGTGGTGATCCTGGGGTTGTGGGTTCAGATCTCTGCCAGGCCATTTCGATACATGGGGATTTTTACCTCAGAGTTAACATTGGTTCTGGCTCCTTTTCCTAAACAGTCCTTAAATGAGACTATAAACCAAGGTTCCGTGTGTGAACGCATGCATAACATCTTAAATATACATAAAATGCCATTATCAACTTTCGGAAGAGAAGGCCAGTTTTGCAGTTGGTATGGATGACATGTTACACATAGCATGCACAATGCGTGAGAAATTGGAAGAATGAAAGAGTTGTTAACTGAATAAACGATTATTGACTGGATGAAACGAGAAACGACTGAATGAAGCGCTAGCAGACTGCTCTTCATTCGGCTCTGCCCGGGTAGGCAGCCCTTTGTGTAAATGAGAATGCGGATTGTAAAGCACTTACAGCTTGGTCTCTGGTCGGGGAGAGACGCTATATTAGTACTCTCTTTAAAAAGAAGAAAGAAAGTGTGGAACCTGCATCGCCAGCGTCAAGGTCTGACCTCTGCCTGCTGAGGTGTTCAACCTCCACATGGCGTTCATTGACACTCATACAAAATGTTTGGCGGAGTGTGGTGAAACTTAAACGTCCTTTGCAACTATTCCAGGATTGTAAACCGCTGAAAATTACACAATGTATTTTCCATCATACACCAAACGCTTCGTGCCGTGCTTTTCCTTAGTTGAATGTTTGTAGTGACATGTCGATAGCAAAACAGTTACCCAAAGAAAGTAAAGCCTGACTGGTTCCAGTTGAAGAAACCGTCTCTTGACCCTGAAAACCTAAAAAATTATCGACCTGTCTCCAACTTGTCTTTTCTTTCAAAGATAATTGAAAAGATAGCACTTCTCCAACTCCAAAACCATCTTGACCAAAACAACTTGCTCTATTCGTTGCAGTCCGCCTATCGCACTGGACACAGTACAGAAACTGCTCTGCTGAAAATAATAAACGATCTTCTCTCTGCTCTGGACAACGGTCAGGTTTCACTGCTCTCTCTTCTTGACTTGTCCGCTGCCTTTGATACCATTGATCACTCCACCCTCCTCACTAGACTTCAACATACTTTTGGCATCTCTTCTCACGCTTTGGCATGGTTTTATTCTTACCTTTCTGGTCGAACCCAAATTGTCTCTGTCAATGGTTTTTCTTCAAGCTCTGCTGACTTGAATTATGGTGTTCCCCAAGGCTCTGCCCTTGGTCCCATTCTGTTTGTTCTATATACCCAACCCATCTCTGATATTGTAGCCCATCATGACATTTCACACCACTGCTTCTCTGATGACAATCAAATCTACATTTCTGGTGACATTTCTCTCCTCTCCTCCATCATCGATCGCTCACAGCTCTGCATCTCTGACATAAAGGCATGGATGACTTGCAACAAACTTCAGTTAAACAATGACAAAACTGAACTGATCTTCATTCTCCCAAAACGGCTCATGTCTACAATCTCTGTTCCTTCTTCTGTCCAACTTGGTACCTCTCTCATTCAGACCTCTACCACTGTGCGAAATCTAGGCGTTGTACTTGATCAGACACTCTCTTTTCAAAATCAGATTTCTTCTATCTGCCGTGCTTGCTACTCGGAGCTTCGGCGAATCAGCTCTGTGCGCCACCTTCTGTCTGAAGAAGCCACCAAGACTCTGGTTTCTGCTTTCATTCTTTCAAGACTTGACTACTGTAATTCTCTTCTTGCTGGCTGTCCACAGAATCTTCTTGCAAAATTGCAGAAAGTTCAAAATAATGCTGCTCGCCTTGTCTCGAAATCTCTGAAAACCTCTCATGTTTCTCCCTTGCTTAAATCTTTGCACTGGCTTCCTGTTGAAAAACGCATCAAGTACAAACTTTCTTTGCTCTGTTACAAGGCATTGGATGGCCTCGCTCCATCTTACCTCTCTAAACTTCTGTCGACCTATACTCCTTCTAGACAGCTTCGCTCTTCCTCTGACACTCGCATTCTGCAGATCCCTCGTTTTCGGGCCAGAACACTTGGTGAACGTTCTTTTTCTTTTCAGGCTCCTTCCTGCTGGAACAATCTCCCTTCTGCACTCCGAAACTCAAACAGTCTTTCTTCTTTCAAGTCCTCCCTCAAAACAACTCTCTTCAAAACATAATCTTTCTGCTCCTTCGCTGGTGTGTGGGTGTGTGCGTGTGTGTGTGTGTGTGTGTGTGTGTTTGTGTGTGTGTGTGTGTGTGTGTGTGTGTGTGTGTGTGTGTGTGTGTGTTGTGTGTGTGTGTGTGTGTGTGTGTTTGTGTGTTAGGGCTTATTGCTGTAAGCGCTTAGGGCTTTTGTTTAAGATTAAGCGCACTAAATGTTCCTTATTATTATTATTATTATTATGGATGTTTCACAGTTATTGCAGCATTGTAACCGCTGAAAGTTACACAGTGCATTTTTCCTCATAGAGACCAAGACCAAACACTCTGTGCCAGGCTTTTTTTTATAATTTGAATGGTTGTAGTGACATTTTGTTTGCAAACTGATCACCCAAAGGTGAAACTATCTTGCAAGTAAAGCATGACTCGTTCCAACTAGGATGGAGGTTCTTTCAGTCCCTAATCCTCCTCTCTGTGTCCCTGGGCAGGTGTACGACTACTCCATCATCTATAGGTCGGTCATCATCGCTGTGCTGTCTCTCTTCACCATCATCGGACTGGTCATGTATTTGATCAAACACGCCATGGAACCTGTCTACGCCAAACGGTTGCGCAGACTACGGGCGTGATGTTCCTCGTGGCGGCTTCACAGCCATTGGTCGCGACTTCCATCCATCAAACCGTGGACTGTGATGCAAGTTGGAGGACTTGTGTCCAGTGATGTTGAATGTTTTTACACACATTCTTGATTTTTTAAATTTTTCTTTTGACTGTGTGCATGTTTATGTATTGTGGACAGCAGAGTGTTGGTGCTTCAGCGACTCTTATCCACTTGTGGTTCTCAAACAGTTATGCAACAGATTATCATAGTCCTGATGTCTGCAGTCCTAATGTCTGCAGTCTTTACTGAAGTGTGTTTGAGGGGTTGTCATGTGGTTTCCAAGCAGAGGAGAAACTCCCTATTGTTCATGAGTTGTTTTAGGACATGCAATATGTCCAAGAATAGCTGTATTTGTTACTGAAAACTGATGGCTGTCCAGAGTTTACTGACAGCTGTTTCAGAGTTTACTGCCAGCTGTTCCTCTGTTTACTGACGGCTGTTCCGGAGTTTACTGAGGGTTGTTCTGGAGTTTACTGACAGCCTTTTCAGAGTTTACTGGTGGCTCTTCCGGAGTTTACTGATGGCTGTTCTGGAGTTTACTGACGGCTGTTCCGGAGTTTACTGATGGCTGTTCCGGAGTTTACTGAGGGCTGTTCCTGAGTTTACCGACGGCTGTTCCGGAGTTTACTGATGGCTGTTCCGGAGTTTACCGACGGCTGCTCCAGAGTTTACTGATGGCTGTTCCGGAGTTTACTGATGGCTGCTCCGGAGTTTACTGACGGCTGTTCCGGAGTTTACTGACGCTGACGGCTGTTCCGGAGTTTACTGACGGCTGCTCCAGAGTTTACTGATGGCGGTTCAGCATTTTGCAGTTGTGAATAGCATTTTACTGAAAATGTGCATGCATGTGAACACACACACGCATGCATGCACACACCATGTGCATGCACACGCACACACACACAGACACACAGGTACACACACACACACGCACACACACACACACAAAACAAACAGATGGGTACATCTTTCTTCACTGTTTGACAAACCTGACAGACGAAGGGAAGTTGTCGATCAAACACTGTGGGCATGTGCATGAGGTCATGACAGGTTAATGAAGGTCATGACAGGTTAATGAAGGTCATGACAGGTTAATGAAGAGACTGAACTGAGCCGAAGTTCAGAGACCGTGCTGAAAAGATGGCGAGCTGTAGCAAGTAGATCAGAAGAGGTGAGACTGATTACAGTCGATGGCGAATCTTGCTGTGAAAAAAAAAATCCGCCAAACCTTCAGGAACTAATAAGATGAATGGAAGCCATGTGTTCAACAAGAACAGAAAGGGGATAACTGTGTGCATGATCTGCATGTGCGCATTATCCATTAATCACTGTGGCTGTCATGATGTATATGTGCAAACATGCATACATGTACAATTCCACAGCATCTCATTTGTAAAATAAAGCCCTTTCCCGAAAATTCTTGAAAATTGGCGTTGGCTCCTGGTTTTTCCACCTTTTCTTCCAAATGGAAAGATTATGGGGTAGGCAGGTCTGTGTCTTGGGTCATTTTGAATAGTCTGTGTCTTGGGTCATTTTGAATAGGACTGCCAAAGGTGAAACTGGTCATCTGCCACACAAGTAAAGATTGGCGGGATGTGTTTCAAATCCATCATTTTAAAAGAAAATAAGGCCGTGCTGACCAAGAGTAAGGAAATTTATCTGGATTAAGCCGTAGCCTGCTGATGGAATTTCATGTCGGTATGCTGACAAATATCTGAACCTGATCTGAAAATGCACTTGTACTATTTTCTTTTGCTCATGGTTTTCAATATATTTCAGCTTAACGCATTGAAGTATATATCATCAAAGACAGATGAACTCTGGAGTTGGTTGGAACTTATCATTGTGTGAGTTGGTGGCCCTCCTCCTCCTCTTCATCTGAATCGCACAGGATCTGCCCATTTGGAGTTGACTGCATCCAGCCCTCTCCGTTCGACGTCGCCAGCTGCATCAGAAACCTTCATCCCCGCTGTCTTGGACATGCTGCACTTCTTGTCGACTTTGCGCAGAGCGTGAAAAGTCATCGAGCAGGATTGTCATGTACTGTGACAGCGAAGTTTGGATTTGTAGGCTGAACTCAAGTTGACAGACGTGCTGTCGATTACTGCTGTTTCATGCCCACGTGGCAAAAGTTACAGCTAGTCCGATTCACTTGAAAGAGCCCTTCAAAGGGAAGCAATTCTGGTTATGAGTCCGCCACATTGCCAGGCACGTGGTTTGAAAGAAGACGTGCGTTTGTTCAGCATGTAGGCTGGCACAGCATAGCAACACGAGCCGAGGGCATGTACGTTGAACAGGCGCATGACAGGCTAAAGGTTATTTATTAATGCGAGTTGAAGGTTTGGTTCCAGTCTACAGGGCACGAGAATAGGTGTCCAGGTCTCCACTGGTCCACTGATGGGTCCAGTGGGTGTAAGCTGACTTGTGGTTTTGTTTATGTTGATCGTTGTATTCAGTGTCTCGCAAATATCCAACAGTCAATGCCCATTCCATACTGAACTATAGACCACTGTCTAAAACTAGGCATGTTTAAACAAATCGCGCCTGGTTTACTCCATTGGAGGTCAGTTGCTGTGTGAATACCTCAACAACTGTAAAAGGGTTGTTTGTTTTTTTTCATGAGAGCATGGAGCAATAACAGAACTGAGCGACAGATGTTCTCATAAAGTCTGAAGGCAACTGCAGCCTGTAGATCTATACACTGTTACTCAGATGTGTTAGCCGTTACGCTGCTCTCTCCAGGTTTGTGACAGCACCCACCGACTTCAGCTACAGTGACTTTGGAACAGAATGTTGGCAAGTCACTTGTGATAGGCTGCTGATAGCACGTCGTGTCAAATGTCCTACATTCAGTAACACATCTCGAGTTGGAAAATGAAGTGCATGAGAGCACGACCGAGTGAAAGTTGTGCTTGTACATGCGCATTTGTTTCTTCATCTGCACAATGTTCTGAAAAACCTAGAGGAGATAACTTATGTATTATTTTAGATTTTCATGTGCCTGCTCAGTGCTGACATGTACACATTTTTGTGAAAAGATTTTTAAAAAATCAATTATGCATCAGTTGTGATTAATACAGTTTAGGTAAGACAGTGCTGTGAATGATATCATGTGTCAGTGAAATCCCAGGCAGAAATTTGTACATGGAGGTTACGTTTTAAGAACGTTATATCATGTATTATTAATAATGTGATAATGAAAATGGAATAAGAGATGTTGGTTGTGCGATTCATCTTCAAAGTGCATTTGTGAAAGTCTTTGACGGAATAATAAAAAAGATTGCCATTCGTAGCTTTGCAGTCAGATGCAAGATTTGTTAATTGCGCTGTGATGCTGAACTTGTGGTCTGAACCGATGGTAAACCTGCTTTCTAAAGAAAGTGATTGTCTTCCTTTCCAATCATCTTCAGTTTTTCTCCCTTTGTGGGTCCTTCTCCTGTCTTTGGTCTGTGAAGTCTGATAAATCTTCTTAACTGATGGCAGTTCATGACATGCCAGCGTTTGTTTGTTTGTTTTTGTTATCATCATCTGGCAATTAGGTCGTGAACATTGCAGTCACTGTCCAGGCTGGGCACTGGCTCTTCTTTCTGCTGGATTAGGACAACAGTTTTCAATAGGTTTGTTTTTTTTCAATGCCTTTTGAATTAATCTGGGAATGAGAACGTGTACAGAGAAAGTTTGCCGTTTTAAGCAGAGCCATGTCTCATTCAACTGAAGAAATTACCTTATTTTTGTTCACTCTTCTTATATTTGCCTTTGTTTCTCTTTCACATCCTGCTTTCATTCTCAAACAAGATGAATGTATCAACATTTTAATCCATCATCACCCTCACTGCTTCTTTCACTCGCACTGATGGTTCACACAACTGAAAATGACTTCCTTTGTTTAAGAAAAAAAAAAAAAAAGCAAGTTTAAAAAAAAGGAGAAAAAAAATCTAAACATTACCCTTTCACTCACAATGAGGGTTCACACAACTGAAAATGACTTCCTTTGTTTAAAAAAAAAAAAAAAAAATCCAAACATTATCCACGGAAAATCTGTAATGGGGAATCAATGTATGACTCCGATATCTGCACTTCCTTTTCTGCTTGACATTCACTTCCATGTTGTTGTTGTTGTTGTGTGTTGTTGCTGTTGTCGTTGTTGTTGTGTTGCTGGATTTGACACTGTGCTCACTGCTCCGCTAAATTACATAGATTTTTTCTTTCTTTTTTTTAAATGCTGTGGTTTTCTTCGTCGCTTCTTGAGCAAGCTTTGAATGAAGATGTGTATATCCACTATAATCCAATTTTTTTTTTTTAAAGATAAAAAAAAGAAGGAAAAAAACCAAACCATGACAGCTTTCCGGTCAAATTTCAACATGAACTGATAAACAGCAACAACGAAATAATTGATAAAGAGTCTGAAGCCTGCTAAGCTAGGGGAGATAATCAGCCATTTTTTTTAAAAAAGCAGCACCCCACATGATGCCCATGACTGGACTTTCCGGTCGGCTGACGCCAGACTGCGACATTACCCAGCAAATCTGGATACTTGCCGCAGGATTCCCGTACTTCTTGCAGGTGCTTCTATTCAAGTCTGGGCTTAGAAGTGGAGAGAACACAAAGTCTTTATGTCTACAAAGGATGGTCTTACACAACAATGCATTAACAAGCATTCGTTTCAGTTAGTGAGCAAAATTCGAGCTGCATTACACACAGCGATAAGAAGATCACAGGCATCACTAGCCACAAAGGATGCAGAACAACAAATTCTGAACATAATTCATCTAATAATGACAATGGACAGACATGCGCACAACTGGCTCAATGCAAAGTTTGTCAAATATCCACATCAATGCCACCCCCCTCCCCCTCCATACATGTGGCTTGTAGGCAATGATTTATGAGAGGTGGCAGTTGATTCTTGTCAACGGTCTCGGATGTCATGACTGCCAGTGAGTGAACTATGCTCTCTTGTTCATGACCTACAGGCCTGGTCGGCATGGCAAGACTTTTTTTTTTGTTGCTGTCCCATCTTCTGTGCCACCTCGGGGGCACTGCACCCATGCCACTCATTCTGTCTACAGCCATGGCCCTACTTGTCTCACCAGGGTCTGGGCACCAGCAATCTACAGGGAGCAGTCACTGTCAAGTCGTCAAGAGGCAACCCACCGGAGGAGACACTGCACCGCTGCCGAGTCACTTCGGTGGTGTTCAGTGGCGCCTGTTCTGATCTAACATACGCAGGACACCACCTACTAAGCCCTCCTACTGAGACAATAATTGCTTAGTCATGAAGCCAGTGTGAGTGAGCTCTCCCTCCGAAGTGCGCCACCACGTCCGTCCAACGACAGCCCCCCATGAACTTGCCGATACTGGTGATCCTGACGGAACCAAACCAAGGCCATAGACGTGGAGAGGACATCGGAACTGAGGTCACCATGAGAGCAGGGCATGAAGGGCCACAGAATTTTGAGACATATTTTTTTAAGCTGATCAATGAAGATGATGCTACGGATTTCCATTCCGGTCTGAGACTGCATGACAGGGCTGTACTCTACGCTTTACTTTTATTATATATCCCAGTGTCAACCAGACCAGAGAAATACACACACCTGCAGTGTTAGGTCAGGAAATTTGAGCGACACTCTTGGAGAGACATCCATCAAAGAAGATAAAACTTGACTGTGTGGTCCAGGTTGTCCCTATTGAGCCTGTAGCCAACTCAACGCTGGGTAGGAGTCGTCCCTATTGAGCCTGCAGCCAACTCAACGCTGGGTAGGAGTCGTCCCTATTGAGCCTGCAGCCAACTCAACGCTGGGTACGAGTCGGTCAGGGCAGAAAAATCCCACAAGTAAATGGCTCTGATGGGAATCGAACCCATCACCTCCAGCTGGGAGTCTGCAACGCTAACAGCTTCACCACGGCAGCTGGTGGCATAGCACGTAAATCGTCTGACTCTCGTTCCAAGGTCTGAAGTTCGGATCGGTGGAAGACGTTCATCTTGGGGGATAAAATCTTGGTAGACTCTGGTACCCTTCAAGTGCTTCCGATGTGACTGTAAACGGAAGTCCTGTGCATGACACGTGTGCATTAAAGTCTGTGTGCGTGTTATAATAATAATAATAATGGGATTTATATAGCGCCTTCCATGGCACAAGGCGCTTTACAAAGGCAGAAAAAAATACAAATTGCTAAGTGTTAAATCCTTCTCCACCTTCCATAGAAGAGTAGGCCCTCCTATGGCCCAAGGATGACATGAAACTAACAGAGACGCCATCCCTGAAGATGTAATGTGGCTACCTTCATGGCGGGATTACAGACTGTCGCTTATGCAAATATCTCCCCATTGCCAGATGCTCCTGATTATTGCTGAGGAATGAAGAAAGAGAGAAAAATGTTCACTAAACGGCACTATTTGTTGCACCACAAAACGTCTGTGCAACATTCAGATTTATTCACCGGGTTGACAGCATTATTACAGATTACTGACCTCTGTGTGTGTGTTAAAGTGAGCGCGTATTAAAAGTGTGTGTGGTGTTGTGGTGTGTGTTTAAGGTGGTGTGTGTCTGCGATATTCAATTCTTGTCAATCTGACCTTGCCATGCAAACAGAGGGCCAGTCTCTCTCAGCAAAACTACACCAGAAAAAAATCTATAAAAAAAACAAAAACAAGAGCAGGTGCCTGTTACTCATCACAGCAATCAACAACTAGTCCTTTCACGTAAACATGTCTGCTGATGGAGGTAAATAGTTCAAGGGTGAGGGTGAAGGCCATCCTGAACCACAAAACAAAAACGGGGAAAAAAAAAGCCGGAAATGACCTGAAAAAAGAAAAACGGAAAAGTGGATAACAATCCAACGAATTCTTTCTCTCTAACACTAACAGACACGTCCCAACCAACCCGAAAAAAAAAAACGGAAAAGTGGACTACAATCCAACAAATTCTTTCTACCAGATACGCCCCAAGAGTGATCTGATCTGAAAAGTCTGCATAGCTAAAACATGTATACCAATGGTCATGGTATCAGTCATGGTATAATTATCTTCTCTTACAACCATCACCGCACACACACACATGAAGAGTATTGACTCTTCTGTGTCCCGACACATTTTTCAAAATAACACACACACATGGGCTTCTTCACACCAAAAGATATCTCTTCCTCCTCACACATTTTTAATATAAACATACACACATGCATTTCACACACACACACACAGGGCCCTCCCCCCCACACACGCACACACACACACAGGCCACACACACACACGGAGGCCACACTCACACAGGCCACACACACACACACACACAGGCTACACACATATACACACACATACACACACACACACACTCGCCACACACACAGAGGCTTCTTCACACTAACAGATCTCTCTTCATACATAAAAATATTTTTTCCATGCATACACACAAACGTGCGCATTTCAACATAAAAACATGTCGCTCACACATACACTTTAAATATATACACATGAAACGGCTACACGCCAAGCTGCTCCAACTGCATTGAAGTCCTCACGCTTTCCAATCTGTTCACGTACAAGCTCATGACCTACACACACACACTTGCACACATGCATGCACGCCACCCCCCACCCCCCTCCCTCCCCCCAGCCACACACACACCAACATATTTTTCAATAAATAAGACAGGGCTTTGGAACTAATGCAGCCCACCCTCACTCTTCACACATTATTCACCACACGCAGCTCCCACCCCAAAGCCCTCAATCTAAACACTCCCCCCCCCCCCCCCCCCCCCCCCCGAAAAAACAACCCTCCATCATACACGAATGACGACTGATTTGGCAAGGCCAAGTGGCACATCTGTTACCACCACTCCTCACCCCCCCCCCCCCCCCCCCCCCACTCTCATGTCTAGCTAACCGAGAATTCTAGCCAACACCCGTAGGAAGAAGACAAAGAACAGAACGTCCGAAGCTGAACTAGCCACAGACCAGACACACCCAAATCATACACAGAGGAGCTGGAGAGCCAGATGAGAAAGGCAACTGCCCGACTGATCTCGATGGAGGATGACCATCTCGTACGTCAGGTGACGTAGGAGCTTCAAAGTCAGTTAAGAGCCCCCCCCCCCCCCCCCCCCCCCCCCACCCCCCTCCCCCCACGCAACCCATCCTAGCGCTGAAAGTTCTGCACAGTGGTGGACCAGGTGCGGGGGACGAACGCCTGGTTGCCCTGAATGGACACGGGGATGGCGGAGCCGCCGTTGCTCGTCACCATGGAGATGTTGAGGGCTGCGTGCTGAGCACCTGGGGCTGCTGGGAGTTGGAGGGGGCGGCGATGAGCGTGGTGCCGGCCGGCAGCTGCGTGGGGTGGGCGGCGAACTGCTGAGCGGTCAGCGCCTGCGTCAGCTGGCTGAGCTCGATGGTGGCTGGCTGGAGGGTTCCGTTGGGCTGCACCTGCACAGGGAGAGAACTGGAGTGAGGGTGTGTCACACTGCCTGGCGGAAATCCTCGGAAGAACCATACTGGTGTGTCACACTGCCTGGTGGAAATCCTCGGAATATCATACATGGCTTTCTATTCATTCGTTTCAAAACAATAGTAGTTTAAAAAACAAACAAACAAACGAGAAAAACATACACACGTAACACCAAAACCAGACAAAAAAGGATAGTGTGATCTTCAAATCTTCTCACAGGGAACATTCTAAGAAAAGAAAACCACCATTTTCTTCCACTATTTGCCACCCTCCACCCTCCCCCAGCAATCCCCCAATCCCTCCCTCCCCTACTCCACCCCCACCATTTACCCCTATCCACCCCTTTTTCTTTCTTTTTTTATAACAGGCAAGTCTCATAAACCATGTTTGGTTGGTTGTTTACGAAATAAACCTAGCAACACAAAATGCCATATTCTGACACAAAATATTCCTGGTGCAACTGAGCAATTAATATCAGAAACTGGAAAATCCAGACCTTGTGGTTAAGATTCTTTATCCGACACAAGAGTTTGAGATCAAAAGGATGCTTGAGACCAGCATTTGCAAATGGTAATGTCAACTCATTCATGAATGAATTCGCATTTCAAAACAAAACAAAAACAAAACAAAAAAAACAAAAAAAGATAGAAAAAGAAAACAAGAGCATTCTGGAAAGATTTAAGAAAAAGAGTTAAGAGTTTCAGGAAATTCCGTTTTTTAACACAAATGTCTGTCTTTTTTTTTTCCATTATCTATTCATTTGTGGAAATTTCAATCTGTTCGTATGAAGCAGAACTCTGAGCAGTCTCACCTGTAACAGAGTTGGCCCGCCTGCAGTCACGATACGCCCCAGCTGAATGGTTTCCGGCGTGTGCACCGTGATGTTGTTCCCAGCAGAGCGGAAGTCGCTGTGTGTGCTGATCAGTTCGGTCATGGCTTGGGTCAAAAGGTCGGCCTGCGGAAGACTGTCGCCCATGGCGCCGGGAGCAGCAACCACCACGTCTTCGTAGCGGTCATCGGTGACAGCGGTGTCCTCAGCGACCGTGTTGATGATGACAAAATCGCTCTTGAGTTCTGGGCCTTGTTTGCGCCGCTCCTGGGCGGCCGGTACCAGTTCAGAGTGGTTTTTTTCGTTGATGCTGTTAGGTCAAATAAAGTGCAGCATTATACACTTTTCACAGGCCACACTCGACCCTTCATCTAAAGAAAAAAACAGGTTTTTAGCTTGACAATTTAAATGTACAGGTTCTTCCCATTGGCCGAAAACAGCGTCTCTGAAAGTGTTGTTTTAAAGATCGCTCTTTCATCACCAAGGAGAAGGAATGAAGCCAGTTCTCATTTCCTGAGGTGAATGAAAAAACTGCGGCGTTATTGAAACACGACAAAAATGCAGAGAGCACACAAAACAAAGTGTGAAGTAACGACGATTTAATGCACGACAAAAACAGGACAAATTTTGTGGGAAATGCCTTCCTCAGCGAACAAAAAATTACAGACATAACATGCACATAACTCCCTTGTGAAGCAAAGTGGTGAATGAAGGTGATCAAACTGATTGGTGAAGGAACCCAGCACTGGACATGTTAATTTGTACACGGAACCTTCCTTTAATGGAACAAAAACCGTGTCACTTTCCCCCGTGAACCTTCCTTTCATGGAACAAAAACCGTGTCACTTTCCCCCGTGAACCTTCCTTTCATGGAACAAAAACCGTGTCACTTTCCCCCGTGAACCTTCCTTTCATGGAACAAAAACCGTGTCACTTTCCCCCGTGCATTTGCTGTTGGACAACACAAACAACCTAAGATAAGCGCACACACCTTTCACGCATTTCCGCTGCAGAATTCAGTGACGTTACATTAACATTTGCAGGAGTTTGTGAGGACACTTATCAAAACTCTTCTGAAATTTTCAACTTTCATCATAGCAAACTTTTGAATCGTATGCATCATAGCCTGTATGCCTGGGTAATTTGATGCAAGTCTATTGAATTTCTAAAACATGTCTGAAATACTTTGTCTTGAGATCCTGATGACTGTTTTTAAACATCTGATGACTTTTCTTTACATATTTCACCACTGCGTAACCAGGAAGCCATTACTCCACACCGATGCACGGCAACCCTCACAGAGTGCAACGAGATCGCATTCATTCCCATAATCCTCGGCGCTTACCTGCATCAGCTTGGCTTTGCTGGCGTATTGCTTGTGACAGAACTCGCAGCCATGGGGCATGGTGGTCACCGACCCGATCGTCTGCGAGTACGTCGATCCCAGAAGGCCGGGCGTTTCCTCCTCTCCTACCGGCTTTTTACGTCCACTGGCCGGCAGTTCAGCCCCAGGATGGTTCTTCAGGATGTGGGATTTTCGCTTTGAGCTGGACTTGTACACCTGTGCCAAAATGACCCCCCACCAAAAACATGGTCAGTTCTGAAACCTGGTAAAACGTAGGTCAGTCTTTTACCTATGTCTTGGGGCACTGACAGTATGGTAAGGTAATGCTGCTTACAGCCCAGCCGACCGCAAAGGGCCATAATCAGGGCTGTCACCCCGTCAAAGTCAATTCAAGTCATTAAAAAAATTTAAAAACAAAGAAAAAAAAATTCATACAACCCTTTAAAACACACTTTCTAAAAAACACCGTAAACTTTGTTAAAAATCTCTTTTCTGTTAAGTCTTAGATCAGATGAAAAATGTTAACCTCTTTCAGAAATTCAAAGATCACATCAGGTGGGACATCTCTGAACAAGGTTTTCATGGAGTCTGCTGTAAAGTGTTTAGAAGTAAGGTGATTAGGGATGAGCAGAACAACATGTAATAACAAGTATGAAAAAAGAATCACAGCTAGCTCAAATGTTTCCAAACCTAGAGTTCTTTTAACACACACATCTGCACCTCCAATTCTCTAAAGAAACAAAAACAAAAACAAAACACACACACACACACACCAGATAAGCTAATTTCAGTTTAACATTCACCTCTGTGACAGACATCGGTTGAGTGTAAAGAGAATTCTCTATAATTCTATGAAGTCTAGACAGTGATGATTCTCTAAAGTGTGATTCTCTAAAGTGTCATAGGGATTCTTTCAAATCACATGCTAGTCCTCTAAAATCCCATACTGATTCTGTAAAACCTCATGAAAACTCTCTAAAAATCCTATCAGAACTCTCCAAAATCCAATGACGATTCTCTAAAATCCCATGACTCTAAAAATCCAAGGAAGACTCCCTTAATCCCACCAAGACTCTTTAAAAATCCCAGGAGGATATCCAAATTCATAGATCTCTAAAATTCCATCCGTAGAATTCCATAGGGACTCTCTAGAATCCCAAGGACTCCCTAAAATTCCATGAGGACTCTTTAAAATTCCACAAGACTTCTAAAATACTCCTATATTCCCACAAGGACTTTCTCAAATCCCAAAAAAGACTCTCAAAAAAAAAACAACTGATGAGACTCTCTAAAATTCCTTACTGATCCTCTAAAATTCCACAAAGATTCTCTCAATCCCACAAGGACTCTAGAAAATTCTATGAGGACTCCCTAAAATCTCATGAGGACTCCCTAAATTCCTCAAGTAAGGGTCCAATGGACGAGGTCAACATCTACAAAAGAATGAAAAGACTAAAAAAAAAACAAAAAAAAAACCCACCATCCTGCAAACCTGCCCTTGACCCTCCCTCACCCCCCTGACCTCATGACCTCTGACCTTGTCACAGTGCTGACAGTAGTAGTCTTTCTGGTGCTTGAGGATGGGCAGGTTGAGCTCGTGCACGACTCGGGCTTGATGTTGGGGTGGCGTTTGTTGAGGTGGTTGACCAGCATGCCGCGCCGCTTGAAGCCCAGCATGCAGGTGTTGCACTTGTAGATGAAGCGCATGTAGTCGCTGGGCAGCACCTGCCTCACACACCACCACACAGATGATTGGTTTGGTCATAGGTTACACAGGTGTTGCACTTGTAGATGAAGTGCATGTAGTCGCTGGGCAGCACCTCACACACACACACACACAGAGATTGGTTAGGTCATAGGTTACACAGGTGTTGCACTTGTAGATGAAGTGCATGTAGTCGCTGGCAGCACCTCCTCACACACACACAGATGATTGGTTGGTCATAGGTTACACAGGTGTTGCACTTGTAGATGAAGCGCATGTAGTCGCTGGGCAGCACCTGCCTCACACACACACAGATGATTGGTTTGGTCATAGGTTACACAGGTGTTGCACTTGTAGATGAAGCGCATGTAGTCCTGGGCAGCACCTGCCTCACACACACAGATGATTGGTTAGGTCATAGGTTACACAGGTGTTGCACTTGTAGATGAAGCGCATGTAGTCGCTGGGCAGCACCTGCCTCACACACACAGATGATTGGTTTGGTCATAGGTTACACAGGTGTTGCACTTGTAGATGAAGCGCATGTAGTCGCTGGGCAGCACCCCCCCCCCCCCCCACACACACACAGATGATTGGTTAGGTCATAGGTTACACAGGTGTTGCACTTGTAGATGAAGCGCATGTAGTCGCTGGGCAGCACCTGCCCCCCCCCCCCCCCACACACACACACACAGATGATTGGTTAGGTCATAGGTTACACAGGTGTTGCACTTGTAGATGAAGCGCATGTAGTCACTGGGCAGCACTGCCTCACCACACACACACACACAGATGATTGGTTAGGTCATAGGTTACACAGGTGTTGCACTTGTAGATGAAGCGCATGTAGTCGCTGGGCAGCACCTCACACACACACACACACACACACACACACACACACACAGCGGACTGGCTAAGTCATGGGTTACACAGGTCGGCCTTCTAGCCGTTTCAATGGTTTGTTAAGACAGCATG
The DNA here is from genome assembly GCA_018398815.1 of Conus ventricosus. NCBI lineage: Eukaryota > Metazoa > Mollusca > Gastropoda > Neogastropoda > Conidae > Conus > Conus ventricosus. The sequence continues at coordinate 1,171,374 of CM031628.1, forward strand.
GTTTTAAGAATAACGACTTCTATTTCTCACACCTTCCTGTCCAAACAAGTGCTTTATTCTACTCAACAGAAAGTTCCCTAGACAATGAAGTGCCCCTAAAAAAAAATTGGGGGAGAGAAGGGAGCTAAATCCAACAACATGGCCTCAGAACTTCCCAGAGTGACTCTCCTTGATTTACATGTCACTTCTGCTATGTTGGTTTCTGGTCAGTTCCAACTTTTCCTTGGCAAGGGAACGCACCCATCTTCTGGCTTTCTTTTTTTAATTCAACTTCAAGCAGCATGATAATAAAACATTCGTTAAAAACTTCAAATGATATCTTAAGTGAAATGGGACAATCATCCTGCATATTTATGCATTAAGAATTTCTCGGTTTGCAATCATCGTTCGCTATGAATCTCTTGTTATGTTCTCCATCCTGTAACTTGAATTCCGAGCTTCATCAGTGGCGAAGTTTTTGTGCATGTCATCAGTTTTAATTCTACCTACTACGGTAAGTCGTTATGTCTTCTGGGAAGTTCGCGACAAAAGTATGAACGTAACTCATTTTAAACAGACATTATGGCAAAAATGATGTCAGGGACAAAATCCATTTTCTTACAAAATGTCCTGAACCCTCAGACTGTGCTTCCTGTCTTCCTCCTAGAAAAAAACATTTCTGCATTTCAACTCTTTATCATTTTGGCTGATTGTTGCACGGTGGTAGGAGGTCATTCTGAATGAAACTGTTACATTTTGGTGAGGTCATTCCATTAACTCTGCGCATTATGCCTCTCTGAAAACAGTGGAGTTTAGCTTCCACTTACTGTCTGAAAACTGCAAGTGCTTTGTTCACTGACGCAGTTTTCACAGTGTTACTTCTGGCTTGTACACCCTGATGTGGCCCTTTGCCGTCGGCTGGCTATAAGCAACATTACTTTGCCGTCAGCTGGCTATAAGCAACATTACTTTGCCGTCAGCTGGCTATAAGCAACATTACTTTGCGGTTGGCTGGCTATAAGCAACATTACTTTGTGGTCGGCTGGGCTATAAGCAACATTACTTTGTGGTTGGCTGGCTATAAGCAACATTACTTTGCGGTTGGCTGGCTATAAGCAACATTACTTTGCGGTCGGCTGGGCTATAAGCAACATTACTTTGTGGTCGGCTGGGCTATAAGCAACATTACTTTGCGGTCGGCTGGGCTATAAGCAACATTACTTTGCGGTCGGCTGGCTATAAGCAACATTACTTTCTTACTTGTAGGGTTTTCCGTGTCCCAAACAAGTGGCTGGATAATGAACTATTTGAAACTTGAAAATAAAGATTATCATCATTATCACACCAATGATAATGGCTATTCTTGCTTGTTATTGTCCATTTTAATCTGTTGACATCACAACTTAAAATAACCCCACCCCCTCCTGCAACCCCCCCAGAAAGGAAAAAAAAATTTGAAGAACTGTGATCCAAATCTGATGATCAATCCCCAGGCCAAGAGAAACAACTCTGCCCCCAAATCGTCCGCCATCAAGCACACACACACACACACACACACAAAACACCCATTCACACTCCCCCCCTGGACCCCCTCCTCCCTCCCACCTGTCCCATCTTCACGCCGTTTACCTTCGGAATGAACTTCTTGGGGTTCTCCCTGGGGGCGGCAGGGGGCGCCCTGGTCTCTCGCTCCGTGGTGTGCATGCGCTTCATGTGCTCCTTCAGCTTGTCCTTGCGCTTGAACTGCCGCCCGCACGTCTCGCACATGAACTCCCGGTGAGACGTGTGTCGCAGCATGTGCAGTTTCAGCTTGTCCGGCCGTGGGAAAATCTGCACAGGGAAAGACAACTCTTCCGCTTGCATCATCAAATTTCAAAGAGGAAGTGTCATCATTCTTCTGGCCTCGGGAATATCTGGAGAAGGAGGAAAAACCTTTCACTTACCTCATCAAATCTTAAAGAGAAAGGATGGCTGTTCCTCCCGGACATAAAGGACGACGAACAAATCACAAAACAATTTGTTCGTCCCTTTTCGTCGGGCTTAATGATTATTAATAACTTTTTTTTTTACATTCGTTACGGCTGTTCAGAGCAAGTTACTTAGTTTTGAGAGGCAGGGGAGTTTACAACTCGCCCACAGCTGCAGAGGCCAAGCCGTGAATGCAGGTCAGGGAAAGGGATGTTTTCTGCAGGCTGCTCCCCACCAGCCAGCTAACCGTGCTGTACTCGGTGAACTGAATGTCATCTGTGTACAGCCGGTCTGGCAACAATGTGTTCGGTATTGCTGAGCGGCCATTACAAGTGGGGCCGTTAGTGTGATAATTAGTGGTTGTCATGTAAAATGTAATATATCTGTGCTCTTGAGATGACTGAATAGGCGAATTCTAGGCGAATTCCTGACAATTCTTTTAATACCAAACTCGACTAGGTTTATTTTTCTGTAGATAATGTAGACACGGCATGAAAACTTGTACACAAGTGGTCAGGCGATATTCAAACAATGACAACACACACACACAATTGTGCAAAAATGACGTCATCACTTTCAGGGAACTTAATTTTCCCTAGTTAACTAGTACACAAGTTTGATACATGCCTCTGCTTGGACTACAACAACAAAAATGTTGGATCAGAAATGTGTAAGCCTTGTTTGTTCGGCCCTTTAACTAAGTGTCTCGCATGGGATGGAAAAATAAAGCAGTGGATCGTTTCAATATTTCCTCCTGCAGTCACCTCACTTTGAAAAGTTACCCAATCAAATCGCATCGCTCGGTTCTGTATCGGGGTCCCTTCTCTAAAAAGTGGACAGATGTTTGTAAAGTAACCACAAACTGCTGAGACGCGAGTGAACTAAATCTTACCTAATCCATACCCCCAACTGCTAATTAGTCACATCAAACACAAACAGTTTTGTATAACCATACCTTTACTTCAGAGTTTGGGGTGGAGGGGGGGGGGGGGGTCATCCGCTTCTATCTGTCAGAGCAGAGTTAACTCATCATGATGCTGGTGTTGATAGTGTTCGTTTTCTGAGGTTTAAAAAGTTTGTTTTTTTTTAAACTCAAGTGGTTGGTCTTGGAATCTACGCTAGAAACAGAGCTCACTTGCATCGAGACCTGGTGGGGACAACATCAAGCTTCTACAAAGTTTTACAAATCCCAAGTCAGTTTTTACTTCTTTTTCTTTCCCTTTTTCAGTTTTCTTTCTTTCTGTTTTCTTTCTTTCTTCTTCTTTTTGTTGTTGTTGATTTGTCATTTTACTTTCACAAAATGGGCTTGTAAAATATGTCTGGATATGTTTGATTTATGGGAATGGAGTCAGCGGTAGGTTCCAGATTCAGACCTGAACTGCATTGTATTGTATTGTATTGTATTGTATTGTATTGTATTGTACTGAAGTGCATTGTATTGTACTGTACTGTAAAGTATATAATACTTTATTGTACTCTACTGTATTATACTGTACTGTACTGTACTGTCTTGCATCATATCAAATCTTATCATATTATACTGCATTGTATTGTATTGTACTGTACTGTACTGTATTGGCTGTATTATAGTGTATTATACAGTATTTTATCATACCATAAAGTATTGTACTGCAATGTATCACACTGGACTGGACAACTTTCCTGCTGTAACAGATCACTCTGTACAGCGTACTGCCTGATGGAGCGGCCACTTCACCTGGTGGAACAACACAGACATCATACAGTACTGCCTGATGGAGCGGTCACTTCACCCACTGGAACAACACAGACATCACACAGTACTGCCTGATGGAGCGGCCACTTCACCTGGTGGAACAACACAGACATCACACAGTACTGCCTGATGGAGCGGTCACTTCACCCACTGGAACAACACAGACATCACACAGTACTGCCTGATGGAGCGGCCACTTCACCTGGTGGAACAACACAGACATCACACAGTACTGCCTGATGGAGCGGCCACTTCACCCACTGGAACAACACAGACATCACACAGTACTGCCTGATGGAGCGGCCACTTCACCTGTGGAACAACACAGACATCACACAGTACTGCCTGATGGAGCGGTCACTTCACCCACTGGAACAACACAGACATCACACAGTACTGTCTGATAGAGCGGCCACTTCACCCACTGGAACAACACAGACATCACACAGTACTGCCTGATGGAGAGGTCACTTCACCCGGTGGAACAACACAGACATCACACAGTGCTGCCTGATGGAGCGGCCACTTCACCCACTGGAACAACACAGACACCACACAGTACTGCCTGATGGAGCGGCCACTTCACCTGGTGGAACAACACAGACATCACACAGTACTGCCTGATGGAGCGGTCACTTCACCCACTGGAACAACACAGACATCACACAGTACTGTCTGATGGAGCGGCCACTTCACCCACTGGAACAACACAGACATCACACAGTACTGCCTGATGGAGAGGTCACTTCACCCGGTGGAACAACACAGACATCACACAGTACTGCCTGATGGAGCGGCCACTTCACCCACTGGAACAACACAGACATCACACAGTACTGCCTGATGGAGCGGCCACTTCACCTGGTGGAACAACACAGACACCACACAGTACTGCCTGATGGAGCGGCCACTTCACCCACTGGAACAACACAGACATCACACAGTACTGCCTGATGGAGCGGCCACTTCACCTGGTGGAACAACACAGACACCACACAGTACTGCCTGATGGAGCGGCCACTTCACCACTGGAACAACACAGACATCACACAGTACTGCTGATGGAGCGGCCACTTCACCCACTGGAACAACACAGACATCACACAGTACTGTCTGATGAAGCGGCCACTTCACCCACTGGAACAACACAGACATCACATAGTACTGCCTGATGGAGCGGTCACTTCACCTGTTGGAACAACACAGACATCACACAGTACTGTCTGATGGAGCGGTCACTTCACCACTGGAACAACACAGACATCACACAGTACTGCCTGATGGAGCGGTCACTTCACCCACTGGAACAACACAGACATCACACAGTACTGTCTGATGGAGCGGTCACTTCACCCACTGGAACAACACAGACATCACACAGCACCCACAGCCTCCGTTTCCAGCAAACACAGGCACCCTATTCTCTCCCCCCAGTTCACGTAAAAGACGGTGGGCTTTGAAGTTCAAAGTTCAATACCAGCGCCGCTGGGCTACAAACAGAGCCAGCCCTCCTGAGCCAGTGCTTTTGACCAAATCAAAACGGTATGATAATGGGGTTGTCTGCCTCGCGTCGTTCACCCGAAGGATGCCACCCACAATCTGCCTTGAGTCATTCGCCTATGGACACAATCCAAAGTCGGTTAAATAAAAAACCCAAATGTTCTGATCCGGACCACTGGTGAATTCTGGGAGACACCTTCAGCCCTACACCAAGGCTGGCTCATGCTCCGACACACCTGCCCTCATGTGGACTCTGCTGATGGGCCGAGAAATAACAGAACGATCATCTCCACCCTGAAGCAGAGCCAGACGATGCCGGATTCGAACCCAGACCTTCCACACGGAACTGCAGGCCACACGGCACAGCTGAGCGACAATGAGATGCTCTGGGAAGGTTCCCTGATGGTGCCTGTCCACACAGAAGATCCACAGCACTCATCATCACCAGTATCCTGGCAACAGGTTCCAGGGAAGACGGGAGGTTTCAGAGAAATTCCCCCCACCCGCTCACAATCAACTCCAAGTACCATTAGTATTACAGGGTTCCTACAGACTCCCAAGAACAAAATTCAAGGGGGTTTCAAGGAGTTTTCAAGGAGTGGTGTTTTTTTTTTCTATTTCAAGGCTACAATACTTGCGTAAAAATTGAAAAAAGAAATGGCAGTTTGATTTTTCTGTGTTAAGGTTAATGAAAAAAATTATTTAAAAACAAATTTTTATTGTACAAAGAAAACCAAAAAAATGTGTTTTTAAATAATTGTTTTCATCAACCTGAACAGCGAAAAATCAAACTGCCATTTCTTTTTTCAGTTTTTATCAGAGTGAGTGTGCCACTACACCACACATTAGAACATTAACAAACCCAGACTCTTTGTATTAAATGCCAAAACACTAAAATCAGCAAAAATATGTCCATTTGTAAGAGAACATACAGACTATGCATGGTGTGTAAGAGACTGGTTGGAGGGAAAAAAGAAAAAAAAAAACTTGTTAAAAAAACAAAAATACAAACATCGTCGGGTGCGTTAATACCAAGGGAGATAATTTGTAATTACCTCCCTTGGTAATAGCAGACGGCAATCCAGCATCGCGACAATGTAAAAATTTGTTTTTAAATAATTTTTCATTAACCTCAACGCAGAAAAATCAAACTGCCATTTCTTTTTGTCACATTAAAAATTTTTGGAGCTGATGGCTTGATTTTCAAAGATTTTCAAGGAGGTTTGGTCAACAGAACCACATTTTATTGATTTTCAAAGGTTTTCAAGGTCTTGAAGTTCGCTGTCAGAATTCAAGGAGTTTCAAGGAGTTTCAAGGAGCGTACGAACCCTGTACACAAAACAAAAAAGATCTAGCAATCAAAATACCCTGGAAAAAAAAAGCCTTGAAAAAAAAAAGGGACAAAAAGTACAAGAAAAACAAGCCAGCGAGCACCATCAATGGCAATATTTCCATAAGAAATTGCGCAAAGGTCAGAAATTTGTGTCCTTAAAACGTCGTCCCATCTCCCAATCTCATTTTTCTTGTAGCGCTGTCGACATCAAGAATCGACTAAATGAGCACAAAAAGGAGTTCCCCAACTGAATTTAGTGAGATGCGGCCAGTGTCCTTAAAACGAGTCAATTGTTATCATGTCAGCTGTAACTTTCCATTTCCTGTCTCTCCTCCTCTGTCTCCATGCCAACAAGAGAGATAACTCACGCGGGTGCAGTCAGGGCAGGTGTACTGTTTCTCGGAGTGGAAGTTCCTCATGTGTTTGCGGATGTTGTGGTAGTCCTCGAAGATGGTGCAGCAGAAGGGGCAGGTGAACTGGCCGTTGGCGTCGCGGTGCTGGTTCACGTGCTGCTTCAACAGGTTGATGTGGTCATAGCCTGCACAAAGGGCAAAGGTCAACTGACAGTGACGAACTGATGTGGTCGTAGCCTGCACACAGGGCAAAGGTCAACTGACAGTGACGAACTGATGTGGATGTGACCTACACAGTGGTTAGAGTGCGAGTCATTAAGTGGAAAATGAGCATGTCCAGAGGGTCATGGGTTCAAATCCCAGCCATGGCTCGTCCCAAGATGGAAAAAAAAGGGGCAGCAGAGGGACATCCGGAGTCATGAACTGGGTGTGGCCCAACCTCCCTAGATAGAGTGTCAGGAGATAGGGGCCGAAACACTTGCTTGAAGGTGGCTTCTCTTCTGAGGACTCTCTGCTGCCACGCTCTCCACGAGTTTCTTTCTACTACACACATTGTAACAGACAACTGCCAGTGATGAACTGATGTGGATGTGACCTACACACATTGTAACAGACAACTGACAGTGATGAACTGATGTGGATGTGACCTGCACACATTGTAACAGACAACTGACAGTGATGAACTGATGTGGATGTGACTGCACGCATTGTAACAGACAACTGACAGTGATGAACTGATGTGGATGTAACCTACACACATTGTAACAGACAACTGACAGACACAGACCGATGTGGTTGTATTCTGTGTACAAGTTTACAAATAATCGACAGTGACAAAACTATTGCTTTTGTAATCTGCACACGTGGTAAACAGATGTTTGACTGTGACAGACTGATGTGGATGTAACACTGATGTGGATGTAACACTGATGTGGATGTAACCGACGCATGGTTAAGCTGATCTACAGTGACAGACAATCACACATAGTTACAGATGATTAACAATGACACACTAATGCGGTTGTAACCTGCAAATGCGGTTATGGTGAAGGGATGATGTGGTCTTGACCTGCACACATGGTTACAGACTCTCATCATTGACAGATCCACCTACACACAGAGGCAGATCCACCTACACGCAGGTAACAGACACAGATCACCCACACACAGGTAACAGACACAGATCCACCCACACACAGGTAACAGACACAGATCCACCAACACACAGGTAACAGACACAGATCCACCTACACACAGGTAACAGACACAGATCCACCTACACACAGGTAACAGTCACAGATCCACCAACACACAGGTAACAGACACAGATCCACCTACACACAGGTTAAACAGACACAGATCCACCTACACACAGGTAACAGACACAGATCCACCTACACACAGGTAACACGATAGCTGCGAACCTCCCAGAGTCAAAAAGAGTAACACCTCATGGGGGCTGGGTTCGGGAGGGGGGCTGGCCCCCCTCCTGATCAGCGGGGGTCAGGGGGCGCAGCCCCCTGAAGCTGAAGCCTTTTTTACACTCTGACAGGCATATTTTCATCTCCTGATAGGAAAACTAATCAAAAGCAAGCCTATTATTAAACCATATCAAAGCATGCATATTAGTATGTTGCATACAATGCAATATTTTGTGTAAAAAAAAGCCTCTTATGTAGTAGCCACCATATTTTTTTCTATAGATTAATATACAAAACACACAAAATAAGACTTACCCAAACAGCTTTTTTTATCTTCCATATTGATGTAGGATGAACATAAAAGATGCTCTGCCCTCCCAATCAACAGCACTCACAGTCCTGGGCTTCCATCAGCTACACCCACATTCTTCAGTTCAAGTTCCATCAACTTCACCCTTCTGCCCTTATGATCTCACAACTACACCTCATAGCATGTGAAGATTGACGGAGTGTTTTTGACGGCTGCCGATTCCTCAGCTTCGTTGTTTTTTTTGTGCTTCGTGGTCTTCTCGTGATCGGCCAGATAATTTCTTCCCCCATGTGAAATATTCACCGGACATCGACACACGGTGCAGACAGCAAACTTTTCACCCTTTGAAGGGCAAGAAGTGACCCATGGAAACTTGTCTTTATAAGCTGGCAGATACCGCTGGAATCGTTTAGGTTTTGTGGTTTTCTCTATGCTACCACTTGAAGACGCCATGTTGACTATTTGAACAGCAGCTATGCGCATGCGCGGAATGGGCCTAGTTATGCCCCTTTCATGCTGACTTCCGAGTTTACGATTTCTGTTCAGTCGGACCAGTTGCCAAACGTTCTTTTATTTCATTTTGGGCTTTTTTTTTTTTTTTTTTTTTTTGAAAACTCGTAAACCGGAATTTTTTCAGCAAACAACGAAAATAGGGACAAATTTTTAAAAAACGATATGTCCCGGTTTTTCCCGTAACAGTTGGCAGCTATGTAACACAGATCCACCTACACACAGGTAACAGACACAGATCCACCTACACACAGGTAACAGACAGATCCACCTACACACAGGTAACAGACACAGATCCACCTACACACAGGTAACAGACACAGATCCACCTACACACAGGTAACAGACACAGATCCACCTACACACAGGTAACACAGATCCACCTACACACAGGTAACAGACACAGATCCACCTACACACAGGTAACAGACAGATCCACCTACACACAGGTAACAGACACAGATCCACCTACACACAGGTAACAGACACAGATCCACCTACACACAGGTAACAGACACAGATCCACCTACACACAGGTAACACAGATCCACCTACACACAGGTAACAGACACAGATCCACCTACACACAGGTAACAGACAGATCCACCTACACACAGGTAACAGACACAGATCCACCTACACACAGGTAAAGCTGTCAGTCAGGGACTCTCCTACAGGAATGATAGTGGGGCAAAACAGTGGTGTGTACACACAAAAGTTTAACGTCTCAGTCCCACAAAAACAGGACTGACATGGATTTCAGAGTAAACCAACCTCAAAACTTCGCTAAAGAAATGTTAGAACTAGTATCTTATGCAATGATTGTTACACTCATCGGTGTGCATGTGTATGTGTGTGTGTGTGTGTGTGTGTGTGTGTGTGTGTGTGTCTGTGTGTGTGTGTGTGTGTGTGTGTGTGTGTGGGGGGGGGGGGGGGGATGTATGTGTGTGTGTGTGGTGTGTGTGTGTATGCAGAGCTGCCAACCAGTACGTTCCGGCCGTATTTTGTCACGGCGAGTTTACAAAAATACGGTGATACGGTCGAGCCAAAATAATACGGTGACGAACTTGCGCAAATGGTACGGCCATTTGTTGCTTTACCGAGGCAGCAGGTTTGTAGGATACAAGGAGACAGAAGAAAAAGGCCTCTGCCAGCCACATATAGTTGATAGACTAGGTAGGCCCTATCTGAAAAAAAATTCCATCCATCCTTTTACTGTGTAGCTCTCGCCTTAGCAGACCACTAGCAGGGCAGGAAATTCCATTGTCCTTTTACTGTTAAGCTCTCCCTGTAGCAGACGACATGTGTTAAGGAATGGCCCAGGCAGCGCTGTGGCTATTTTTAGTATGCTCATCATACCCCCCTGCTTGCCAACCTCCCTCTCTCTCCCCACCCCTGTAGCAGACGACATGTGTTAAGGATTGGCCCTTAGCAGCTGAGGCAGCAATGCTGTGGCTAGCAGGAGGGAGGGGAGGGGGGGAGGGGAGAGGTGGGGGGGGGGGGTGGGGAGGGGGAGGATGGCAAGTAGTATGCCCATCCTACCCCCCTGCTTGCCAACCTCCCTCCCCCCCCCCCACCCCCCTCTTCCGAATGTGGAAACAAAAGCTCCACTCAGTTACGTGATAGGTCTGATGGACCATGTGCTGACTCGAGTGAAAGAAAGCCCGCGAACCCTAAGCGTCGTGTAAGCACTGAGCAGCAGAAGAAGCACATTGGTTTCTGAATTTCATCATCGTTTTTCATCATCAAAATGGACAACGGCGCAAATAAAAGAAAAAGTGAAGACCCTCAACCCTCGGGGAGTAAAAAAAAAAAAAACCCAGCAAGACAACAGCACTTTCGTCCCTCATATTCCAAGGACTTTCCATGCATTGTTGCCTCAAAACTAGGACCACTGTATGCGAGGTGCACCGTCTGTGACTTAGACATAAACTGAGTTCATTTTTTAAACAGTGACAATAATTGATTTAGTGTAGAGTTCCTTTTTTTAACAGTGACAATAATTTATATATTTAGTTTTAGTTCCTTTTTTTTTTTAAATAGTGACAATAATTTAATTGAGTGTCAAGTGAGAAATGCAAAGAGACATTCTAATGATTCACTTTTTAAAATCATTGACAAAAACTGATTAAGTCAAGTGACAATTCACTTTGCTCAAATTATTGTGAATGTCTCTGTGTCTCAATTTGTGTATGTGTGTGTGATAGTAGTAGTATTTTTTTCTAGCAGAAGTAGACTAAGTAAGTAAATTGTATGTTATTGTCAAAGAGTAAGTCTTGATCAATCTCTTATGCTAATAGTTTTTAATCACTATTAATTATAAAAAGAAAAGTGCATACAAAATAAGTTGGTTAAAAAAGAAATCAAAATGCCGCGCGAAATTTAATTCCGGTCGGAAAATACTGTCAGATGGTGAAAAATACTGTGAAAAGCCAGGAATAGTACTGGGAAGAAATTTTGGGGTTGGCAGCTCTGTGTATGTATGTATGTGTGTGTATGCGTGCGTGTGCGTGTGTGTGTGTGTGTGTGTGTGTGTGTGAGTATGTGTGTGTGTGTGTGTGTGTGTGTGTGTGTGTGTGCGTGTGTCTGTGTGAGTGTGTCAGTGTGTGTATCTCCTCTGCTTTAGCAGCTCTCCTATTCTTCCTGGACAAACACACAACAAGATGTTAAAAAAAAAAAATCACACACCTCCTTCCCCAACACCTACTACCCCCCCCCCCCCCCCTGCCGCTCTCTCTCTCTCTCTCTCTCTCTCTCTCTCTGTGCTCCATCCGTCCCTCTCCAAACGCATCACTCAGCACCCTCTCCCCCACCCCCACCCGTCCCTCACCTTCATGGCAGATGGGGCAGGTGTAGTACTTCTGCTCGCTGTGGGTCTTGAGGTGGCAGGCCAGGGCGGAGTTGTTCATGAAGCGTTTGTTGCAGTGCTCGCAGGCCAAAGGCTTGGCCTCCTCCGCCCCGTGGCACAGCAGGTGCTTGTTCAGCTTGTCCTTGGTCGTGAACCCCTGCACAGTGACACACAGTCAAACCCCTGCACAGTGACACACAGTCAAACCCCTGCACAGTGATGCCCAGTCCAGATCAGCCCCTGAGCAACTCTCACAGAGACACATCCAGGCTCGTCAACATCTAGCACACCAAGAATTCGTTCTCTCAACTTTGGCATTTTTCGATCCATTTTCATTTCAAAATCACACACACAAAAATCGCATTTTCAAACTTCACATTCCCAACAGTATCAACCATAACAAGGGATGCAACTCAATTGCCACCAAAAGTGCCTAGAGTTAAAGCAAACACGATTTTTGTACTTCCATGAGTATAACTCGTAGTTCGTCTGTGTGCGTTGCCGGCTGACTTACAAGTACACACATAGTCAGTCACTGATGTGTTAACTCTTTCACGATGCACCGTGCGATAGTTATGGTAACCAGTTAACCCATTCACAACGAGCTGTTCTGTGGTTACAGCAATGTTTCCCGTACTCCCTGAGCAAGCTATAGCACTGTTCCATCTCAACTATAAAAAAAAATCTCCTGTTCTCTTATCGACGGTCTAAGGGATGCAGCTGCCCTAAATATTTAGGACAGGGTTCTAGCCATTGGAAAGAGTAAGTTTGCATGCACTAGCGATGACCTTTGTGACCCCAGAGTAGTCCGAACAAGGAGACTCTAACCAAACAAACATAAACAAGATTGTCTTCTATGTTTTAGTTATGTTGTTTCCGTTACTGTAGCATCGCTATTTTACCTCAAATATATTCAAGCGTTTGCTAATTGCAAAGTGGTGTTTCAACCTTTCCATTGAATAATAACACATAGGTTGTTGTGTTCAAGGTAAAATGAAATAAAAAAGCGCAAAAACCGCGCGTCTGCAACGGTTATAAGCATGCACCGGAGCACGCGGCGGCAGGAAGCGACGTTGCGCTGCCGCCGCCCGCCTGGCGAAAGAACGAAGCGGCAGAAGTTCAGCAGCAACCCCACTCACCTTCCAGCAGAAGGAGCACTTGAAGGGCGGTCTTTCCGCGGCACCTTGGCGTGCTCCGCCGCGTGATGAATCAGCGACTGCTTGTCTTCAAACTGCACGTGACACATGGGCAGGCCAGGGCCGTCTCCAGGAGACCAGGTTGTTGTCGCCGCCGTTGGTGGCGCCGGAGCCCTCTCCCTTGTCGTCCCCTGTGGCAGAGTTGCATGTTCATCACAAGGAGAACGTTTGTCATCAACGGGGCGTCATGCGCTGGGTTTTTTTTTTTTTCTCTCTCTCTCTTTCTTTTTTCTTTTCTTTCAAACAATGTTTTTTTTTTCAACTGTTGCTTTTTTGTTTGTTTCGGGACACATGAATGATCTAACTTAGCGAAACGCACTTTTAAGTGAAGTTGGTGAATGTGTTGTGTATACATGTATAGAGCTGGGGGGGGGGGGGGGTAGAGTGTACAGAGTTTAGGGAGGGAGGGGGTTGGGTCAGACAAGATGGAAGGCGAATTGAGGGAGGAGTGAGAAGGCTGACGGGGATATAATAATAATAAAAAGGGGATTTATATAGCGCGCCTTCCACGGCACAAGGCGCTTTACAAAGGCAGAAAAAATACAATTGCTAAATGTAAAGAAAATGCATTGAAAAACGGCTCAGAAATGAAAAACAAAGGCTCTCTCCCATTCTCTCCCCACGCGCACACACACTCTCACGCACAGACACACAATACACAACAGCCGCAACAAACACAAACTACTAAGCGATCCACAAAAACAACAAGAGTCAATCACTATCTGGTAATGACTGTCTTCTTAGTATGTTTGAAAAGGTGGTTTTCAGGGAGGTTTTGAAGGAAGAAAAGGTTTGAGAAGTCTTAAGTCATAGGGATTTATTCCAAGTTTGGGAGCTGCGTATGAGAAAGCTCGTTCGCCATGCTGTTACGATGGGGACGGTAACTGGGAAAGCGGAAGGTCCTGGTGTCGTGGAGGAGCGGAGCGTTCGTGATGGGACATATACTTGAAGGAGATCGAAAGATAGGCAGGGGCATCGCCAGTGAAAATCTTGAAGCAGAGACAACAACATTTGTATTTAATTCTTTCTTCAACGGGGAGCCAGTGCAACTTTTTCAGGAGAGAGCTGCAGGGTTGGGTCCTAGGAGATTTGCAAATGAGACGGGCTGCAGAGTTCTGTACACGTTGGAGGGGTTGGATGACAGTTGAGGGACAGCCAAGGAGAACACAGTTGCAGTAATCTAGCCTTGAAAGGATGTATGATGAAACGAAGTTTTTGTGGCGTCTTCAGTGAGATAGGGTCGAATAGCAGCAATTCGTTTTAAGTTCCATGTAAGCTAACTGACAAGTTTTTGTGACATGCTGTTTCATTGAGAGTCACTATCAAGGAGAACACCAAGGTCACGAACAGTGTTTGAAAATTCAATAGTGCTGGAACCTAATGTCAAAGAAGAAGGGAGCGGATCAGGGCCAGATGTGACCGCTTTGAAAAACGGATGGCTTCAGTCTCTCACAGTTTAATTTAAGCTTATTTGCTGACATCCAGGTCTCAATATCAGAAGTACAAGATTGAAGAGTAAAACAAGGGGTGAGTATCATCGATGACAGAGGAATGGAGCAGCTGAGTATCATCCGCAAACATTTCGTGTGAAACGGAATGGCCGTGGATGACATAGACAATGGAGTGGTGGTACAAAAAAAGAGGACAGGTCCCAGCACGGATCCCTGAGGCACGCCAAACTGGAGTTAGATTCATCAGAACGGTGGTCACCTACTGAATGAACTGTTTCCTATCTAGAAGATAAGAAACGAAACCAATTTAAAGCTGTTTACCCTGATGCCACATGTGTTATTTCAAACGAGAGAGAAGGATTTCATGGTCTATGGTGTCAAAGGCTGCCGAAAGATCTAGCAAAAGAAGGACAGAAATTTTGTTTTCGTCTAAGGAAATTAGAATACATTGAGAATGCGAAGGATGGTGGTCTCCGTGCTGGTCCCAGGCGATAGGCTGACTGATGTGGTGTGAGGAGGTTGTTTGAGGCCAGATGGTCAGAGAGCTGTTGAAGAATGACTTTCCAAGAATTTGGATAGGAAAGGAAGATTTGAGATGGGTCGTAATTTTTAAGAACGTTGGGATCAAGACTGCTTTCTTGAGTAGAGGTTTAACAAGGGCGGTCTTAAAGTCAGTGGAACTGTGCCAGAAGACAGAGACTCGTTAAGAATTTGGTGATGGTAGGAAGGAGAGAGTCAAGTGTTCAAAGAGGAGTGGGGTGAATGGGGTCAAGGTCACAGGATGTGTTTCGCAGACTGTGTGATGATTTAACGAACAGTCTGCTCGGACACACTGGCAAGAACTCACAGAGTGTGGTAACCGTAAAAACAACAGACTGATTCTGAAGTATCTGAGGATGGGAGAAAGCGTTCGAATTGTTGAATTTGTGGCGAAAAACTGAGAAAACAAACCAGGAAGCTGTGACGGCCATGAGTGGACGGCAATACAACACTTGCAGCCTTACCCAACATGCTAGTGACAGTTCTAAACAGTTCTTTACACGAGGATGCTGCTGCAACTTTGGAAGAATAAAAAGCGTTTTGGCTTGATGACAAACTGTACGACTTTCTGTTTGGCAGCATCGTAAATTTGCTTGTGTATTGTCAGTCTAGATGATACCCAGCGCCGCTCGCTCGACGTCGCTCGCGTTTTCAATATTCGCAGCTCAGGTGCAATTGAGTTGTACCACGGAGCCGGGCGACGCCAGTGTACCGTCCGCTGACATACAGGCGCATGCTTATCCAAAACTTTCTAAGACCAATGTTCAAATCAGTAAGTGTTACGTCAGGCGTGATATTGTTAGCGATGTCATGAGAAAAATCAGCAGGGTCAATCTTATGAATGGCACGAACACATTTGAATTGGGGTGCCGACTTTTGCTTTGGAACACGAGATGGCACACTAGACTATATGATCAGACATCAAATCATAACAACACTTAGCAGAGTGCAAAAGACCATCAGTGTCACGAAAAATCACAAGATCAAGAATGTGACCACTGCTGGATAAGTGGGTTCATCGATGGCCTGAGTTTGTGACTGTAGAAAAAGTGTGTTAAGTGTAATGTTTGCAAGTGTGAGTGGGAGTTTTCCCTTCTTTATCAATCCATGCACGCACTCACACATAAGCGCGCACGCGCGCGCACACACACATACACACATTCCTCTCTCTCTCTCTTTCTGTCACACACACATGCATACATACATACACACATTCACACACTCTCTCTCACTCACTCACACACACACACACACTCACACACACCGCTCCCTCTCTCTCAAACACACACACACACACAAACATGCATACACATACACACACACACACACACACACACTCTCCTTCACTCACACAGATACACAAGCAAACACACACACAAACTCTCTCTCACACACACTTACACACACACAACCTATTTACCTCCTTCACAGAACGCCAACAAACACACACACACACAAACACATGCATTACCCCCTCCACACACACACACACAGTTGAAAAACAAGTTCAACAACTCACCCCCAAACTCCAGCCCAGCCATCACGCCTGCTTACTCCCCCTTCCTGTGTCGTGTCCATGGGGGTGCCAGCCTCCCCCGTCAGCGTGCGCAGGATCTTCTCCTCTTGCCCCACGTCCTCGGCGGCGTGGTGAGGGTGTGGAGGTTGAGGACGTTGTTGTTGTCGAAGGTCAGGTTGCAGTAGGTGCACACCCACTCCTGCTGACCCCCGACCCCCCTCCCCCGCCGCCGGTACATCGACTTGATCGTCTGGCGCACGCGGTCCGTCCCGCCGCGTTTCGGGTACTTCTTCCGCTTCTGGAACAGGTTGGCGGCTGGTTTCACTTTCATGTGTTTCAAATTCTTCATTAACATACAGATTTTTTGGGGGGTTAAATTTATCTTTTTAAAAATTCTATTTCCATATGATCTGGACAAAAGAGATCGTGCGGCCAAGCACCTCTGACCTCAAATCCAGTCCCGCCCCATTACTTTCCCATCCATTCAAAGACACACACACACACACACAAAAACCTATTTCCTCCTTCACAGAACATCAACAAACACACACACACAAACACATGCATCATCCCCCTCCACACACACACACACACACACACAGACACTCACACACACATACACAAACAGACAGATGGATACACACACACACACACATATTGACACACACACATACACAGACAGACAGATGGACACTCACACACACACATACACACAACTGACACACCAAAATACACAAACAGACAGATGGATACACACACACACACTTACACACACACACACACATACTCACACACTGACACACACACAGACAATGGATACCCCACACACACACACACACACACACCCCACACACACAAACTCCGACCTGCTCCTCCCCCCACTCTCACACACACAACAACAACAACTATATCAACCCGTGCACATAAACAAACTCATAAATATTTTTTTCCCCCCAACTAATATCACTTCTTGTGGAAAGACGTAAAACTAACGATACTTGTATACATAAAACATATTCATCCTCACATTCTAAACTTCCCAAACTACCCATATCAAAACAGTATTTCCGTTTTCATTCAGCAAGTGTACCTGAGGTACCTATACCCACAAAAACTTGGGGACCTGATTTCCAGTGCAAAGAAAAAAGCGACCCTGCACCGACAGTACTGGTCTGAATGCACCGCAAGGGTACAGCAGGAGTGCGAACAACAGATAACAAGGTGTGTCGATCCCTGTGAAACGTATGGTACCAGCAAACGATGATACACAAGCGAGGCTTCTCCACGGACAAGCTGAGTTCAAATGCTTGGGCAGCGTAAAAACACCACACTTATTCTCTCACGTGACCTGATTGCCCAAGCAGGTATGGTGTAAAACTCATGTTCCGAAGTTTGAAAACGCAGTGACTGAGGGAGGAAAACGAAGCAAAATTCAGAAGAAAGCAGGATAGTTACCGCCACGGACACAGAGTACAGGACAAGACACAATGCATTTCGACCTCTGGGTCTTCTTCAGGCGAAAACAAATAACATTAGGACAGTGAAAACGAAGAACGAGAAACCACTTATCTTTTCCTGTCGCCTCACGATCAAAATGGCCGCCGGATGGAAACGAGGCCACCCAGGAGGTGAAGGGGGAAAAAAAGGGGGGGAGGGGGATCAACGCACCATAATCACTACCGTCACTAATATATCATACTATTCTACAAAACAAGCTACAAACCCCATTGTTTCACACCCCCCCACCCCTTCCCCCCCCCCCCCCCCACCCTCACTATTTCTTCTCTCATGATCCCCTGCTGGGTAGCCTCATTTCCATCCGGCAGCCATTTTGATCGTGAGGCGAACAGGAAAAGATAAGTGGTTTCTTGTTCTTCGTTTTCACTTTCCTAATGTTATTTGTTTTCGCCTGAAGAAGACCCAAGAGGTCGAAATGCGTTGTGTATCATGTTCCGAAGTCTAGGATTCAATTCCTGTTTGAGCAGTCAGGCTGGAAGAGATTCTCTCCACTGAGTAAACCGCTGGCACTCTGATCTCATCCTGGTCTTTCTGACTGACATTTGAACTATGTGAGGGACGGTCTGTATGCAACATGACATTTGACCTTTGCGAGGGTTGGTCTGTACGCAACATGACCTTTGACCTTTGCGAGGGTTGGTCTGAGTGGGACTTTGGTCTTTCATCCATGCACTGCCAAATCTGTCACAGTATTAGTTCTGAACGTTTTCACTTTTATTAAATACATGTTCAGTCTACCTTGCTATAAACTAATAAAGACTGAAATTTCAAAGACATTTTCACGGCCACATTAGACAGGTACCACTGTACTGCAAAAGAAGAAAAAAGGACAAGCCGTTCTCTCTCATCTAAACTTCTAACCTCTTGCCACAACTGCACAAACACCATTCATACACCGACTTTGAAAACATCCTCATCAACATCACTCACTTCTCAAAACGTCAGTAAGTTTGAAACGAGGCAGGGAATAGCAAACAATAAACAACAACAGTAGGGTAACTCTTACTCCCACAAGAAAACAAATACACGCCCGTAACACAACGGGACATCTCCTTGGCTGGTCTGTGTGCGTCATGTCTGCTAGGCGATTCGGCATCATAAGCAGCATTTCCTTTGGAGTTATGGCCTGTGTTTGTTTTCTCGTGGGAGCCAGAGTCGCCCTACTTGTTTATTGTTATTCTCAGAACGGACCAGCCTTCCCAAACCCTGCAGCCCTGATGTGGCCCTTTGCGGTCGGCTGGGCTATAAGCAACATTATCTTATCTTATCCCAAACCCTGTGCAAAGGTCACAGAACGCTACGTTCTTTCCGTGACCTCATCCGCAGCTTTTCACTGCGGCGCACCCCCTGGGTCATGTGAACGGCAGTGAGACTCACTTGTTGATGTACATGGTGGTCGTCTTCTTCTTCCACTGGTAACCTGATCCCGCCTCTCTCCGTTCTGCAAACCAAGCAGCGGTTGTTTAGCAGGTGAAAGACACAGCGGCATAACATACAGACAGACTGTCCACGCTGCACACCCATCTCTCTGTCTCTCTGCCTTCTCTTTCTCCTCTAACCCATCTCTCTGTCTCCTCCCTTCCTTTCTTCCTCCTAACCCATCTCTCTGCTCTCTCCCTTCTCTTCTTCCTCTAACCCATCTCTCTGTCTCTCTCCCTTCTCTTTCTCTCTAACCCATCCTCGTCTTCTCCCTTCTCTTTCTTCCTCAACCCATCTCTCTGTCTCTCCCTTCCTTTCTTCCTCAAACCCATCTCTCTCCCTTCTCTTCTTCCTAACCCATCTCTCTGTCCCTCTCCCTTCTCTTTCTCCTCTAACCCATCTCTCTGTCTCTCTCCCTCTCTTCTCCCAACCCATCTCTCTGTCTCCTCCCTTCTCTTCTTCCTCAACCCCATCTCTCTCCCTTCTCTTTCTTCCTCTAACCCCTCTCTCTCTGTCTCTCTCCCTTCCTTCTTCCTCTACCATCTCTCTGTCTCCTCCCCTCTCTTTCTTCTCTAACCCATCTCTCTGTCTCTCTCCCTTCTCTTTCTTCCTCTAAACCCATCTCTCTGTCTCCTCTCCCTTTTCTTTCTCCTCTAACCCTCTCTCCCTCTCTCGTTTTTTTTTGCCTCCTCTCCTCTTTCCCTTTTAAATCTTCCCCCCCCCCCCCCCCCCCCTTCTATTTCTCTCTCCTCCTCTTCGCTCCTCTAACCAGACTGGGCCCGCCCCCTAAGAGACCGAGAGTAAGAAATGAAGCTCAGTGAGGGAGAAATGTGTAATTTCAGAGAGCTAAGAGTAATCAAGTGTGACTCTTACCTTTTTTCAAACACACACGATGCGATGAAATTGTTCGCAACAATTTTTGGAACTTTACTTTTCTTCAAAACAAGCTTTTCTTTAAGTGTCACAAGAAATCTTTACAATTATGAAAAATGTAGAATACACTGGAAACACACACAAATCCCCCACACCAAAATTTATAACACACTGGAAATTTTTGTACACAACACTTGCAGCCCACTGTTCCATCCCCATCCCGCCGGGGGGGAATTGTGAAGTCTGATCGCAAGTGGTACACCGGCCATTTACACCTTTAGACGAAGGTCTATGCAGGGGAAAGTTCCAAGTATTCTTTGGAACTCTGACCAAGTTTTTCCCTTTTTCGCATCTTGCCCAGAATTTCTGCTCCATGTTTCGACATTTTGGTAGCAGAACTTCAAAAGGACGCCAACTCTGCTGAATGGTAAAGATGGTTGAAACGAACTGCGCATGACCGGAAACGCTTCTTAAAGATTACTGGTTATACGCACGCACCGTGTGTGTCTGTACATAAGCCGATTTTATTCTTTTTTTTTTTCTTTTTTTAACTTCAATGTTTTAATTTTTTTTTTTGCTTTTGCTGCCCCCAACCTCTGCGCCACCTCAGAGGCAGTGCACCCACGCTGCTCATTCCGACACCCCGTCCACAGCCACAGCCCGTTGGCCCTGCCGCAGCCCGGCACCGGCAATCCACAGGGAGCAGTCAATGCCCAAGTCGTCAAGGGGCAACCCACTGGAGGAGACACTGCACTGCTGTAGTCACTTGGGTGGCGTTCAGGCCCTGTTCTGATCTAATATACCGGAAAACCACCTACTAGCCCCCTTTACTGGACAAATTGCTTAGTGGAGCCGGCTCGAGTGAGCTCTCCCTCCGGAGGCGCCACCACGTCCTTCCAACGACAGCCCCCATGGACTCGCCAATACTGGTGACCCCGACGGAACCAAAACCCAAAGACTACAGCCCTGGAGAGGACATGGAAATTGAGGTCACCATGAGAGCAGGGCATGAAGGGCCACAGAATTTGAGACATTTTTTTATGCTGATCGATGAGAGTGGGGATGAATTAAGATGATGCAAACGGATTTCCATTTGGGTTTCGGAGACTACATGACAGGGCTGTACTCTACGTTTTCCTTTCATAATATATCCCGGCGTCAACCAGGCCCAAGAGATACAGGCACCTGCAGTGTTGGTCAAGAAATTTGAGCAACACCTCAGAAACGAAATCCATTAAGTGGATGAAACTCGACTGTGTGGTCCCAGTTTTCCCAACTGAGTCCGCAGCAAACCAACTCTGGGTAGGAGCCGTCGGGGCAGAAAAACCCCGCATGACTCTGGTGGATTTGAAACCATGACCTCCCAGCCGGAGTCGTGATGCAAACCATCTTTCGCCACAGCGATGTGTAATTTTTTGATAAATCGTATGGGCAGTAAGAATTATCACTTGGGCGTAATAAATTACGCGAAATGCGTGAGGGTTGGCATTAACTCTTTTTCTCTTGCCCCCCCCCCCCCCCCCACACCCCCGCTCTCTCTTTTCTTTCCCTCTCCTCCAACTCTCTCTCTCTCTTTCTCTAGCAAGATGGTCACAGTGCGCATTCACCCTACCCATTATTTTTCTTTTCAAACAACTTATCCATAAATATCAGGCCAAGTCACTCAGAAGCTCAGACCAAGTTCCACTTTTAATCTTTAGATCTGTTAAGACCCAAAACCTAAAAGCTAATCACAACAGTCATAGTCATGGAAACTCTACACACGTCCATCAGGCGATGACAGAACAACTAGCTACATGAGCATGTGCGCTGTCTCAGATCAACCTAATGATTTCCCTCTTTGTGCATCCCAAACACAAAAAACCCCCCCCCCCCATTTCGCCTCCCCTCTCACCCAGACCCTCCACATCCCCCTTCCCCTCTAAACCCCCCCCCCCCCCATATCAAACCACCCCTTTGTCATACCACCCCCACATTGAAAAAATTCCCCCCTCCATCACACCCACTCACCTTCAGGCCTTGCTCTTCACGGGTAACTTTTCACCCCCCCCCCCCACCCCACCTGCCTCCCTCCATCAAGACCCTCCACATCATCTCTCCCCCCCTCAACCCCTCCCAAACCAACCTACCCCTGCGTCATACCCCCCCCCCCCCCCCCCCACCTCTCCAGCATCCACACCTCTCACCTGTCGGGCCTTGCTTTTCAGCGGGTAGCTCTTCACCCCCACCTTCCTCCTCCCTCGTCTCCCGCCCCCTTCCGCGCCTTCCTCCTCCTCCTCCTTTCCCTTCCCCCTCCTCCTCCTCCCCCCCGGGCCCACCTCGTCCCGCTCGTGGTCCAGCGGGTGGCGCTGCGGGGCCATGGAGGTGCGGAAGCGCTGGGAGCAGGCGCTGCACTGGAAGCGCGAGGCCTGCCGGTCCAGCGGGGCCCCAGTCCGCCTCCGTCAGGTCGTGCGCCTTCGGGCCCAGCCGCTCCGCGTAGGCGCCGCGTACCACACCTGCAACAAGGCATGCTGGATTGGTTAAAAAGGTTTACGGGGCCCAGCTGGGGTTTGGGTTTGGGTTTAAAAAAGGGTTTTCGGGTATGCGGATTGGTAAAAAGGTTTACAGGTATGCTGGGATTTTGGTAAAAAGGGTTTTCAGGGATGCTGGGGTTGGTAAAAGGTTTACAGGTATGCTGGTTTGGTAAAAAGGTTTACAGGCATGCTGGGATTGGTAAAAGATTACAGGGCTGCTGGGATTGGTAAAAGATTTACAGGTATGCTGGGATTGGTAAAAAGGTTACAAGTATGCGGTTTTGGTAAAAAGGGTTTTCAGGCATGCGGCATCTGGGATTGGTAAAAGATTTACAGGTATGCTGGGTTTGGTAAAAAGGTTTACAGGTATGCTGGGATTGGTAAAAGGTTTAACAGGCATGCTGGGGTTGGTTAAAAAGATTTCCAGGGATGCTGGGATTGGTAAAAGATTTACAGGGTATGCTGGGATTGGTAAAAGGTTTACAGGTATGCTGGGTTTGGTAAAAAAGGTTTACAGGTAAAAGGTGTACAGCTATGCTGGGACTGGTAACAGGTTTACAGGTATGCTGGGATTGGTAAAAGATTTACAGGCAGCGGTTGGTAAAAGGTTTACAGGTATGCTGGGATTGGGTGAAAGGCTTACCAGGTATGCTGGATTTGGGGAAAGGGTTTTCAGGTATGCTGGGGTTTTGGGAAAAGGTTTACAGGTATGCTGGTTTGGTAAAAGGTTTACAGGTATGCTGGGTTTGGTAAAAGGTTTACAGGTATGCGCAGGGCTTAAAATGGTCTATCCAAAAATCAGAGGAAAATTTCTGAAGTGGCAAGCCACGAATCTTCGCAGGCACGCCCTGCTAGGGGGGGCTGGGGCATGCCCCCCCAGAAAATTTTGAAAATCTAGAACAAATCTGTGCACTCTGGCTCATTCTGAGCCCTTTTTTTGGAAAAAAATTGCACAGAAAAAGTGCAAGATTTTAATGCAGAAAGTTCATCCATACAGACATTCAATCCACTGTCAAAGACAAACAAAGGTCTTAAACAAACTAAATCAAAAAAGATATTATATCAACACATTTCATGTGAAAAGAGATAAAAAAGACCAACAGGTTATCAAGACAAAACAAAATGGTTATTTTTGGAGAACAGTTATCAAAATTCAAAACTCCGTTTGGAATGTGGAACTAAAACAATCTGAGAGGGGCTGGTTCTGTCGCCTCTTACGACAAGCACACCCAAACTGCAGAAATATTCTTTTCCCTTCCCTTGTCTCAGGGGAAAGCGCCCATTTAATCTTTAGGATGGGGTCGGAAGAAGCATGACAGGGTGCTCTGCTTCTTCTTCTTGGTGATGAAGGCATTTCAATTCAATTACTTCTGTCGTACGGATGCTGACTGCAGAAGGCACATTGTTTAAGACGATTCTCCCTATGTTTTCCCTTTAAGGTTAAGATCATCAATTGTAGTCCTGCACTTGAATACGGGTGGATCAATGGCCTTTCTTTTCATGGCGAGTCTCACAGTCGCCATCTTGATAGATTAGGCGCCTAAAGCTACCCGGGGCGAAATGGCTGTTTGCGACTTTGAAACCGAATACGAATCAGAACCATATGCGAATGCGACGCGTTTGGGGCGTTTTAAAATCGGTTTCTTTCCCCCCCCCCCGGAAAATCGATTTTTTCCCCCGAGAATTTTTGGCTTCCAGGATTTTCGGATCTGGGGGATTTTAACCTGATGCTGGTTTGGTAAAAGGTTTACGGTTCTGGATTTGTAAAAGGTTTACAGGTATGCTGGGTTGGCAAAGTTTACAGGTATCTGGGTTTGTTAAAAGGTTTAGTATGCTGGATTGTTAAAACACAGTCAACCATCTCCCTAACCAAGTCCATCACTCAGTCCACCATCTAGTCCATCACTCATTCCACAACAGTCTGTCAGCAGTCCATCACCAGTTACTGTCCAGTCCACATCACTTCCCTTGCCCACTTCAGCTACCCCTCCACTTGCCAGTCCACCACCAGTCCATCACCAAGTCCACTACAAGGGCTCATCCAGTCCATCCTCAGTTCCCCCATCCGTCCAATTCAGAGTCCTTCGTCACGACCCACCACGCACCTTTAGCTCCTGCAGGTTCGATGGTCTGATGTGGTGAAGAAGACGCCTGGGGGCCCTGCTGGGTAGGCCAAACCCGGTTTGCTCGTTACGCCCCCGCCGGCCTCACAAGGATCACCAGTTGCACTGGTTCTCGCCTGCCGCTCAAAGTAGCCCTCGTGCCGTCGTCCCCTCCACTGCCCGATTGAAGAGGGTGGCCAAAGTCTTAGCACTGACCACTCACTGGGTGGTGGAAGTGCGACGGTTAAAAATACTTACAGTGACCACCGACCAAATGAATTTTTCTTCTTTTTTTTTTGGGCCGTTCATTTCTGTGCCAAGCCACGGCCGGCCCACTGCAGCCCCGGCACCGGCAAATCCACAGAGAGCAGTCAATGTCAAGTCCCAGGGGCAACCCACCATTGAGACACTCACTGCTGCCGAGTCAGTCCCGGGGGTATTCTGTGCGGCCTGTTCTGATCTAACATAACTCAGGACTTCACCTTCTAAGCCCCGTCTGACAACAATAATTGCCTAGTCGGGAGCCAGCAAAGATGAGTTCTTCCAGGGGGCGCCACCCCATCTGTCCAACAAAAGCCCCCATGACTTGCTGATACCTGTTACCCGAGGAATCAACCAAGGTCAAGACATGGAGACGAGATCAAAACTGAGATCAAATGAATTCTTGACTACTAAAGGGATGAGAGTGTCACAAAGTTGCTTCTTGTGTCTGCTAGCTATGGGTAGGCAGATCTGATCTGTCTCAAAGATCTGACAGACGGATTCAATAAATAAGTGAATAAAAGATCTGATGAATAAATCAAATAATGTATAAAAGGTTTGAAACAACTCACACCATCTGTTTTTTTTCAAGCTGTATCAACATTACCCTAAGCTATCTGTTATTTTTTCATTTTTTTTTTTTTTTTTCAAATGAATCAGTTATTCCCCCTGAAATAAAATTCTGTCATTGGAATCATAGTTACAGAACGAAAGAACTGAACTCATCTCTCCCCTCGTTCAGCCTCTCTGCTGGCTGCCTGTGTCACCAAGGGTGAAGCACAGGGGGCTGTGCTAACTGCTGACGACCTCTTCACAGCTCTGCCCCTTCCGACCTCTGTGACCGTCTTCACCTCCACACCCATCCCCACTCTGTACTTTCCCGGTCAGACTCTGCTGCTGATCTTCCGAGACATACAGAATCAATTCTTGCTGCCGCTCTTCCTCCGTCTCCTGTGCACACACCTGGCGGCAGCTTCCTCTTCCTCCGTCTCCTGTGCACACACCTGGCGGCAGCTTCCTCTTCCACTTTGTCCAAAGCCAGTGCCAGGTGTCTTTTGTTCTCCTTTTTCTTTTCTTTTCTTCCTTATGACATTTTCCTGTTATTAAACTCTGTGTGTGTTTTGAATTTGATCCAGTAATGCGCATTGTTTGTGAGCATAATGCAATGATCGATTATCATCTCTAATCTGGTTAAAAGAAGTGCTGGAAATTATGTTTCAAGTGTTTTATATATATATATATATATATATATAATATATAGAGAGAGAGAGAGAGAGAGAGAGAGAGAGAGAGAGAGAGAGAGAGAAATATGTAGAGAGAGAGAGAGAGAGAAATAGAGAGAGAGAAATAAATATATATATATATATATATATATATACACACACACACATATAAAATGTGAGACTCAGCAAAGACCCACTTCAAAGACATACCATCAACAGGAAGTTTTTATTGGTGACCTTGTCCAGCGAATCGACAACCTCTGCCGCAAAGGGACCGAACTGCGTCATCTTTGGAATGGCTTTCTTAGCAAACACAGCCATTTCTGTGAACAAAACCAAAACAAAACAATAACGATAACAACAAATATCAATGAACTGCTTCCTGATACATCGTGCGAACATAAAAACTTTACGTTCATGGGTTACTATGAAGGACAGTTCATTTTTCAAACACTCCATTTGGAGACACCGTCTCCATGGTCACTAAGGGGAGAAAACTGTGGCAGTACTAAATAAATGGGGGGTCAAGAGAAGAATGGGGTATAGAGGGAGTGGGAGAAAGATGGAGACACGAATTCATCTCTCCCGAGACTCAAACTACGGATCTGGTATTGTTTCACTGCCAGTCAAGAGCATTACCCAGGGGGCCGTGGGGGACGGTGGGACTAACCGGAGGTGGAGTTGGTGTCTTCCACGTTGATGCCCACACGGAAGATCTGCAGGGCGGAAGGGAGGGAGGCCCAGGCCCGGGTCAGGACGACCTTGTCCTCCACCACGCTCAGACGATGCAGGGTGCAGTGCTGCTGGTAGGCCATCTGACACTCCTCACACCCTGTCGGCGTTGTCGTCGTCATCATTATCATTATAATCATTGTCATGGTCATTATGATCATTATCGTCATCATCATCTCATCATCGTCATCATCATCATCTCACCATCATCATCATATGATGCAGGGTACAGATCTGCACGTAAGATTTCTGAAGCTCCTCACACCCTGTCATCAACAACGTCATCATCATCACCATCATCATCATCATCATCATCATCATCACCAGTCGGCTGGGCTATAAGCAACATTATCTTATCTTATCATCATCACCATCACCATCATCATCATCACCATCACATCATCATCATCATTGTCATCATCATCATCACCATCATCACCATCATCATCATCATCACCATCATCATCATCATCATCACACCATCACCATCATCATCATCATCGTCATCATCACCATAGTATTCAAGTACTTCGGCTGTTTGGATGATCCCTGGAGTCTTTTAGCCAGGTACGACAACAACAACAACAATCATCACCATCATCATCATGATCCTCAGACATTGCAGGTGCAGTGCTGCAGGTAAGCCACCTGTCACACCTCTGCCCCCCCACCCCACCCCTCCCCTCCTCGCCACACAGTCCAGCCCTCAGCATGAAACGTCTACCCAGCAGAGGTCTCCACAGGGGCCCAGCCCTCAGCATGAACAGGGCACCCAGCAGAGGTCTCCACAGGGGGCCAGCCCTCAGCATGAACAGGGCACCCAGCAGAGGTCTCCACAGGGGGCCAGCCCTCAGCATGAACAGGCACCCAGCAGAGGTCTCCACAGGGGGCCAGCCCTCAGCATGAACAGGGCACCCAGCATGAACAGGGCACCCAGCAGAGGTCTCCACAGGGGGCCAGCCCTCAGCATGAACAGGGCACCCAGCAGAGGTCTCCACAGGGGGCCAGCCCTCAGCATGAACAGGGCACCCAGCATGAACAGGGCACCCAGCATGAACAGGGCACCCAGCAGAGGTCTCCACAGGGGGAAACCACCACCAGGAGGAGGTAATGTCAGTTCCTGACTATCAGTTCACCTTCATTATCATCATTATCATCATTATTATCATTATCATTAAGAGTACTTATATAACGCTTACCCCCGGTCAGAGACCAAGCTCTAAGCGCTCTACAATCCTCATTCTCGTTCACGCAACGGGCTGCCTACCTGGGTAGAGCTGACTGAAGAGCTGCCAGCTGGCGCTCAATTCAGTCGTTTTCCGTGTCATCCAGTCAATATCGTTCATTCAATGTTACAATTCTTTCATTCTTTCAAATTTTCACACAGAGTGCATGCTGGGAGTAACGAATCATCCACACCAACGGCCAAACTGGCCTTCTCTTTCGGAAATTGGTGATGGGATTTTACGTGTGTGCAAGATGTTATGCATGCATTCACACCTTGGATTACAGTCTCATTCTTTACTGCTCAGCTGACTAAAAGAGTAGCAGAGAAAAGAGAAATTACTGGCATAGAATTTCTCAGTGGGATGAGGGTGGGGGTGGGGGGGGTGGGTATACAATTTTGGCTCACAACGTCACTCTTCAAGGGTCGGCGAAACGCAGGAATATTCATATCAGGCAGCCATTAGGCGACTCATCAGAAGACAAACTGCGCTTCTTGCTTTCGCGTCTTTTTGTTTACAACTAACAGTATTGACATGTGTGTGTGACTTAAATTCTTTAAATCCTAATTTCAGATTTCAAAAAAAAAAAAAAGAGGAATACAAAATCAACAAGTAGTGTCAATAGCATTTCAAGCACAGATGATTTTAAAAAATCGACCGAAAAAACAAAAAAACAAACAAACGTCCCTTCCCCTCTCTCCATCCCCCTACCTCAAAATATGATTAAAGGGAAGATAACTCACAAAGCTCCTGCACACTGTATTGCCGGGCTCGTACTGCTGACGAGTGGTTCGACGCTCCAACTCCTCTCGCTGGTATTGTGCCAGCCGTGAACTCTTCCGGATCTACGCAATTTTGGGGCACGTGAACATACACACAAAATAACAGGTGGATGTACACAAAAGTGTTAATATAAACCTGTTTACAAATTCAGAATGCACATGTGAAACACACACACACACACACGTACACACACACATGCACACACAGTGCATACGCACGCACGCACACACACACACACACACACGCACGCACGCACGCACGCACGCACGCACGCACGCACACACACACACACACACACACACGTACACACAGTGCATACGCACACACACACGCACGCACGCACGCACGCACGCACGCACGCACATACACGTACACACAGTGCATACGCACGCACGCACGCACACACACACGCACGCACGCACACACGCACGCACGCACGCACGCACGCACGCACCACACACACACACACACACACACACACACACACACACACACACACAGTGCATACGCACGCACGCACACACACACACACGCACGCACGCACACACACGCGCACGCACGCACGCACGCACGCACACACACACAACACACACACTGACACAATCTTAAAGCTATAGTATGCAGTGGGGGCTTAAGAGAGACAGACAAAAAAACAACAACCAACAGAGAAAAAGAAACTCACACAGACACAGAAAGAAGAGTTACAAAAACACAGACAGACAGACAGATCCACCAGTTAATCCAGTCACCTGTGAAGTGGTTGGGTGGGGGTGGCGGAGGGGCGGGGGAGGGGCGACGATGCCAGAGGTGCTGGGCTTTTCCTCCGACGCGTCCTCCGACTCCACGGCCACCGTCACGGCCGCGGCGGCAGCGTTGACCTGAGAGGTCGTTGCCGTGGCAGCCACCATGAGGGAGAAGGAGGGACCTCGGCCATGCCGTTGTCGCTCATCCCACTGCCCGACACCATGGCCTCTGCTGGAGCACAGTCAGTGTGAACGCTTCCGTCCCAGGGCAGGGGGTCGGGGGTCGAAGGTCAATGACAGGAGGTTCATGCTTTCACACCTCTCCATCTTGTATTGTGGTGTGGTGTGTGGTGGTGTGGTGTGGTGTGGTGTGTGGTAGTATGTTCTGTGGTGCCTTGTGGTGTGGTGTGTGGTGGTGTGGTGTGGTGGTGTGGTGTGGTGTGTGGTAGTATGTTCTGTGGTGCCTTGTGGTGTGGTGTGTGGTGGTGTGGTGTGGTGTGGTGTGTGTAAGTATGTTCTGTGGTGCCTTGTGGTGTGGTGTGTGGTGGTGTGGTGTGGTGTGGTGTGTGGTAGTATGTTCTGTTGTGCCTTGTGGTGTGGTGTGTGGTGGTGTGTGTGGTGTGTGTGGTGTGTGTGGTGGTGTGGTGTGGTGTGGTGTGTGGTGTGGTGTGTGGTGCCTTGTGGTGTGGTGTGTGGTGGTGTGGTGTGGTGTGGTGTAGTCTGCTATGTGACTTTGTGTTCAGTTTTGTTGTGCTACAGCTGCATTGCAATGTACTGTGCTGTGCTGTGCTGTGCTGTGTTACATGATGCCTCTCAAAACTGTTTGTCATTGTGCTGTGATGCCTTGGTCCACGAGACGCCTGCTGTAACTGTATACACTTGTTGTTTTGTGTTGTACTGCAAGGCATTGCATTTGATTGCATCGCATTGTCACACTGTACTGTACTGATCCACATTTTTTGCAATGTCTTGTATGGAACTGGGTTCTTCTTGCACTGCGTTTTATTGTGCTGCGTTGTGTGTTGTGTAAGACTGGGTTCTGTTGTGTCGTGTTGTATTGTAGTGTGCTATATTGCACTGCACTACACTGCACTGTAATGAATTTATACTCTGTTAATCAACCGACAGTCAGTCTGACCAACAGACAGAATGTGCGACAGACAGACAGACTGCCCAATAGACAGAATGTGCGACAGACAGACAGACTGACCGATAGACAGAATGTGCGACAGACAGACAGACTGACCGATAGACAGAATGTGCGACAGACAGACAGACTGACTGTCCAGGACGGGGGAAATCGTGATGGTATTGCTTAAGTGCACTAAGTTGATGTATTATCAGTCAGGCTTAACACACCAAGGTTATCTTTGCACTCATACACGCATATGCACACTCATGCGCCCATCAAACATTCGCCTCTCTCTGGGAATGGGATGTCACGCATTCGTCTCTCTCCTAACATGACTGAGAACAAGAAATGCAATTTCTATGCTACTTATAATTAATCATGAACAATCAAATCACACACAATGAAATATCAGAACATAAAAGATCAATACTTCCTAATCCCGGGTTATAATAAAATGACTTCTTACCTGGCCAGGTTTTCACACACACAACCACGCTTTCACACCACACCACAGTTCTGAAAAAGTCTCTTCACGTCTTCTTTCGCACTGCTTGATGGTGATGCCCTTGGTTGACTGGCTCCAGGCTTCAGGACTGGGTCTTCGTGGTCGTCTCTGGGATCTCGACGTCGAACTCTTCTTCTTCGTCTTCTTCACCCACCTCTGGGTTCAAATTCAGTTTGTCTGTCTTCACCCACCTCTGGGCTTCAAACTTAGTTTCCTTCTCTTCCAGCTTGTCTTCAACCCTAAGACTTAGCTGTCTCTTCTATCTCCCAGACCACGTTTCTCTCGACCCTTTCTCTGTCCTGCTCACTCCTCTCCTCTCTCTCTCTCTCTCCTCAGCCTTCTCTCTCTCTCTCCTGGTGTTGTTCTCCCGA
Organism: Conus ventricosus; assembly: GCA_018398815.1. NCBI lineage: Eukaryota > Metazoa > Mollusca > Gastropoda > Neogastropoda > Conidae > Conus > Conus ventricosus. The sequence goes on from CM031628.1 coordinate 1,203,435, forward strand.
CACGTTGTTCTCCCTCAGTTTATATAGGGAGGGAAACAAAGGATTCCCCTTCGGGCCATGCCTTTGTCCACGCTGCTTCTCAAGCCCCTAGTTCACAAGTACCCTGAATTCTCCACTCGCTACATTCCACACACATCAGCATTTACACACACCCCTACCTAATTGATTAGCAAACACACTCTTAGCCCCAGATGGACATCGAACATTCCCGCCGACTTCGGTGGTTACTTAACACAGTAATTATCTTAAGGAGGGCTACTACAACCTCCACACGCATTCAGCCAGCCTGACAATAGAACCAACACAGTGACCCACGGCAATACCATCTGAACAAATCCAAGGCCCCCTGCTCTTCACTGACTGTTTACACAGAACATCAGCTGACTGAGCATTTAGCGCTCACTTGGATCGCCGAGGTCGTAGTGGTTACATCCCTCCCCCCTTTCGCCACCGGGCAGGTCCGAACTCTCTCCTAGGTGTTGTTTGTCATCTGACCACTTCGGCCGTGTGCGGTGGGTAACGTACCCTGGTTAATTGGTCAATTACCTATTTGTATACCACGTACAATGTCCCTTTGTCTCCAAGCGTCTAATGCCTTTTGTGAGAGGTTTCACGCTCCTTGACACTGACCGATAGACAGAATGTGCGACAGACAGACAGACTGACCAATGGACAGAATGTGCGACAGACAGACAGACTGACCAATGGACAGAATGTGCGACAGACAGACAGACTGACCAATGGACAGAATGTGCGACAGACGGACAGACTGACCAATGACAAAATGTGCGACAGACAGACAGACTGACCAATAGACAGAATGTGCGTCAGACAGACAAGACTGACCAAGACAGAATGTGCGACAGACAGAGTGTAAGAAAAGAAAGGAGGGAGGGTGGCAGAGAAAGACACAGACAGAGAGAGAGAAGAAGGAAGAGAGAGACAGAAAGAAAGAACGGGAGAGAGAGAGAGAGACAGAGAGAAAGAGAGAGACAGAGACACACAGACAAACAAAGAGACATAGAGAGAGAGAGAGACGCACACACATACACAGAGACAGTCAGAGAGAGAGAGAGAGAGAGGAAGCGAGAGACAGACAGAAAGAGAGAGAAAGACAGAGAGACAGAGACAAAGAGACAGAGAGACAGACAAACAGAGAGACGTAGAGAGAGAGAGAGACACACACATACACAGAGAGAGAAAGAAAGAGACAGACAGACAGACAGACAGAGACAGTGACAGAGACAGAGAATCTCCCCCCCCCCCCTCCCCAGTCCCTACCCAGAGCGTCAGAGATGGCGTCCTCGTCCACCACCCTGCCCAGGCCGGAGCTGGAGGGGGCGCTCTCCGCCACCGGCCCCGTCGCCATGGCAACATTGTGCAGGTCCTGCAGCTGGCTGGAGTCGATGGCCTCGTGGTCGGCCATGCTGGCCGAGGTCACGGTGGCGGGGACGCTACGGGGCACGGTCATCATGGTGGTGTGGAGCCCCTCCGACTCCATGCCCACCGAGTGCGCCCCCAGGCTGACCGTCTGCAGGTAGCCGTTGGCTGAAAAGGTCACCAGAGTCACAGCGGAGACGAATCGGGCGGTGATCACCGTGCTGTTTTGTACTGCGCTGTATTGTGTTGTACTGTCTCGTACTGAAGTGTACTGTATTATATCGTGATGCGCTGTCCTGTAATGCATTGTGTTGTATTGTGCTGAAGTGTACTGCACTGTATTGTGTTGTATTGCTCTGTACTGAATTGTACTGCACTGTACTTTTGTACTGTACTGCACTGTACTGTGTTGTATTGTACTGTGTTATGCTGTGCTGAAGTGTACTGCACTGTATTGTTGTACTGAACTGTGCTGAAGTGTACTGAACTGCATTATGTTGTATTGCTCTGTACTGAATTGTACTGCACTGTACTGTTTTGTACTGTACTCCACTGTACTGTGTTGTACTGTACTGTGTTATGCTGTGCTGAAGTGTACTGCACTGTATTGTTGTACTGAACTGTGCTGAAGTGTACTGCACTGTACTGTGTTGTATTGTACTGTGTTATGCTGTGCTGAAGTGTACTGCACTGTATTGTTGTACTGAACTGTGCTGAAGTGTACTGCACTGTATTGTGTTGTATTGCTCTGTACTGAATTGTACTGCACTGTACTGTTTTGTACTGTACTGTACTGTGTTGTATTGTACTGTGTTATGCTGTGCTGAAGTGTACTGCACTGTATTGTTGTACTGTACTGTGCTGAAGTGTACTGCACTGTATTGTGTTGTATTGCTCTGTACTGAATGTTACTGCACTGTACTGTTTTGTACTGCACTGCACTGTGTTGTATTGTACTGTGTTATGCTGTGCTGAAGTGTACTGCACTGTATTGTTGTACTGTACTGTGCTGAAGTGTATTGCACTGTATCAATTGTGTTGTATTGCTCTGTACTGAATTGTACTGCACTGTACTGTTTTGTACTGTACTGCACTGTACTGTGTTGTATGTACTGCATTATGCTGTGCTGAAGTGTACTGCACTGTATTGTTGTACTGTACTGTGCTGAAGTGTACTGCACTGTATTGTGTTGTATTGCTCTGTACTGAATTGTACTGCAGTGTACTGTTTTGTACTGTACTGTACTGCACTGTACTGTGTTGTATTGTACTGTGTTATGCTGTGCTGAAGTGTACTGCACTGTATTGTTGTACTGAACTGTGCTGAAGTGTACTGCACTGTATTGTGTTGTATTGCTCTGTACTGAATTGTACTGCACTGTACTGTTTTGTACTGCACTGCACTGTACTGTGTTGTATTGTACTGTGTTATGCTGTGCTGAAGTGTACTGCACTGTATTGTTGTACTGTACTGTGCTGAAGTGTACTGCACTGTATTGTGTTGTATTGCTCTGTACTGAATTGTACTGCACTGTACTGTTTTGTACTGCACTGCACTGTACCGTGTTATATTGTACTGTGTTGTACTGTGCTGAAGTGTACTGCACTGTATTGTTGTACTGAACTGTGCTGAAGTGTACTGCACTGTATTGTGTTGTATTGCTCTGTACTGAATTGTACTGCACTGTACTGTGTTGTATTGTACTGCGTTATGCTGTGCTGAAGTGTACTGCACTGTATTGTTGTACTGTACTGTGCTGAAGTGTACTGCACTGTATTGTGTTGTATTGCTCTGTACTGAATTGTACTGCACTGTACTATTTTGTACTGTACTGTACTGCACTGTGTTGTATTGTACTGCGTTATGCTGTGCTGAAGTGTACTGCACTGTATTGTTGTACTGTACTGTGCTGAAGTGTACTGCACTGTATTGTGTTGTATTGCTCTGTACTGAATTGTACTGCACAGTACTGTTTTGTACTGTACTGCACTGTACTGTGTTGTATTGTACTGCATTATGCTGTGCTGAAGTGTACTGCACTGTATTGTTGTACTGTACTGTGCTGAAGTGTACTGCACTGTATTGTGTTGTATTGCTCTGTACTGAATTGTACTGCACTGTACTGTTTTGTACTGTACTGCACTGTACTGTGTTGTATTGTACTGTGTTATGCTGTGCTGAAGTGTACTGCACTGTATTGTTGTACTGTACTGTGCTGAAGTGTACTGCACTGTATTGTGTTGTATTGCTCTGTACTGAATTGTACTGCACTGTACTGTTTTGTACTGTACTGCACTGTACTGTGTTGTATTGTACTGCGTTATGCTGTGCTGAATGTACTGCACTGTATTGTTGTACTGTACTGTGCTGAAGTGTACTGCACTGTATTGTGTTGTATTGCTCTGTACTGAATTGTACTGCACTGTACTGTTTTGTACTGTACTGCACTGTACTGTGTTGTATTGTACTGTGTTATGCTGTGCTGAAGTGTACTGCACTGTATTGTTGTACTGTACTGTGCTGAAGTGTACTGCACTGTATTGTGTTGTATTGCTCTGTACTGAATTGTACTGCACTGTACTGTTTTGTACTGTACTGCACTGTACTGTGTTGTATTGTACTGTGTTATGCTGTGCTGAAGTGTACTGCACTGTATTGTTGTACTGTACTGTGCTGAAGTGTACTGCACTGTATTGTGTTGTATTGCTCTGTACTGAATTGTACTGCACGGTACTGTTTTGTACTGTACTGCACTGTACTGTGTTGTATTGTACTGTGTTATGCTGTGCTGAAGTGTACTGCACTGTATTGTTGTACTGTACTGTGCTGAAGTGTACTGCACTGTAGTGTGTTGTATTGCTCTGTACTGAATTGTACTGCACTGTACTGTTTTGTACTGTACTGTACTGTGTTGTATTGTACTGTGTTATGCTGTGCTGAAGTGTACTGCACTGTATTGCGCTGTGTTGTACTGTGCTGGCCTGTAAAGAACAGTCTAGAGCTGCACTGTGCAGTGACGTACATCCTCCTCCTGCACAGCGTCATCAAAGCACTGCCATGTTTCTCTACGCCCGTGAGACGTGGACTCTCCACAGCTGAACGTGAGCAAAGGATTCAGGCGTCGGAGATGAGATGCTTCCGCAAGATACCTCGGCATCTCATACAACGACCAGATGACCAACTTGGAGGTCCGGACCACAGAGAGGCAGCACTGCATCTGTTGTCTCAACAGAGCGGCGATCACCCACACTCCCCACTTCTAATGTCTTCTGGAAAGCAGGAGAACAGAATCTGCCCCGAGTGAAACTCCAACTACAGATCAGTAATGTTCTTCCTTCAAATTAAAATGATGATGATAATAATAATAATAATAATAACGATAATTTGTTGCACTCTTTCTCAACTAAACTCAGAGTTCTAACTCATAAAAGCGTCGACTCAGAAATAAGCATACACAAAGAAACCTCACATGTACAGCTGCACTGACTCACATGATGAAATCTCTTGTTTTGCATGTGTGTGTGTGTGCATGCCTACACAAAAACATACAGTCACATACACATAGTGTATAGCCGGAATAGCTCAGTTGGTAGAGCGCCGGACTCGTAATCTTGGTGATCCTGGGGTTGCGGGTTCGAACCTCCGCGTTTTGGTACAGGGGGATTTTTCCCTCGGAGTTAACATTGGTTCTGACTCCATTTCCCATACAGTCCTTCGAATGAGACTATAAACCGAGGCTCCGTGTGTGAACGCACGCATAACATCTTGCACACACGTAAAATCCCATCACCAACTTTCGGAAGAGTAGGCCAGTTTGGCCGTTGGTATGGATGACACGTTACACATGGCATGCACCCTGCGGGAGAAATGGAAAGAATGAAGGAAGTAAGGAAAATGAGTGATTGATATTGAATGATACTGACTGGATGACACGGGAAACGACTGAATGAAGCGCCAGCTGGCAGCTCTTCAGTCGGCACTACCCAGGTAGGCAGCCCGTTGTGTAAACGAGTGTTGATTGTAAAGCGCTTAGAGCTTGGTCTCTAGCCTAGAATAGGCGCTATATAAGTATTCATTATTATTATTATTATTATATTATTATATAATGCATCAGCAGCCACCAGATAAGAAAATCCTTCAATTCCCTTACACACACACCCTCCCTCTTTCTATTTCTTAGCCTTACACTGTTCCCCCCACACACACACGCACACACAAACACTCCCCCCCCCACACTCACACAACGCACACACAGACACTCCCTCCACCCGCCCACACTCACACACACACAGACACACGCAATTACACACACCCTCACCCCTTCCATTCCTTAGCCTTACACTGTTCCCCCCCCCCCCCCCCCCCCCCCCACACACACACACACGCAGACACTGACACACACTCCCCCCCCACCCCCCACACTAACACACACCACACATGAGAACGACCACTAAGAACTTCGTTTGAACCTGGGTGGTTAACTATACCGAACAGAACAGAGATGGTACGTTTTCCTTGAACTAAGGTCCACACAAGGAAGAGAGACTGGGCACGACCGACAGAGAACGGCAACTTGCTCCACATCACAGGGCCTACCGACAGAGAACGGCAACTTGCTCCACATCACAGGGCCTACCGACAGAGAACGGCAACTTGCTCCACATCACAGGGCCTACCGACAGAGAACGGCAACTTGCTCCACATCACAGGGCCTACCGACAGAGAACGGCAACTTGCTCCACATCACAGGGCCTACCGACAGAGAACGGCAACTTGCTCCACATCACAGGGCCTACCGACAGAGAACGGCAACTTGCTCCACATCACAGGGCCTACATCAGAAACGCTTCTTTCTGTGGCTTGGGCTGCAGACAAATGCAGGAAACAGCAGAAAGATGGAGGCTGAGTAAGGCCGCACACAATGCAGTAAGTCCACTGAGATACAATGCAGTAAGTCCACTGAGATACAATGCAGTAAGTCCACTGAGATACAATGCAGTAACTCCACTGAGATACAATGCAATAAGTCCACTGAGATACAATGCAGTAAGTCCACTGAGATACAATGCAATAAGTCCACTGAGATACAATGCAGTAAGTCCACTGAGATACAATGCAGTAACTCCACTGAGATACAATGCAATAAGTCCACTGAGATACAATGCAATAAGTCCACTGAGATCTGAGGAGTAGCGACTGCAATTTTGTGCTCAACCTTAACAAAATACAGGCAATAGGAGCAGTGATTGCAATTTTGTGCTCAATCTTAACGAGATACAGGCAATAGGAGCAGTGATGGCAATTTTATGCTCAATCTTAACGAGGTACAGGCAATAGGAGCAGTGATGGCAATTTTATGCTCAATCTTAACGAGGTACAGGCAAGAGGAGCAGTGATGGCAATTTTGTGCTTTACACTGGTTATTTAACAACGTACTATTAAGTATGTTGTCTGGTGAATTTCCAGAAGGAAAGTTTGAAAAGAATAGTTACGTTTGTATGATATGCATAATTTTTCAACGGTTAGTATCTGAAAATGACATGCAGAATAAAAATTGTTAGTAACTGAATAAAGAATAATATAAAACAGAACTGGGGTGCTTGTGAGTGTTTGATTAGGTGCTGACCTGTCCAGAATGTGAAAATAACTGGTGAAAACAGGTGGCACATCCTGCTTGTCATTCTCACGAGCTTGTTCACAAATAATCCAGTCTATGGTGTTCCTCATATCCAGAAATAAGTCATAGCCTTTTTCAAAGGAAAGTCGGTGTGGATTATACCCGTCTTTCATGCTGGTAATTCAGGTAAGAATGAATAAGGTACAGTTCAGTTTTCACATTGAAATCATGTGCTGCTAACACAAAAAACAAAAATGGTCACTATCAACAAATGTAATAGTCAGCCCACACTGTCGTCATTTATGTTTGAAAGGTTTAAGATCATCTGGAAGCGCTACAAACCGAGTTTTTCTTCCCCACTGTATAGTATCTTGAGATTCCCCTCACCCTCAGGCACTCATCCAGTCACTGTCCGTGTCGATCTCAAAATCACGATTGCATGGTGCTTGATCTAAATCAAAACTATCACCCATCACACCCAGTTCATTCAAAATGTCCATAACTTCTTCTTCACCTGCTTTTTCCACAAGAAATTCAGCAAAAACATCTTCAAACAAGTTCCTAATTCTATCATGGTCTGTTTGGGGCGCCGCCATTTTTGTTCGCCAGACGAGTCGAGTCGCACTATGCATTACAAGCTGCTACTAACCATAAACTAAGCTAAAACATTGAAAATCCATGTTCCGGGGCTCGCTCGGTCACTCATGCAAATTAGTTTGTCACTGAGCCATAGTTTCGTATCTGCGTGTGTCGGTGAAACTAGGCTCGCAAGGCTCACCCTACAGCGCGACTTTTGTCACGACAACCAGTGACGGCCATGACGTAATGGCGAGACATATGTCGCGACAACCAGCGTAAGGGCTAACAAGATACAGGCAATGGAGCACTGATGGCAATTCTATGCTCAGTCCAAACGAGATACAGGCAACAGGCCAAACTCACACAAAAAAAGGGGACTGAGGTGACTGCGCTAAGACGCGCAGGGGCACTCTGCTTGTAACTCCCTGAACCTGTTCAACACCCTCCTGGTGCAACACCAACCGAAAGAACTCCCCAAGTGGAGCCAGGACAGACGGGGAGGTACCTTTAGGTCTATTCCCTTTAGGTCTATTCCCTTTAGGTCTATTCCCTTTAAGTCTATTCCTTCCAGGTCTATTCTCGTTAAGTCTTAGGGATAGGGTTAGTACCCTAACCCTATCCCTAACCCTAACCCTATCCCTAACCCTATCCCGATCCCTAACCCTATCCCTAACCCTATCCCTATCCCTATCCCTAACTCTATCCCTATCCCTAACCCTATCCCTAAGACTTAACGAGAATAGACCTGGAAGGAATAGACCTAAAGGAATAGACCTAAAGGGCCGCCCCCGGACAGACACAGAGAGGACACAGGTGTTCCAGTCACCTCTTCCGTTACAGAGCGCTGGACTGTGCCCGGTGACCCTGCCTCACGCCGACCAGCGCCCTAGTGGCACAGGATCCCAAACTCCCACCCACGTCTCACAGTCCTGCCCCTCCTCTCAAGCCTTGAGACGCCAGATGTGACCCAGTCCGGCTGAGGTCCAGGAGAAGCTGCGGGGACCGGCGGGGGTCTCTGCGGCGGACTGTGGACTTCGTCTTACAGACTGGATTGAGGATCTAGCATGGCCGGGGATGTGAAAGCAAGAAAGAAAAGTGCCCAGTGAACAACTGCAACAGGATTGTCACCGTCACGCACTCTGGACCCCACGTTGCAGCCCATGTGTCAGGAACAAGCCCAGAGCGGAGGGAGTGCGTCCAACCATTCACTCACCGGGTCGTGGGGAGCGCAGTCAAGGTCGCCTTGAGTCGTGTCGCACTCCCCGCTGGTGCACTCGATCTCCACCTTCCTCACGCCTCCCAGCATGCTCGGCTGGAAAGCAGCCCCAAGGGAGCTCACTGAGGTCTCGGGGTCATTGCTGGACGTGCTGACCTCCCCGTGGGAGGTGAAGCCAGGCACCACCTGCATCACGTACTGCGTGTTGCCCGACGACTGCACAGGGGAGACACAAAAAAAAAAAGAAGAAAAAAAAAGAGATTTGAATGCTGGGATACGAGTTACACACAACCATCATTCGCAATCAAAAATGAGTCGAATGTATACAAACTCTCTGAATATTCCCTGTCAAAAAGGAGGGGGAAAAAAAATTCAAATAGTGATGTAAGCACACACACAAAAAAAAGGGGGGGGGGGGGCCAGAAAAAGAAGCGCTCACTGTGCCCTGATCTGTGAGTTGCAACGTCTGTCAAAGAATACTGACCCTGTTTCAGACATGAGGCAAGTCTTCATCAGGTCGGTTCCAGACTTTTGAAGTGTAAAAAATTCTTTCTGCTGCGCCCACCCCTCCTTCCAGCCTGCAGCTTTTACACCGACAACAGGGAGACAACACATGAAGCGCCAGTGGGAGAAGCAAACAATATAGCAAAAATAAGAAGAAAAAAAACACACACACACAAATCAAACATGTATCATTAAAATAAAGCATGAATTATGATGATGATGATGACGTTGTGTGTGGAGTGGGTGTGTGCATGCGTGCTGTGTATGTGTGTATGACTGTGTGTGTATGTGTGTGTGTGTGTGTGTGTGTGTGTGTGTGTGTGAGAGCGCGTGCGTGCATGTTAATGTTGCTAATACCCCTGCCGACCACAAAAGGCCATATCAGGACTATCACTGTGTTGAAGTCAACTTATAAGTCTTTAAAAAAAACAAAAAACTTTAAAATACATCTTATATATGTGTGTGTGTGTGTGTGTGTGTGTGTGTATGTGCGCGTGTGTGTGTACTTACGTGTCTGCGTGTGTGTGCATGTGTGTGTATGTGTGTGTGTGTGTGTGCGTGTGTGTGTGTGCAGGCTCATTTGCAAACATTTCTTTAAAAAAAGTTTGAAAAAAAGAATGTGGGGAGAGATCATTTAAGACCTCTGAATGGAACTATCACAGAATATAGTATGATATCCACACACATAACCATTCACAACCAAACACATTTTTTTTGTCCTGTTGCACTACAGATGTGCATGTATGCGTATCAACTACATACTGTGCCCTTCCTGATTCACATCAACCATGGACGGTCAGCTCACCATGGACGGCATGGCCAGCAGTGTGGTGCTGGGCTGCCCGTCTCCTCCCTCTGGCGCCATGCTGAGAGTTGATTGGCTGACGGTGCAATCGGCAGGGGACACCACCCTCTGCACTGTTACCACATGGTCTGGGTCCAACACGATGTAACCCTGCACAAGCTTTGGGGTTGGAATCGTCATCGTGACTTTATTTTCTGTTAGCAGTCAGCTCATAGAAAAAAAACATTTGATCTTTGGAGCGCTGTTCAGCAGCATGCTGATTCTGCTGCCAACACAGTGGAGTAGTTCTGTACAGGCAACATGTTTTTCACAAATGGGCACAAAATGTCCCAGCAAAAGACCCATACTGGGCTAAGTTTCCAAACTCAAAGGTTGTTAATCATAAGTCCTTCACACACACACACACACACCACACACACACACACACAAGCCTGGAACTTTATTTCTGAGCAGAAACTCTCCGTCTCTGTGACGAGTCACTTGACAAGTCCACCCAATCGGTCCCAAACCCCATTTTGTGCAAAGTGTACAAATCCCAAACAGCAGAATCGATTTCGACTTTATGCCAACTCCCCCCATGTTCTCCCCTCCTCCTCGCCCTGATGTAGCGAGTCGTGTCAAGGAAAGGTACGTCACGTCGCGTCATGTCAAGGAAAGTTACGTCAGTCGCGTCATGTCAAGGAAAGGTACGTCACGTCGCGTCGTGTCAAGGAAAGTTAGGTCATGTCGTGTCGTGTCAAGGAAAGTTAGTCACGTCGCGTCATGTCAAGGAAAGTTACGTCACGTCGCGTCATGTCAAGGAAAGTTAGGTCACGTCGCGTCGTGTCAAGGAAAGGTACGTCACGTCGCGTCATGTCAAGGAAAGTTAGGTCACGTCGCGTCGTGTCAAGGAAAGGTACATCACGTCGCGTCATGTCAAGGAAAGTTAGGTCACGTCGCGTCATGTCAAGGAAAGGTACGCCACGTCGCGTCATGTCAAGGAAAGTTACCTCACGTCGCGTCATGTCAAGGAAAGTTACGTCACGTCGCGTCATGTCAAGGAAAGTTACGTCACGTCGCGTCATGTCAAGGAAAGTTACGTCACGTCGCGCTCTGCGTCGTCGTTCTCTCTCCACCTTCCTTCCCCTCTCAACCCTCCCTCACTCCCAAACGTGGCAACATGACACAGCGAAAAATTCACCACGCATCGCAACAGTGCTGTCTACCTCTTCACCCCCTCCCCTCCTCCTTAAAATTCACCCACCCGCACGCGGGCGGTCCAGCACAGCTGGGGATTAGGCAAGGGAGGTTAACTCGCACTTGGCTCATTAGCATTCGTCCTACAGACTAGACGTGTGTATAAATTATCATACGTTGATCTCGGCGCCGCAGCACCGGTATAGTTAAAATGTTCGCATTTAGTCCGATCCAGGGGAGTGAATGACAGACAAGTCTCCTCCCTCTCACTACCGTGAGCGACAGCCTGTCTTAAAGACTGACAGACAAGTCTCCTCCCTCTCACCTAACCGTGATGATGACAGCCCGTCTCAAAGACTGACAGACAAGTCTCCTCCCTCTCACTACCGTGAGTGACAGCCCGTCTCAAAGACTGACAGACAAGTCTCCTCCCTCTCACTACCGTGAGTGATAGCCCGTCTCAAAGACTGACAGACAAGTCTCCTCCCTCTCACACCGTGAGTGATAGCCCGTCTCAAGACTGACAGACAAGTCTCCTCCCATCTCACTAACCGTGAGTGACAGCCCGTCTCAAAGACTGACAGACAAGTCTCCTCCCTCTCACTACCGTGAGTGATAGCCTGTCTCAAAGGAATAATCTAGAATACACAATTTAGCTGCTGAAATAGGGACACTGAGCCTTTCCCACTCACTGTTCTGAAGAGGGGGGGGGGGGGGGGGGGGACCCGGAATAGCTCAGTTGGTAGAGCGCCGGATTCGTGATCCTGGGGTTGCGGGTTCGAATTTTGGTACAAAAGGATTTTTTTCCTGGGAGTTAACATAGTTCTGACTCCATTCCCCATACAGACCTTCGAATGAAACTACAAACCGAGGTTCTGTGTGTGAACGCATGAGTAACATCTTGCACACACGTAAAATCCCATCACCAACTTTCGGAAGAGAAGGCCAGTTTGGCCGTTGGTATGGATGACACGTTACACATAGCACGCACCTTCCCCCAAGAGGAGTATGGCTGCTGGTATGGATGACACGTTACACATAGCATGCACCTTCCCCCAAGATGGAGTATGGCTGCCTTAATGGCAGGAAAAAAAGGTCATACACACAAAACCCCACTGCCTGTCTATACAGGCAGTGTCCGCAGGAGTATCAGCCTGCGTACTTAGAAAGAAAGGAAAGAAAGGACTGTTCCGAAGACCAGCTGCAGATGAGAACTAAGTAACCAGACAGACGCCAGGAGAGGAGGCACGGTTATCTCTTCCACTCTTGACTCAGTCTTGAGTTCTGATTCTCCCAGAAAAATGTAAGTTGAAGATATGTTTTACATTTCGAATCTATGCATTGCCTATATGTAGCCATGTGGTTTAACAGTGTCACTGTGTGCCAATACTTGGGCGACATTTATCGAAAGGATGAATGATCTGTGGTAGTAGTTTGTTTGCCACCATGTGGTAAGAGCTATTACCAGGTGGTTAAGATTCTTTGTTAACAATCTAACCACCATTCTTTGTGTTCACTCTGACTTTTTCCGTTATGCAATTCTATCAGTTAAGATGATGGCTGAATGATAAACTTTGATCAGAAAAACAGTATGCCTGTACCAGGTGAAAACTGGTAAGTTGATTTACACTGGTGATTGTTGGAATGATTTGTAGTGTATGACTTTAAGTCTACATCACATGTGTACTTGGGTTAAGTGTATTCCAAGTTAATGTCATTTAACTCATAAAAAAACATGCAAGAGTTATTTAACCGAAACTGTTTAGCATTGTATTACCGTCCCTTTCCCTTTTGTAAGCTTAACTCAGCCTTTAAATAAAAGTGGAGATTGAGATTTATAGCAGAAGCTCTACAATAGAGTAATCCTTTGCTGGCTGAGTTCTCACGCCTCTTCTGAAAGACAGAGGCACTGTGTGAACTCGATAACCAGACTCTAAGGCAACGTGTGAACTCAATAAGCCAGACTCTATAGAGGGCAACTGTGTGAACTCGATAAGCCAGACTCTATAGAGGGCAACTGTGTGAACTCGATAAGCCAGACTCTATAGAGGACAACTGTGTGAACTCGACAAGCCAGACTCTCAGCTACAGAACTACAGACCAGGTTCTCTTTATCGCAGACCTGGGACCATGGCTACGCCAGACCATGGTCACGCGACAACCTGTGGCTACACGACAAACACTGGGCAAGACAGGTTGTGAAGACACACCACAGGCTGGCCGTACAGACACAGGTCCACACAGCAGGATCAGTCACCAGCCGCAAGAGAGAGATCAGCCATCCTCTCCGACTTAGATAAGTCAAAATTATACCATGTGGACTTCAATTCAACTCAACTCGTTCAGAACTTTCCCTCACTTAATGATGGAACAGCAAGAACTATAAAAACTCTGCCTGTTGAACACACATGTATATACTTACCCATGTGTAAGCGAGTAAAGTTGACGTGCGAAACTGCACTTAACTTACAGGTGTCAGTTCTTTGTTGTTCAATCAGTGTTGAATGTTTGAACTTCTCTCTAATTCTGTCTCTCAGAGCTACAAGTACTTTTAAGAGTACAGGCCTAAGGAACCTTATCTCAGAGCCACTACTGAGTATTTTAACAGTCCCGGGAACAAATATAAATTTCTTTCGATGACTAGTACCGGAAAGTTGCTCCTTCCACCACTGGTTAGAGAGCGGGTGGCGGTGAAATTATTTCAATATAATTCTCATAGAGAAAATCTTCCCAGTCCTTCCCTAGAGGACCCACCGACCACTCCCAACTCTCGTCAGTCTTAAGAAAAAGTAGAACTCGCTCACTCATTGGTTGGGTCCATTTCCCTGAGTATCTCACCATCCAAACGTTCCAGGATTTTGTTCTTGAATCTGTGCTGCAAACCGACTTCGCTTACAACAACCAGCCTTTTCCTTTCCTTCAGTTTTGGTGGTTGTTGTTGCTGCTGCTGTTGTTGTTGTTTTGGGAGGGGGCAACTTCAAATTTACACACTGACCAAAATTTTCAGCAGACATTCAAAGCTTAGAAACAAGGTACATTAGCTTCCTCAAAGTTTTCAAAATGCCTGATGACTGACCGCGGCCTGGTAACTGTGATGTTTTGAAACAGCACAACTGAGCCTGGCTCAATAACTGTTGAAATCAATCATTCATAAATCAAATAGACGGCCACTGAAAAATCCTGCTTCCCACAAAAACGTCTGAAACTGCAAGTTTTTCAAGGCCGGCATTTTATGGGCAGTCCAAGTGGGCATCATACATACAAAAATCATATTCATAAGCTCAAATGGATTACCAAAATGGTTTGTCTGGATAGCAAAGCGGACAGCAATGAAAAGAGCTGTCCCTGTCTAAATTCTCTGGACAAGTCCAAGTCAACAGGTACGTGTAATTCAACATGTAAACTAAGGTGCATGGACAGCCATTCACATGTATAACCCCACCACACACACACACACACACACCCACACACACATCCACACCAACACACACTACACCACACACACATCCACACCAACACACACATACACACACACATCACCCATCCACACACACACACACACACATATACATCCACACCAACACACACACACACGTTTGTCTAATATCACTTTAAGTGAACAGACGTTAAATTGAAGAACTAACTAACTAACACACACACGCACGCACACACATCCACACACACACACACATCCACACCAACACACACACGCACTCACGCACGCACGCAAGCACGCGCACACACACACACACACACACCTGTTGAAGGGAACTGCTGTCAACTGTGGATGCCGTGATGATCTGAGGAGCAGTGTCCGCCGAAATGGCGGAGAATGCTGGGATAGCCTCGCTGTCGTTGTGATCGTGTTGGGCGAATCCATTCTGAGAAGGCGGGGTCATCCGACCGAACGTGGAGTGCGCAGCCTGAAACAGGTCCTGCTGGTTGGCCGTGCTCAGCGTGTAGCCTCCTGTTGAAAAAGAGGCACCTTCGGTGACTCGCTTTTTCTTCATTGTTATGTATACACGTGAAGGGGGGGAAAAAACATCAGCTGCATTGTCCGCTATATTCTGACCTTTGAGATGACCCTCCAAGGGCTTTTAGGTTATAATTCTCCTGTCACAACGAACGTTCTCGAAACACCTTCCTGACAGTTCCTTGAGCCTTCACTTCTTCTTCTGCTGCGTATGCAGGCTGATACTCCTGCGGACACTCCCTGTATAGACAGGCTGATACTCCTGTGGACACTCCCTGTATAGACAGGCTGATACTCCTGCGGACACTCCCTGTATAGACAGGCTGATACTCCTGCGGACACTCCCTGTATAGACAGGCTGATACTCCTGCGGACACTCCCTGTATAGACAGGCTGATACTCCTGCGGACACTCCCTGTATAGACAGGCTGATACTCCCGCGGACACTCCCTGTATAGACAGGCTGATACTCCTGCGGACACTCCCTGTATAGACAGGCTGATACTCCTGCGGACACTCCCTGTATAGACAGGCTGATACTCCTGCGGACACTCCCTGTATAGACAGGCTGATACTCCAGCGGACACTCCCTGTATAGACAGGCTGATACTCCTGCGGACACTCCCTGTATAGACAGGCAAGGATTAATCCCATCTGCCAAACAAAGGGAGTGGAGTTTCGTGTGTATGACCATTTTTTATCCCGCCATTAAGGCAGCCATACTCCACGGCTGTTCCTTTCCTGCCTTTCCTTTCCCTTTAGTACAACCGGCGTGACCCGCTGACCCTGACCGAGTTCAGCAATGCTAGCGGGGCCAGCATCACACACTTTGGCTCCCTTTCCTTCTTGAAACGTGTAGCAGAGTGCTGTGCTTGTGACTGAGTTGGTGTGTTTTCCAAACTTCGGATACAACTAAATCCCGGATATTTTGTTTCATTTCGGGTTGCCCGAGGATTATATGAAGTGAGCTTGTGTCTGTGTGTGTTTTATAACGTATTCAGATTCTTTAAAGTGTGGTTTTGTGTGTATAGTTTGACGTAAGTGACTCGTCAGTTTTTGCTACAATGGCGTCTCAGCAATCAGCGGAGCGTGAGTACCACGACTACTGT
>CM031628.1:1227294-1239590 GCA_018398815.1 Conus ventricosus
AGGAAAATTTGTTTGTGGTGCCATCATCACAATTGACATATTACAACAAAGCGTAAACATGTGCACTGATCATTACCATAAACATGTGCACTGATCATTACCATAAACATGTGCACTGATCATTACCATAAACATGTGCACTGATCATTACCATAAACATGTGCACTGATCATTACCATAAACATGTGCACTGATCATTACCATAAACATGTGCACTGATCATTACCATAAACATGTCCACTGATCATTACCATAAACATGTCCACTGATCATTACCATAAACATGTGCACTGATCATTACCATGAACATGTCCACTGATCATTACCATAAACATGTGCACTGATCATTACCATAAACATGTCCACTGATCATTACCCAAATCAGAATACTGGCTACCTGAGTTAAGGTCTATGAAGGTGGGAGAGATGACTTACCGCCGGAAAACCCCTGTGAGGAACACCATGGGAACAATTCTGAGCCACATCATGCATACAACTTCAGCATACTTTGCAGTGGTACACCGTCATGTCAAGGTGAGGCCAATAAAGCTCCCACTTTTTTTTTCTTCTTTTTTTCTTTTTTTTTTTGTGTACGCAGACTGATACTCCTGCGGATGCTCCTTGTATAGACAGGCAAGGATTAAATCCCATCTTCCCAACAAAGGGGGTGAAGTTTTGTGTGTATGACCCGTTTTTTATCCCGCCATTAAGGCAGCCATACTCCAACTTCGGGGAAGGGGCATGCTATGTGTAACATGTCATCCATACCAACGGCCAAACTGGCCGTCTCTTCCGAAAGTTGGTGATGGGATTTTACGTGTGTGCAAGATGTTATGCGTGCGTTCACACACGGAACATCATTTTCCAGTCTCATTCGAAGGACTGTATGGAAAATGGAGTCAGCACCAACGTTAACTCCCACGGGAAAATCCCCCTGTACCGAAACGGCCCGGCAGAGATTCAATCCGCAACCCAAGATTACGAGTCGGCGTTCTACCACTAGCTACTCCGGCCCCCGCTCCCACTTCGAAACAGTGACGTCAAGACTGGCGGGTCCAGAATCGGAATGGCAAAGAAAAGGGATCAACCCTGGAGTGGATGAAACGCCCATCTGAACTGACCACCCAGTCAGCAGTCTTAGTCAAGGGAGATAAGAGCTGTGAAGTTCAACAAGGAAGGGAAAAAATTACCTCCCTTAATTTTCAAAATTCCTGCGGCACACACACACACACACACACACCAAGTAGTACTAAAGCTCTTGTCTAGCCTGATAGTATCACTTAATAAACACACAAAAACGTGCACATACCTCACTTTATATGTGTTTATACAAGTGTTTATTTGCATGTCAGTCTTGCATCTCTACAGAAGAGATGAGTTTAGTCACAAATTTCTTGTAACAGTAACTCTTTTTGGCAGTTTCTTCAATAGCAATGGCATGATGGGCTTTTTATCTTTCTAGCACCGAGTTTGGAAATTCTGCAACGTGGCTATTTTAATGTGACTGAGAGTATAGCTGTAAATGACTGTGTCAATCATAGAGGTGACTGTATATTTGTGCAAGTATTCACGTATGTGCCTGGGTACATGCATTGCATGAATGCGCCTCTGTGCGTCATGTGATCAAGTACACGACCAAATTACCACCACACAAGTTTTTTTTTCAATGATCATTTCTTTTGTAGCCTATTATGAAAATACATGAACTGGTAAAACACATTCATGATCCTACATGTACAAACACCATCACGTTCTGTTCCGTGATTCAGCCTAAAACAACACCACAGCCGCTCCTCACCTAAAACAACACCACAGCCGCTCCTCACCTAAAACACTACAGCCGCTCCTCACCTAAAACAATACCACAGCCGCTCCACCAAAACACACAGCCACTCCTCACTCTAAAACAACACCACAGCCGCTCCTCACCTAAAACAACACCACAGCCGCTCCTCACCTAAAACAACACCACAGCCGCTCCTCACCTAAAACAACACCACAGCCGCTCCTCACCTAAAACAACACCACAGCCGCTCCTCACCTAAAACAACACCACAGCCGCTCCTCACCTAAAACAACACCACAGCCGCTCCTCACCTAAAAAACACCACAGCCGCTCCTCACCTAAAACAACACCACAGCCGCTCCTCACCTAAAACAACACCACAGCCGCTCCTCACCTAAAACAACACCACAGCCGCTCCTCACCAGAGAAAGGAGGACGCAGTTCCTGGTAGCTCACTGCATCAAACTGCCCGTCGACGGCCACGTAACCTTGAGCAAGGTGACTGGCGTCCACAAAGGCAGGCCCGTTCTGTGATCCCGCAGCCACTGCAGGGGCAGCTTCCGCCATGATGGCCGCGTTCTGATTGGGCGGGTGCCATGGGCCCTCCCCGACCTCTCCGTGGCCTGGGTCTGCTTCCTGCTGGGCGTCCCCCATGTCTCAGGGGTGTGCTGAGCCGAACGAACACAGCTTTGTTTCATTAATTCATCAGATTTGGAATTATCAACAAAGACTCCATGGAGATCAAGCTGGTAACTTAATCATAGGATTCTTACTCCTGTCCCGGTGTATTTATCATGTGTTCCATTGAGCAGAAATTCTTTGCTGAATTAAAAGGATGGTCAGTGCATACATACTTATTCAAAACTGTCAACTTTCAGTGGTAGTCTTGGCGTTTACTTATTACATCCCCCACTTGCTTATAGCCCACACCGACTGCAAAGAGCCATACCTGGGTTGGAGAGAGAGACAGACAGACAGACAGAGAGAGAGAGAGAGAGAGAGAGAGAGAGAGAGAGAGAGAGAGAGTGCATGTGTTCTTTAAACAATTTCTAAATGGCTGACAAGAATGTAAACATATAACAGTTTGCAGGAGCAAGGGTGGGAAGGAGGGGAAAGACGACCCCAGTAGGGGATGCAGACAGCTCCAAAGGACAGGTCATGAAAAGGTCACCTGGCTGAGATTTTTTTTTTTTTCACAGCTGTATGTTTATTTAGTTTTAAAAGGAAAAAAACCCCAACAAAACCAACAACATTGAACACACACGCATGCAGGCACACACAGAGCTTGATGGGAACTAAGAGCAGTAGCAGCAGAAGTGATAATAGCAGTTAGCAGGGCGGAAGAGTGACAGGCTGTTCACAGCCTATATCTCAAACAAAAGAGTCAAAACCTTTTAGATGCCCCTTTTATCAACATCAGCCTCGCTGGAGGGCTTCAAATCCTGGATATAAACCCCCTCCCCCCTTCCCCACCCACCCGCTCTCCTGTGCCCCCTCACCTCTCTCCCGCACCTGTTGTCCTTCCCACCCACCTCGCCCCTCCTAGACACCTGAAAAAATCAGTGGGTGGCCCCAAGCCTATCTTCCCTTCCCCACCACTTCAAGCTGTTGATCCAGCAGCATCTTCATTTAATACCGAAAACCCTTTGTTAGTGTCAGAATCTTCAACTGGTTGAAGGTGGACAGCTAAGAAAGAAGAAGCTATTATAGTTTACATGTCATGTTTTTAAATAAGAATGGAAAAACATTCTACCATAAAAAAAGTTTGTAAAAAAAAATGAAAATCTTTCTTCCATAAATCGTTGATTAGATGAAAAACATAAATTTGCATCTATCAATGAACAAATCACATAGATCTGGTCGAACATCTCTGAGCAAATTTGTCAAGGCGCCTGCTGTCGCCTTGGGAGTATCTGTCTGTCATTATGTCAAGTTCCAACACTCTGTAAGAACATGTACCGTCAGTGACCACATCCCATGGAATGCACCAAGGAGCTTCCTCAGTCAATTATTTACCCAAGGTCAAACCATCTGTCCTTTATGAGAATATGGATTAAGATACAAGTAGCTGCGTTTTTCTTCTTTTTTTTTCTTCTTCAATAATTTTTGTTCGGCCTTACACTCTTAACGGTGTTGAGAGCAACTCTTCTTTCCGACGTTATCAAATGGATACTAATTGTTCAAACGGATACCATTTTCAGCAAATTTACTAAACAAGCAGTTATGTTCAGTTTTCCTCAAATCCCAAACCTTTAATTAACGTTAGACTACAGGATGATGATAAACTCCCTGAAATGCAAAACATCAAAGTAAACAAAGCAGGAGTATTTAAGTTACTGACCAACATCAATGAAAACAAAGCTACTGGTCCCGATGGCGTTCCTGGCAAGCTCTTAAAATTATGTGCCAATGAATTGAGTGAGGTATACCAACTACTTTACCAAGCTTCACTGGACCAGGGAGTAATACCTGATGAATGGCGAGATGCGAGCATTGTTCCCTTATTCAAAAAGGGTGACAAAACAAAAGCAGAGAACTATAGACCTGTATCTCTTACATCCATATCAGCTAAACTACTTGAACACATAATATATAGTAGCATAATGGACCATCTTGACAAATATGACTTCTTAAATAACGCCCAGCATGGTTTTAGACAGCAAAGGAGTTGTGAGACTCAACTTATAACAACTCTCAATGATTTTAATAACTGTCTTAACAACAGACAGCAAATAGATGCAATTTTATTAGACTTTTCTAAAGCCTTTGATAAGGTTGACCATGAGGGCCTGCTGCTTAAATTAGAACACATCGGCATTGGCGGTTCTTTGCTAAAATGGCTAGATCATTCCTCGTTGGGAGAACGCAGAAAGTTGTTGTGGAAGGGTCGTCATCCCATTGTAAACCATCTTGTCAGGTGTACCACAGGGAACTGTTCTGGGGCCCTTGTTTTTCTTAATTTATATAAATGACATAAGTAGAAATCTCTCTCCTGGAACTACTATAAGGCTTTTTGCAGATGACAGCTTAGTATATAGAACAATCAGAAGCAAGAATGATACACGCATTCTACAAGAAGATCTAAACGCTTTACAAGAGTGGGAAAGAACTTGGAAAATGGAATTTCATCCCCAAAAGTGCCAAGTGTTGCGTATATGTAACAAACGCTCACCAATTAGATCAGATTATTCTATCCATAATACTATTCTTAAAGAAACTAATGCTGCAAAATATTTAGGCGTGATTATAGATAGTCGTCTCAAATGGAAAGAACATTACAATTTAGTATGTAAGAAAGCAAATAACATCTTAGCTTTCTTATACAGGAATATCAATGACTGCCCCCAAAAGGTTAAAGACGACTGCTAAAAAAACACTGGTTAGACCAGTACGGAATATGGTTGCTCAGTTTGGGATCCTTACCATCTAAAGACATTGATAACCTCGAAAAGATCAGAAGAGAGCAGCACGGTTCGTAACAGGGAACCACATCAGAGAAAAGGGGAATACTAGGAAGAACATGAGGAAATTAGAATGGAAACCCTTAGAAGAGAGAAGAGCTTTTACTCACTGCCGGTGCCATCAAGATTGCCACAAATGCAATCTCATTTTTTTAAAAAACAAATTGATACTACAGTTTTGAGATAGATCTGCATATTGACGATTTTCTATTTTTACTTCCCCAGATATTTTACTGTTACCTGGCCTGAATTTGGCCATTGCTTTTATTTTAACTTCTTGAATATCGAGTGCGACCCCTTGTTGCCAAATTTGCTCCAGGGCCAACAGTCTGAGTCGCACTATTTTATGTTATTTTATTTTACTTTTTAACATGCGCGCTGGTGACCTACTCGTTTTTGAGTGAACCAGTATTTTAGGAAGAAGAAGAAGAGAAGAAAACATGAAACGATGTCTGTGAACTAATTTGCCAGTGTAATGCACCTCAAATAGCCAATTGGCTGTAGGCCTATTGGATTAAGTTAACCCGACGTTAAAAAAAAAAAAATCAAATGCTATCCTACTCGTTTTTGAGTGAACCAGTATTTTAGAAAGAAGAAGAAGATTTCACGAACTGTTGACAATCAATACCGTTTTACAATCCTTCAAACTCGTGGCTATGGAGTCTATCTCAGCCACGTTAAATATCTGCCGGGAGGGGAGGGGGGGGGGGGGGGGGGGAGGGGGGATCAACAACTAGCGCTAGGGCCTAAATGTGTAGCCGCAGGTTGGTCTGTATGCACAAGGCTACGTGAACTGATATGTATCTACACGTTGCAACGTTTTTACCATTTTACCAAGCTGTAAAGCGCAAGATTTTGGCCTAATGCTCGCTGGATTCCGTCACATTGTCTCGAATTATAGCTCTAGGCCTATTACGTTGCATTACGAAGTTGCATGATGCTGCCTATCGATAGATTTTGATTTCGCCCTCTACAAACAATTTAGGTTTGACAAAATGGGGTCGGTCCATACTTGGAACGATCCGAGCAGCTCCGAGATTTCACCATACAAGGGGTCACAGATTGTATATTTTTTTACAAACAAATGTCGGCTGAAAAAAAAACGGTAAATAAATTATGCAAATACAGTAACAGTCAAAGCAAATAAATCTACCATAAAGTAACCATGTCATAGAACCAAAAAATTTTAAACCTAGGCATTTTCAAAAAATTTGGGAAACCAAACGTCTAAAATTTTCCACACCCCCTTGAGCAGAATAAACCCCAATTGGAGGGAACCTTTTTGGGCTTTAAACTCTTTGGAAAAGGTACCAACCACCATTTTTACCCCGGGGGAAGGACGAAAAGCACAGACGCTGTTGGGGGTTCCAAAAATCCAAAACCCCTTTGGCATTTCTTTTTTCCCTGGGCCCGGCCCTGAAAAGAAAAAATACTTACTTTTGTCGCAAAAAATTTAAGAAAAAAACTTTCAACAAGGCGAGGGGGTTTGCAGCAACGCAAACTTTTTTTTGGGTTGACAAGGGTAAAAAAAATTTGCTCCCCCAAAAACCCCAAAATTCCCTCGCACCCCTCGCAGGGAGGTCACGTAAATCCGAATTTTGGGCTGAAAAGGCTGGGGGGAGTTTTCATGGGCCTATCGGGGCTCATGGGAAAAGCCCAAAAAAAACGGGGGGAAGACAGGGGGGGGCCCACCACTACGCTCTCCTTATCACGTGCTGTCTGCAACCCACCCCCCCCCCCCCCCCCCCCCCCCCCCTCTGCATTGTATTTTTTGGCCTTTTCGTGCACGCTATTTCCGGGAAAAAAATAATACAAACCTCGGCAACCCAGCCCCGGTTTTTGGGGCACGACCTAGCCCGTCGACAAAAAACTGGTGTTGCGTGCACCCCTAGTCGGGCGATAATACGACCGCAACCCAGCCCTATTGAAACGACTTTCTTCAAAAAGGGGAACTAAAAAAGGGTTGCGTCACAAACTACTAATTACGCAATGACTTTTTTTAAAGCTTGCCGCCTCACTCCCTCTCTCCCCCCCAACAAACCCCCAAAAAAAAATGAAAATGATGTTTAAAAAAAAGTATATTAAAAACTCACCCAAAAAACCAACATAATCGGAAGGGCGAAAGGACATCTAGCTTTGGTGACGCCCAAAAATTCATCACCCTTTCCCTGGCCCTTTTCCCCAAAAAAGTCTCGACTCTACAAATTGGGACCGATTCTTTGAACTTGAACCCTCCACGCTACAACCCGGAACCCAATTTAAACCACCGGCTTTTAAAATCATTTCTTTCTTTTTATCCTAAAACCGGGGGGAAAAACCCTCCCACCAGGACACTCGCGGGGAAATCAGCAGACCCCTCCTTGCATTTCCCTGGGGGAATCCCTTTGAAGGGGAAAAGCTCAAACTTTTTTCACCTCATCCCCTTGTCCCTTACACCTCTCATAAGTAGAGAGTATTGCTCGCTGGGAAAGGGGTCCCCTTTTCAAGTAACCATGAAGATCTTGTTTGGGTTTAAATTTCAGGCCATCCCTTCCCTTTAAGTTTGTCAAGGGCGCGCCCCAGTTCCGAAGGTTTAACGTCCGAAAAGTCAATATCCGACGTTTTCTGTTCCGACGTGCGATTTCGACATCCATTCTGACTTTTCCGATACTTGGAATTCCGGGAAAAAAATAAACTTTTTCAACAGTCCGAAAAGCTTTATTTCCCACACTCCCCATGAAAATTTTGTTCCGACGTGTCGATAGTCCGAAAGTTAAAATTAAAAAGGTTTTAAAAAGGGCCCTTTTTTTTTTGGGTTGGAAATTGTGGTCTCCGGGGCGGGTGTTGTGTGTGTGTGTGTGTGTGTGTGTGTGTGTTGTGTGTGTGTGTGTACATAATATATATATGTGTGATAAAACATATTTTGGGGGTTTTTTGTGTGGGTTTTGTGGGAAAAATCGTGTGTTTGTTTTGTAAGCTTACAATGCATTTTTGCCCCCCGCGCGCGGTGTGTTTTTTTGTATTTTGGGGGGTGTGTGTAATTTTGAGAAAATATGTGCGCCCGTGCATTTTGTTTTTTGGGGTCTCCTCTCCCCTCTCCCTCTCCTCCTCTCCCCTCTCCCCTCTCCTCTCTTTTTCCCCACAAAAACCCCACCACCCACAAAACACACAACAAAAACACACAACCCCCCACACACACCACGGGGCACCACACATGTCCCCTTTAAAAAAAAAAAAAATCGGGTAATATAACGCGGCCCCTTTTAAACAAGCATCCATTCTGACTCGATACTTTTGGAATTCCGAAAAAATAATCTGTTTCCCAAAAGTCCCCTGAAGCGGGTTTTTATCCGACACTCCCGATGAAAATTTTGTTTTCCCACGGTCGATAGTCCCCAAAGTTAATTAACACGTTTAAAAAGTTCTTTTTTTCTTGTTGTAGTTTGGGGCCCGTTGCTGGGTTTGTGTGTGTGTGTCAAATCAAAGTCAAAATTTTATTTAAGATGGAAACATTGAAAAAACGCATAAAAAAACTTTTTAATCAACCATCTATGAAAAAAAGAAAAGTTTTTAAAAAAAAAAAACAAAGAAAACCTCACATCGTTTAAAATTTCTTTTTTCAAAAGAAAAGGAAAAAATACCGTCCTAACCCCCCCCCATCTCCCCCCCCCCCCCCCTTTTTCCCACTGTGTGTGGGGTGTGTGGGGAAAAAATTTAAAAATATATAATTTTTTTTATTTATACTTTGTGTGTGTGTGTGGGATATATATATATAATAAGTGTGGTGGTTTTGTTTTAAGCTTACCTTTTGCATTTGTGCGCGCGCGGCGCGCGTGTGTAATTTTTTTAAGTTTTTGGTGTGTATTTTTGGGGATAGAAAGTGCGCCCGTGCATGTGTTTTTCGAGTCCCCCTCTCTCTCTCTCCCTCTCTCTCTTCCCTCTTCCCCTCTCCCCCTCCTCTCTCTCTCTCTCCTCCCCTCTTCCCCTCTCCACACACAACACACACACACACACACACAAAAACACAACACACACAAACACACACGGCGCACAACAAAACATGTTTTTAAAAAAAAAAAAGAAACAGGTAAATATAACGCGGCCCTTTTAAAAAAGCCCCACTAATAAGGAGTAGCCCCTTTTTCCTCTTTGCCATTTATTCCCCTTTATTTTTTTCTAGTTTTTTCCCCTTTTTTTTGTTTCCTTTTTTATTGGTTACTCAAATAACGTAGCTTGGGGTTTGGTTTTTATTTTTTCACTTTGAAGTGCTATCTTTTTATTTTGAAACATGATGCAAAAAAACAATAGTGGGGTTTTTGTTTTTTTTAGTTCCATACTTATGCAAAGAAACACAAAATTTTTTGAGTTTTTATTTAATCTTTTTTTTCCCCGGGTTTCACGGCCAAAAAGTGCGGCCAAATTTTGTGTGTGGGGGTGTGTTGGTGTGGTGTTTGGTGTGGGTGTGTGTGTGTGGTGTGTGGGGTGCGGCGGGCGCGCGCTAGATCGAACTAGAGAAGGGAATGAAAAAACACAATGAAGTCGCGAGTTTCTTTTCCTTGATTCGAAGAATACAATTTTAAACCAGTGTAGTGTTTCTTCCCTTTCATAAACGGGTTTTAAAATTTTGAATAAAAAATCATGCACCACTCGCACACACACCACACACACACACACACACACACACACCACAACACACACACACCACGGGGGTTTTGTGAGCACTTTCTTATTTTTGTGAGTGGGGCGCGTCACAGACAGACACACCCCACACACACCACCCACACACACACCAAAACACACCAAAACACACACCCCCACACACACATTCTCAAAACATCACAAACGCGCGCGCGCGCGCGCCCAACACCACACACACCCCACACACAAAACACACAAAAACACAAGATATAAATAATATATAAATTTTATATAAATAAATATATAAATATAAAATATATTTTAAAAAAAAAGGTTTTAAAAAAGGAATCCCCCCAAAAATATGATCTAAAAAAAATTTTTTTTTGAGCGTGGTTTCGCTGTCATCTGATGACGCGCAACACCCGAAACAAAAATTTTTAAATCCCTAGTTTTTGGGGTTCCTCTTTTTAACTTGTTTTAAAAAAATGTTGCTCCCCAAGGGGTTTAGCACTTTTTAAAAATTTTTTTAGGGATTTTAAATAAACTGATATATATAAATTAAAATAAATTTTATATATATAAATAATATATATTATATATATATATATATAAATATTATAATGTTAGGGGTAAAATTTTACCCAAATTTTAAGACTTAAACAAAGATTTAAAATTTAAAAAAAAAAAAAAAAAAGGGGGTGGGGTGGGGGGTGGGGGGGAAGACTAGTCGTGCCCAAAACCGGGCTCGGTTGGGGGTTTTCATTTCGCACACTATCGTTCCGCAACCCCTTTTTTTAGGGTTTGGGCGCCACGACATTTGTGGGCCAAAAGCCGAACTCGGTTGTTAGTTGTATTATCGCACGACTAGTCGTGCACGCAACCACTTCGTTGTAGGCTCCCCTTCGTATCTCTCCGTGACTTTCTATTTTCCTTTTTTTTTTTTTCATGTTTCGAGTAAAGCTTACGCACATTGAAATTGCCGTTACTAAATGATGTATTGTTTTGTTAATCTTCTGTTTCAATAGTATCGTTAGCTCTTTACTCATTGATCATTTTTATTCTTTTTTGCGTACTTACTAATTATTATATTATTATTATCATTATTACTACTTTCACCATTGTCACTTGTAGTAGTAGAAGTGGTAAAAATCTTCATTCTTCTTCTTCATCAAATAAAAGTTTTCTGGGTTTTCTTCTTCTTACCATTGTTGTCATCACTTTGTGTGTGTGTGGTGTGTGTGTGCGTGCGTGCGTGCGTGCGTGCGCGCGCGCGCGCGTTGTGTGTGTATGTGCACACGCACATATGCGTGTATGTGAGTATGCACGCATGCACGGGCTCATATTTGGGTGAGTGTGCGTGCGCGTGTGCATGCATGCCTGTGTGCTTGCATGCATGCGTGGTGTGTGTGTGTGTGTGGTGTGTGTGTGTGTGTGGTGTGTGTGTGTGTGTGTGTGCGTGCGCGGGCAACTGAGATAACTGGAAAAGTGTTCGCATGCGAGTAAAACAAGCGAATGGATCTAGTAGTGACGGACACAAATGTGTTGGAAACAGCCTCATAGTTATAAGTGGTAGTAGTTGTACTGGTAACAACAATAGTGATGGGAATGGTAGTAGCATTAGTAGTAGAAGTAATGGTGGTGGTGATGGTGATGGAGGTGGTGGTGGTGGTGGTAGTGATGGTGATGATCGGTGGGAGGGAGGGACTAGCAGTAAGGATAGTGCCATATGGTTTTTAGCACGCCCCATTGCGTGTTACAAACGGTTTCGTGTTTCATTTCATGTAGCAGTGTATTCTATATGTCGATGTAACCTTGCAATGTCACCAAATTCCAAAAATATCGTCAATAGTCCCGTATCTTAGCCAGGAAGACTTTTGAAAGAGATAGTACTGTGTGTCTTGTTAATCATGAAAAGGAAGCGAATTCCAGTTGATTTGTGGCACTCTTACCGACTGATTTTTCTTACGTATTTATTATTATTATTCTCTCTCTCTCTCTCTCTCACTCTCTCTCTCTCTTGTTTCCTCTGTAAATTGGTGAAACGTAACCATGTGTCTTTGATTTAGTTTTGAAGTAGATGATGACTTGACACTATCATGTAAATTGTCTTGTTATATTGATCATTAATGTTCACACCCCTTCAAATGGGGCTTGGCCTTACTGAATAAAATTCTGTTCTGTTCTGTTCTCTCCCCCCCCCCCCCCCCCCCCCCTCCTCTCTCCATTCCTCTCTCTCTCTCTGTGAGACAAATGTTTCGGCCTTGAACTTGTTAACATTCTAAGGGGGCCAGGCCGCTTTCTGTTGTCAGTATTTTTCTCACGACTTCCCTGTTCAGTGGAATGGTTTTATGACCAGTCTCATGACCCTTGTGGCAGAATACACTGAACTATTAACAGTTGCCGAATCCGTTAGTTGTATATGTGTTAGGGGG
>CM031628.1:1240590-1331973 GCA_018398815.1 Conus ventricosus
GATTTAAAAGTTAAAAAAGAAAAAAAAAAAGGGGGTGGGGTGGGGATGGGGTGGAAGACTAGTCGTGCCAATAGCCGGACTCGGTTGGGAGTTGCATTATCGCACACTAGTCGTGCACGCAACCATTTTTTAGTTGGTCGCACGACTAGTCGTGCCAATAGCCGAACTCGGTTGTTAGTTGTATTATCGCACGACTAGTCGTGCACGCAACCACTTCGTTGTAGGCTCCCCTTCGTTATCTCTCCGTGACTTTCTATTTTCCTTTTTTTTTTTTTCATGTTTCGAGTAAAGCTTACGCACATTGAAATTGCCGTTACTAAATGATGTATTGTTTTGTTAATCTTCTGTTTCAATAGTATCGTTAGCTCTTTACTCATTGATCATTTTTATTCTTTTTTGCGTACTTACTAATTATTATTATTATTATTATCATTATTACTACTTTCACCATTGTCACTTGTAGTAGTAGAAGTGGTAAAAATCTTCATCTTCTTCTTCATCAAATAAAAGTTTTCTGGGTTTTCTTCTTCTTACCATTGTTGTCATCACTTTGTGTGTGTGTGTGTGTGTGTGTGCGTGCGTGCGTGCGTGCGTGCGCGCGCGCGCGCGTGTGGTGTATGTGCACACGCACATATGCGTGTATGTGAGTATGCACGCATGCACGGCTCATATTTGGGTGAGTGTGCGTGCGGCTGTGCATGCATGCCTGTGTGCTTGCATGCATGCGTGTGTGTGTGTGTGGTGTGTGAGTGTGTGTGTGTGTGTGGAGTGTGTGTGTGTGTGTTGTGTGCGTGCGCGGGCAACTGAGATAACTGGAAAAGTGTTCGCATGCGAGTAAAACAAGCGGAATGATCTAGTAGTGACGGACACAAATGTGTTGGAAACAGCCTCATAGTTATAAGTGGTAGTAGTTGTACGGGTAACAACAATAGTGATGGGAATGGTAGTAGCATAGTATAGAAGTAATGGTGGGGTGATGGTGATGGAGGTGGTGGGGTGGTGGTAGTGAAGGTGATGATCGGTGGGAGGGAGGGACTAGCAGTAAGGATAGTGCCATTGGTTTTTAGCACGCCCCATTGCGTGTTACAAACGGTTTCGTGTTTCATTTCATGTAGCAGTGTATTCTATATAGTCGATGTAACCTTGCAATGTCACCAAATTCCAAAAAATTCGTCAATAGTCCCGTATCTTAGCCAGGGAAACTTTTGAAAGAGATAGTACTGTGTGTCTTGTTAATCTAAAAGGAACGAATTCCAGTTGATTTGTGGCACTCTTACCGACTGATTTTTCTTACGTATTTATTATTATTATTCTCTCTCTCTCTCTCTCACTCTCTCTCTCTCTCTTGTTTCCTCTGTAAATTGGTGAAACGTAACCATGTGTCTTTGATTTAGTTTTTGAAGTAGATGATGACTTGACACTATCATGTAAATTGTCTTGTTATATTGATCATTAAATGTTCACACCCCTTCAAATGGGGCTTGGCCTACTGAATAAAATTCTGTTCTGTTCTGTTCTCTCCCCCCCCCCCCCCCCCCCCCCTCCTCTCTCCATTCCTCTCTCTCTCTCTGTGAGACAAATGTTTCGGCCTTGAACTTGTTAACATTCTAAGGGGGCCAGGCCGCTTTCTGTTGTCAGTATTTTTCTCACGACTTCCCTGTTCAGTGGAATGGTTTTATGACCAGTCTCATGACCCTTGTGGCAGAATACACTGAACTATTAACATTTTGCCGAATCCGTTAGTGTTTGTATGCATGTGGAGCTTGGTGTACTTTGAGCTTGAATATGTCATGGGATTTACGTTATATGAAAGTAGCGATCAGTTTTATCATTTTTATATTAGGCCTCTATTATCAATCCGTTTTGTTTCTACAGAAAAGTGAATCAAAAGTAGAGACAGAGTTATCGTCAACGTTTTAACATTGTTCAGCCTTCTTTTCCGTCTCAGTGTGGACTCTATCCTTTCCTACCAGCAACACAGTTTGAGGATTCTCTGTTGTTCTGGTGACAGTTTTAACATGAACAAAAAAAATACTCATGCGTGGTTGTACACATCTTCTGCTGCTGTTGCTGTATAAACAGTTCCAGTGTCGGGGGCCGGAATAGCTCAGTTGGTAGAGCGCCGGACTCGTAATCCAAGGGTTGCGGGTTCGAATCTCCGCCGGGGGCCCTTTCGGTACAGGGGGATTTTTCCCTGGGAGTTAACATTAGTTCTGACTCCATTTCACTTACAGTCCTTCGAATGAGACTATAAAATGAGGTTCCGTGTGTGAACGCGGCATAACATCTTCCCACACACCAAAATCCCATCACCAACTTTCGAAAAAAGGGCCATTTGGCCGTTGGTATGGATGAAAACGTTTACACATAGCATGCACCTTCTCCAAGATGGAGTAGGGCTGCCTTAATGGGGGGATAAAAAAACGGAAATGCACACAAAACTCACTCCCTTTGTAGGGTAGATGGGATTAATATTTGCCTATCCATAAGGGAGTGTCCACAGGAGTATCACCTGTGTATGCAGGAGAAGAAAAAGTTCCAGGTGAGTGTTATCAAGGTGTCACAGCATGCGATCAGTCCGGGGGAGGTCAGAGGTGCGCACAAGCGACATTCCATCTGCGATGGATAGTGGGCATGGTTTAAAAACTCGATGGCTACATAAAGGGCTGACTAGGAAGAAAAAAGTTTTGGGGAACAGGGTCTAATGGACCGCAGGAAAATTTTCGGGAGTTTGACAGTAGGAGATCTCCAAGAAGAACACCCCTGAGACATATGTTTCGGCGCTGAACTCCTTATTTTCCCCAAAAAGGGCCCGGGGGCCGCATCCTGGTCATTTCCTCCTAGAGGGCCCTTCTCTGTCAGTTTTTTTTTTAATAGTTTTTTTTTTAGTATTTCTGGGATTCAACCAGCACTTCTTGGAAATGACTAACTGGGCGCTCAAGGCGTTGCCTTTGGACTGATGTCTTGCCAAAATAGCTATCGGACACCTGTTCAAAGTTGGGAAACTTAAGCCTAAATAATATTAAACCATTGTTCCCCCCTCGACAACATTCAGCTCCCTTTGATATTGCCTGTCCAGGTTCGGGTTTCCTCTTCTTGGCCAGACATTGCCAGCTGTTCATGGGTCAAAGGCTGACGACCTTCACTCCCCCTGCTGCAAGTTCTATTGGTGGGGATTATGGCAGGGGAGTCAGATCCCCCCCCCCCCCCCCCCCCCCCCCCCCCCCCCAGCTGTATGATAGAATGCCTACTTCTTAGTCTCGTACTGTGAGTTTGTTTCCATTCTGCTTTAGTGCGGCACTGTGAAATCAATCATCATCATCTGTTTTGATGAACTTGAGTGGAGTACAATGTCCGGTCAAAACGCCCTTCTTCCTGATGAACCTGGATGTCTTTCGCACGCTGGGGGGTCCTGCTGTACACTCCCAGTCATCTACCCATCCAGTAAAACCACGTCATCCCAGTCGTCCACGCCATCCAGTGTGTCCGTTCACCACAAAGAGGAAAAAAAATCAAACAGGGAAGTAATAGTTGTACAGAAAGAGTTACTTCCCAAGTATACTTGAACTGATACTTATGAAATACAAAAATGTTGCATTTATATCAAAACAAATCTTAATACTTCATGAAAACAGATTTCTCCGTAGATAATTTACAGTTTCATAATTTTAAAGTCACAGTCTTTCCCATCAAGGGGGAAATCTTATCAATAATGTGCCTTGGGTACGACGTTCTGTGTAAAATTTTGATGGTGTGTCTGCGAGCCTCATCAACATTTTTTCCGATCGTTCGTTAAAAAAAAAAAAATTCTGCAGTTTTTGTGTAATAAAATTTGCCACGATCCCTGCTGACCCGTCCTGGATTGATGGTGTGATACAGATCCACACCAAATACTGAATGGATTTATCTCTGGTTTACGCCCCAGCAAACTTTTGACAAAGATCAGACCAAGTAAAATGTGCAGGTTAAAGTGTAATCCCTGCCGATCGAGACACCAAACACAGGATACAAGTGGAAAACTAATCTTCTGGTGGAAGTACTATCTAAAAAAACAACAACGGAATTAGACATAAATATAGCGCCAAAGTTATATTACCACTTCAAAATCGCAGGGGGGGTAATCTGTGCTAGAGCTCGCGTTGAAAAAAGTGACACGCTGTTTTCATGGGACAGATTTGCTGGTGGGCACGTCCCAAAAAAATTTGGGCCCCCTCAGTCAGGTGAAAAATTTAAACGTGGAGAAAATGCCACACAGGGGGGAAACGCGCACCTGGAGCAACGGTTGATTCCCCGACGTTAAACCGCTGTGCATTTCAATCCCCGTTTTGTCTCTAGATCTATTTGCTTGCATAAACTAAGAAAAAACAAAAATTTCTTCCCCTGATTTTTTTTTTTTTTTTTCCCTTCAAAACAGGCCCTTTTTGCCCAGTAGTCCCTTAACTTGAGAGAAAACGACAAAACATGGGGTGAAATTGTGCAATTTAATGCAGACGCGGTTCAAAACAAATTGAGTCACTTTTTCATTATTATTATCCTCCTCCCCATCCATTACGATCTACCCAAAATTTTTTGATGACTTGACCCATGAAATAAAAAAGGTAACTCTGTTTGCAATGGAAAACAAACCATCCTCCCCTGTTTTGTGTTTTTTTACAAACAGGCTATTCCATGAGCATTCCAAATCATGACACACACAATAACTGGAGAGAGACAGAGAAGGGGCACTGAGAGACAGAGGGGGGGGGGGGACAAAAAGGAGAGAGAGAGAAAGAGAGAGAGAAGAGAGAGAGGGGAGAGAGAGTCTGGTGATGAAACCAATAAATTTTCCCTGCAGTGCTGCTGTTGCAAGCCCTTCCTCTCAAAAACCCTATTTTTATCAAAATCGACCCAAGGAAACAGAAATTGAAAACACAAATTTATTTTTTTTTGATCTGAAACATAATTTCACTGTGAACATAAAGAAAATCATAAGTCAGCGAGGCATGCAAGTGTGTGTGAGTGTGTGTGTGTGTGTGTGTGTGTGTGTGTGTGTGTGTGTGTGTGTGTGTGTGTGTGTAGTATGCGTGTGTGCATGTTGCATGCACATAGGGGTGTATGTGGGTGTATACATGTGCACATTTGTTTGGATGCTCAAGGATGAATAAACTAGCATGCTTCAACATAATGTTCTTCGTTCATGATAATTATATAAATGCACTTTACGTTGAATAACTGTACATACACACATAATGATGTTTTGTTTGAGTTTGTTAAAGGTATGTATAATTCTGTAGAATGAATTAAACAGCATATTCTTCAACATGATGTTCTGAGCTTATGATATTTAGATGCTCTGTACTTTGAATAACTGTACACATACTCTCATGATGACATTTTGTTTGAGTTTGTTAAAGGTGTACAATGTTACTCGTACAACAAGAATGTAAAAACACAGATTTTACATGAACGCTATGAAAACATTCCAATAAGTTATTACTTCCATGAAATACACTTTGAAGTACATAGGACAACTGAACTGATAATTCATCAACAACTGTACTATGAAGGTTGAAAACACTCAAAAAAACAACAATGAACGAATTACACAGTAATTGATAACATCAATCACGCAAAGGAGAACAGCACAGGAATCTTATATCACAGATTTTTACGGTCTGGTAGCATCAAAACACAAACAAAGCCTCAAAAGATCAAAGCTCTGTATAAAACCAAAACCAAAAAAAAAATTATTGAAACATGCTCATCACATTAGGAGGTAGACAGGGTGACCTTCCCCCAACAAAGTCTGATGTCACCACTGTCAACTTTTTTTTTTTTTTAAATCCGTCTCTTGCATCACTCCTCCTGTACTTCCTTTTCAAAACAGCCGACCACTTTGGACAGCCGACCACTTTGGACAGCCGACCACTTTGGAAGCCAACAGATCATGCCAGAGGCAAAGTCTCCTTCTACCTGAATCATCTTGAAAAAAAAAACTTCATGTTTTCAAACAACTTCAATGAAAGTTTCCACGGAAAGTTGTTTAAAAAACACTGTTAGGTAATTTGATACATCTGCTTTCTATGTCTATCAATTTACACGTCAAACAGGTAGAGGCACTAAG
This sequence comes from Conus ventricosus, assembly GCA_018398815.1. Classification (NCBI taxonomy): domain Eukaryota; kingdom Metazoa; phylum Mollusca; class Gastropoda; order Neogastropoda; family Conidae; genus Conus; species Conus ventricosus. Next base: position 1,246,694 of record CM031628.1, read on the forward strand.
CGATCAACATCCTCCAAAATCTTAACTGTACATTTCAAATTATTTTCATTATTATCATTATCATTATTTTTGTGCTCTTAGACAAGATGACCACTGGCGACTTCTGACCAATTCTATGCTGGATGGCCAGAATTTACAACTTTTAATGAAAAAGAATAGGCACAGTTAGAGAGAGAGAGAGAGAGAGAGGAGAGAGAGAGAGAGAGAGAAAGAGAGGGACAGAGAGGGACAGAGAAAGAGAGGGACAGAGAGGGACAGAGAGAGAAGAGAGAGAGAGAGAGAGAGAGAGAGAGAGAGTGAGAGGGAGAGAGAGAGAGAGAGAGAGGGAGAGAGAAAGAGAGAGAGAGAGAACAGGCATGGGCACAGGTGTGAGAAAGGGAGACAATGATGACAAGCGGAGCATGACACATTTGTTTCTCATCAAGCAGAAATGCCCTGCAGCTGCGGGATGACATCTCCCACAGCTGGAAGCTGTAAAATCCTGCATCTGATCCCTTAGCAGTCGGCCCTTTCCTCAAACTGATCCTCTGACCTCCACCCCCCTCTCCCCGCCACCTCTCCCCTATGTGGGTCCATCCATCCCTGCCTCCTCCTCCTCCATCCTACCACACCACTCTCCCTACAAAGGCTCGACACTGTTTTTTCATGCAGCAGTCACTTCCCCTAATCCCCATCGGGGAACTGCCAACGATATTTTGCCCATGATCAGCGAGATGATGCCAGACATTTAAAGAAAGAAAAGTGAACTGCCTGATAAACAAACCACATCTTACTTTGATACTATTCCAAACCACGCATGCACACATGCACGCACGCACACACATCACCTCACATCACTAAGCAGAAAACGGAGGGAACTGCCTGTAACTATGTCACACACCAACCAGCTAATACTACACGATAAACATTCGAGCCTGACGCGTCCGTCGCGCTCTTCTTCACAGCAGTGTGGGTGTTTTCAGTTAATCACAGCAGCTTCCAGCAGCACACTCTTCGTCTCCACGTCCATCTACAGGACGGCAGATCACGGATCTGAAGCCCAGCCGACCGCAGAGGTGACATCAGGGCTCCCCACCAGACCAGGCAGGTCCTTTTTAACAGATTTTGTACACACTTGTAACTGGGACACTGGTACGTCCACAGCCAGACACACCCTTGAGATGATTCTGTGGTGGGATTGTGTGTATACTGAACTACATTTCTTGTGGACTCATGTATCCGACACACTTCTAACTTGGAGGACACGGGTGTGTCCATAGCCAGACACACTGATGAGATGATTTTGTGATTGGGATCACATGCATTCTGAACTACATTTCTTGTGAAATTTGCTGCACATGCTCCAAGAACCTGACCTAGACATATCATTTCTTCCATCAACAGAACCAACATCCAGCCGTAATCCTTCCGCTTGGAATTGAAGAAAGAATCAATTCTGATTACTCCCTTCTCTGATGGAAAGAATCAAGTCCAGACCCTCCTCCTTTGATAGTGAGGGAGAAAAAAACAACAACTGACTCCTAACCCTTCCCTTTCCATAGAAAAAAATGACACATGAACCTTCACTGTTGACAGAAAAAAAGAGACTCTCGACTCTTCCCCTTCAACTGAAAAATTCCCCTCTGAGAGAAAGAATCAACTTCTGGTCCCATCCCCTTTGATGGAAAGAATCAAATCCTCACCCCTCCCCTCTGACAGAACGAACGACTCCTGAACCTTCCCCTGTGATGGAAAGAATCGACTCCCGACCCTTCCCCTTTGATATGATCAACTCCTGACTTCCCCTTCGACAGAAAGACCCAACTCCTTGCTCTTCCCCCTTTGACAGAAGTTAAATCATGTCCTGACCCTTCTCCATGGATTTAACCTTTCAGAATGCAACGCATGGACAGCCTCTCCTACCAAGCCAGTCTGGGTTGGTCAGCAGTTCACTTGAACTTGGATATCTCAAAAACTATTTCACCGCAAAGCCAGAAATGTCATATGGTTGCCAGCATATCAAAATCTTATTTTACATCAATATATAACATACTTGTTGATTTCTGATGCTTTGACAATCTCAAACATCTTATTTCAGCCTTCCCTTACCTGTGTACTTGAATGTAAGCATTAAAAACCACAACAACTGTTTGAATTACCACAGTGAAATAGAGCTTGTCTATGAGCAGGGAAGTTCTGTACCAGTTACCTGCCTTTCATAGCAGTTTAAAACATATTCATGGGCTGATGGACCGGTTTCAGTGAACAGACTGCTTTGACAAAGGTAGTTTGGACGCATGCTGAGAATGACGTTCAGTAACGCCCAAACAGCATTCGGGTGTAAGGTCAAATAAGAGAATTAGGCTGCAGTCATATGCAGGTGACCTGCGGACTACACACACCGGTGATCTCGTTCCGCCAGGAGCGCTGTGTTCACTGCTGGCTCTGACCCTGCGCTGACCGCTGGGAGGTACGGCTGTGGTCAGCAGCAACAGCAGCCTGGGAGATGCTGGACTGGTCAAACACATCTGCTGACTGTCTCTGGATGGCCGCCATCAGGTCCTTGTTGAACTGACGGGCCTGCCTCAGCACCTCATCAGCACGCCCCCCGCCTCTCTCCTCCCCCCCTTCTGGCTCCTTGCTGCTGAAGTCCAGGTAGCGCCGGGCTTGGGAGTCTTCGACGGACACGGAGCGAGGGGTCAGCGAGTCCAGGGTCAGTTCCAGCGACTGGAACCCTTGGCCGCTGGACGTGTAGGACACTTCCTGTGACAGCGCTGGTGGAGGATCCGTCCGACTTCCTCCCTGAGGGACAGCCATTCCTTTCATCGACGAAGATTCCAGGATGTTCTCTCGGAAGCGCTTTTCAAACGACGTGTCGTCCCCGCTGCCTGTTGTCGACAGCGCCATCTCGCCCGATTTCAAGATTCCTGTGCGGACCTCAATCACACTTCTGACATCGGAGCTGGCGGAGGAGCCGCTGGCAGAGAACTTGGACTCCCTGTCTTCCTCTGTGGTGGCTGCTCCATGCCGGCCAAAGTCGATGTAGCGACGCGAGGCAGGTTTTTTCACTCCCTTCCCCTCCAGGCGGAGGAGCGGTCGGGGACGCTCTAGCGGCAGTGGTTTTGTTGGCCGTTTGAGGCGTGTCCACCTCCAGGATAGTGCTCAGCTCATGGGGCTCATAGTCTGCGACTGTCGTGGGTTGACGTATGGGAGCGGGAGGTAGCCTGGAGGACTCGTTCTCTTCCTGAAGAGGCTGTGCAGGAGAAAGAAGGTCTGACCAGGTAGCCAAAGCTCCTCCTCTTTCTCCACTTTCTTCTCCAACTCGACCACTCCCTAGTTCATGCATGAGGTCCCTCATGTCCAAGCGGCCTCTCCCCGAGTCAGGGTGGCTGAGAGAGGCCAGCTCAGGACCTGTCAGCCTGGACGACAGACTTTCATGGCTTCCTTTCACCGTCAGGCTGGACGGAAACAGCGGCTCTTCTCCCTCTGCCGACAGTCTGCTGCTGACGATGGAATATTCTTCAAGGCTGCTCAGACCAGAGCCGGGTCTGGCGACGGCAGCTGATCGGTCCGTTACCTTGGCGACGTCTCTCCCGCCGCTGCGATCCGAGGTGATGCTGACCTCTTCCAGGGTCATGCTGGCGGGGCTCTTGAACATGCCACCCTCCCCGCTCTTATTCTGGGATATGGAATACTCCTCCAGCTCCGTGGCCCAGCTTCGGCCAGTGGACAGCCGCTCCGAGGACAGCGACCTTTCTTCCAGCTCCATGGAGGGACTGGCCGACTGGTGCACCCCAAGACTGACGGCAGACGCCACAGGGTAATGCGCCAGAGACGGGGGGGCGCTGGAGGAGGCTGCTGCCTTCGCCGTCTTCAACTTGTTTCTCAGGGACTCCTCTTGCACTGACATCCGCTGCTGGTTGCCATGGTAGCGCTGAAGAAGAGCGTCTTTCTGACGCTGGATTTCCGCCAGCTGGTCCTGAAGCTCTCGCTGGCGCTGCTCGAAACTCAGGCGTTTTTCCTCGGCGCGTGCCACCAGGGACGAGCCTCCCAGAGAGCCGTCAGACATAGCTGACAGTCCAGAGCCAGACTTTCCGGAGGTGGACGACTTGTTGGAGCGACTGCCCAGGGCGGGACTGCCACGCTCTGTGGACGAGGACAGGTGGGAATCGTCTGCCAGGCTTGCTCGGTCAGCCTCCCCTTCAGCCGGCCCACCAGGCAGCGTGTCGTCCATGTTGTCAAAGGGAAGCGACTTGCGCACACTGTCCAGTTTGCTGGCAGCCGCAGAAGCAGAGGCGGGACGGTCGCCCCCATCCGACAGGACGTATGGTGGAGCTCCCGACCTGAAAATGCAGGCTGCGTTTCCTGGGTCACAGACATGCCTGAAGAGCCGGCCAGAATGGGTTCCATGGCAGCTGATACCCTAGCACTTTCCATGCTTGACAAAGGGGCAGTCACTCTGGCGGCTAAAGGTTCAGAGCCTGACAAGCGACCAAGTTCTCTTGTCCCTGAGGAGGAAGGATAGTGCCCAAGACCAGAAGTCAATGACCTGGCTGTTTCTGTGGGTGGTCGGGTCGTGGCTGAGAACGAGCTTGCCGTGGACGACTCCTGTGGAAAAATGGAAGTTCTCAGCGTGTAGGGAACCATGACAGCCGGGTCCGTCAAGCGTGGGGGGGCTGTGGAGATGGCCTGCCCTTCTGCCTGGGCCTGCCGCGTCTCGATGGAGGTCCTCACCTCCTGTAGAGCCTTCAGCCTTTCTTGGTGCTTCACAATCAGCTGCTGCTGGTTCTCCCTCAGCCTCCTCAGACGCTCCTCTTCCCTCCCTCCATGGCTGTCCAGGGAGCCGCGATTCAGAGGCAGGGTGCTTGAAGCGATGGAGGCTGAACCTGGCTGGACTGGTCCTGCGTTTGCCAAGTGTGCGGAAGGCCGAGAGGGCATGAAGGATGGAGCATCTCTGTTGTAAAGCTGCGACGTCAAAGAAGATGATGATAATGAAGACATCGCCTGAAAACCAGCCCCAGTAAATGGGGCGTTACCACTTCCTGCTGTCAGAGTTCCACCCCTGCAGGCACAGAGGTCACCCCAGCGACAGACCCTGAAGGTGCTGACATGGCAGCTGACACAGGATGCATGGTGGATGACGATGGAGGAACAGCGCTTGTCTTGGGCTGAAACTCCTCCAGGCCTCTCCAAACCCCACGCTGAAACCCCTGAACTGAGCCTTCTGGGAATCCAGGTATCCTGACCCCTGCGACATTTGACCGGCAGGTTGGGCCGACCTTAACCCTGACTGACCCTCAATCACCTGACTCCCATCGCGCTCCACAGAAGCAGGCATGACATTCTGGGTACCTAGGGTGCCACTGGGTTGAAACAGTGAAGGATGCGTGGCTGACTCTCTGGACGGCAGGGCAGAGACATCTCTGGCATCTAGTTTCTTCAGGCCAGAACTCACCGGAACACCAACATCCCCTGCCGGACCCCCAGACAGGTTCACAGCTGGCTGTGTAGAATATAAGCTAGCTGGAACGTGGGGTGGTCCATGAGGTCCTGACAAGGTTGCAGGGAAGACAGCAGGTCTTGGGGGCAACACAGAGGGCTGGGTTCTGACATCTGGGGCATAAGTAGGAAACTTTGGCAGCTGTTGCTGCTGCTGTTGTTGTCTGTCCCTCATCATTCTGTCCAGATGATCTTTCTGCACTCTGAAAATAAATGTGGCCGTACAATGACATTTATGATAATCAGAAGGAAACTCTTCAAAATGAAAACATTGATCCACATCCACCCAGCCCCTCTGTCTGCCCTTTCCTATCCATCCTCTAAAAACCAACACCTTGTTGCCTGAAATACACAATGCGACATTATTGCTCTTTCTCAGACTGGGTGACTTTTGTGGCTGTGTGCGTGTTAAGGTCTGTGCTGTCTGTCTGGCATTCCTCTGCTCATTTCAACTGCCCCTGTACACGACCACATCCGATCTTGTTGTGAGCCACCAACATCAAGTCATCATGCAGTCACATGCCACAGGAGACACTGCGGTGCTGCCAAATCACCTTGGTAGCGTTCAAAGGTACCTGTTCTAAGCATGTACACACAGGACACCTCTAACAGCCCTCAACTGACAACCACGAACGCTTTGTTACAAGACTAACATGAGTGAACATCTTCTAGGGGCAGACTACCATAACCTTCACCCAACAGCAGTCCCCATGAACTTAACAAAACCAAAGAGTTTGCACCCTTGTCCCCTGAATAATACTTCAATGAAGAGCTAGACAGGGAAACAAATCAATATTTTTTTTATCATCTTTGTTTTTATTTCAATTGCATGCACTCTTCTCATCCTCCTTGTTGCTCTGTTTAGCAACACACTGGCTCCTCCGACATACCAGATCACATTCAACTACCACACTGGCTCCTCCGACATACCAGATCACATTCAACTACCACACTGGCTCCTCCGACATACCAGATCAGATTCAACTACCACACTGGCTCCTCCGACATACCAGATCACATTCAACTACCACACTGGCTCCTCCGACATACCAGATCACATTCAACTACCACACTGGCTCCTCCGACATACCAGATCACATTCAACTACCACACTGGCTCCTCCGACATACCAGATCACATTCAACTACCACACTGGCTCCTCCGACATACCAGACCAGATTCAACTACCACACTGGCTCCTCCGACATACCAGATCAGATTCAACTACCACACTGGCTCCTCCGACATACCAGACCAGATTCAACTACCACACTGGCTCCTTTGACATACCAGATCAGATTCAACTACACGGGCATCGACTCGGAACAGAAATTAAAACTGAACTTTGACAATATTGTACAGAAGATCACAGAATTTGGAATTTGTTTTTCAATGGTGAACGAGGATGACAGAGATGATACTATGGATTCTGCCTGGTTCTGCATGACAGACCTGTTCTCTACACATAGCTCATCAGCCAGGCACAAGCTATACCGACACTGGAAATGATGATCAGAAGATTCTAGCAGACACTGTCATGGACGCATGCAGTATGTGGGTGACACTTGACGGCATGTTTGAGATTTCCCATCTCAGCCCACAGAAAACTCACTAACTCCCGGCAGGACCCAACCACGGTAAAACAAAGAATCCCACAAACAGGTCTCCACCGTCATTTGAGCCCATGCACCTACCACTCAAATAGTGCAACAGTGTGACACTTCACTGGCATGTGAATAAATGTGCTTCATTGGATACTAGCACATCCAAGCTTTTTTTTCTTCTCATTTTGTACCCAGCCTAATGAGTTTCTAATTCATGCATATCATCACTAATGAGAACCAGACATGGACAATCAAACACAAACACACTGTTCCATGGACCAAACCACCGATGGATTCATACTGATGCACGCACACACACTTCCTCACCCAAACACACAGGCGCACAGCCTCCATCTGATTTGAGACCAGCCAACCTCACAGTGCCCTAACAAGGCAGTCACAACGCACAAAGGGACGCACAACACAAGCGAAATTCCATAAATGAAGATGTACACCAATTCATCAGCATCAGCTGAATAAAACCAATAAATCTGTGCACAACAGTCATCCTGCTTTACATTTTCCAACTCAATTATGAAAAAAAACATTTGGAAAGAAAAAAGGAAGAGAAAAGAAGCCTGCATCCAAACAGAAATTGCAGAGCAGGCAGATAGCGCTCACTCCCAACAATGTTCATAGTATGACTGACCCAACAGGTTACAAGAGGAACGACAGCATGCACATGAGACGTTGAAAGAGGAGGGGAAAAAGTGTCAAACCTTTCCTTAAGAGACAAGCCAATGGCCAGCAACAGCGGACAACAGTGGATGGCAGGCAGTAAAGAAAGATAACCCCTCAAAGACAAACACACGAGAAATGCAGAAGTCAAAGAATGTGGTGTCCGCAGAGACAAAAGATACTCCCTGGAAAATAAACACACACACGAAAAAAATGCATGCATCAAATTCAGACAGAAAAGTAGAAATCACCTGCATAGAGTTAACTTTCCAGGCATGGATACCATCGATACAGAGAGACCTCTCAGCATCATCTAGAGGTGAAACTCACTCCATGCGAGACTCACACCCCTACAACATCACACACACACACACAGGGCTGTGACTTACTCGATGGCATGGAGACGATGCTGAAGCTTCTGCAGGAATCCCGCTTCATGGCCGTCGGTCAGGGTGGTGAGGTCCTGCACCTCCTCCTCCTCCTCCTGGACACAAGTCCCAAGCACCCCTCAGCCTTTCTCATAGGGTTACAGAGAGAGACACAGTGACCTCAGGAACTCTCACAACTAGGGGCGTTAACAGGCAAACTCATGCTGCACTGCACGCTTCAGTTCAACCCCATGTCCTACTGTGACAGACATGCCAGCAGTGACCCTTCTCTTGGTCAGCTGTAACTAATCAAATCGAGCTGCTCCTCTCTCTGCACTCTCCCTTCACTTTCCCTCCCCCATAGTGCCAGGTTGTCGGTGACCTTTTCATCTTCTCTCAAGCTGAGCGGCTGACCCTGGCCCCACCCTGACTGAATTACTGGCAGAGCAAGAACTGTGCGTGACCCAGGTCGCTGAGGTTCTTTGATTCTACTGTTAATGAGTAGCCTGGTCCTGATTTTTGCGCGTTTTGCCGTCCAGCTTGCTAAATAGTTAGATTTTAATCAGGTGATTCATAAAAGTGTACGAGTGCACTATAAATGAGGGGTGATTGGTTGTTATATACAGATTACATTGGTGATGCCTATGGTGCATTCTGTGCGACTTGATGCAAGACTGCGGCCAACATGATGAAGTCTTAACACACTCTGCACTGTGAAGGAATGAACTCTTGTGGTTTGTCGCTACTAACACCCATCAAAACCAGCACCAGTCACTTTCTCCACGCACACACACAGCACGATGGGAGTAATGGTAAGTTGCGTAGAACTGCCTGACTGTTGCCATGGAGACTAACTTCAGCACAGTGAGATTCTGCTGTTGCTGTCTCCTCTGTGGCGTGTTGCAGAAATAAAGCTTGCTTTCACCGGTCTTCCCCACCTCTCCCTCTATCTCCCCATTGCTTTCACCCTGTCTTCCCCACCTCTCCCTCTATCTCCCCATTGCTTTCACCCCGTCTTCCCCACCTCTCCCTCTATCTTCCCATTGCTTTCACCCTGTGTTCCCCACCTCTCCCTCTATCTCCCCATTGCTTTCACCCCGTCTTCCCCACCTCTCCCTCTATCTCCCCATTGCTTTCACCTTGTGTTCCCCACCTCTCCCTCTATCTCCCCATTGCTTTCACCCCGTCTTCCCCACCTCTCCCTCTATCTCCCCATTGCTTTCACCCTGTGTTCCCCACCTCTCCCTCTATCTCCCCATTGCTTTCACCCCGTCTTCCCCACCTCTCCCTCTATCTCCCCATTGCTTTCACCCTGTGTTCCCACCTCTCCCTCTATCTCCCCATTGCTTTCACCCCGTCTTCCCCACCTCTCCCTCTATCTCCCCATTGCTTTCACCCTGTGTTCCCCACCTCTCCCTCTATCTCCCCATCCATCAGTTCTAGGGATCTACCTCCGTCCCTCCGTCTCTTTCCTTTCCTCTGTCAGCTCCTGTGTCACCCCCCCCCCCCTCACCCCCTGGTTGATCCTACCTACCCATTCCTTCCATACTTATCTCCCCTCTTTCCTGAATCCTCAATCTGCCAGACTCTGGTCCGCAACCCGCTGGGAGGGAGGAGGAGGAGGAGGATGGAGGTGGGTAAAATCCAGAAGAAAGAGAAGACACACCGAGACAGAGCTCAAGAGGAAGGCAACTGACTGGACAGAGGAGGGGGGGGGGGGGGGGGTGTGAGGACAGCTCAGAATCGACAATGCTGGGGAAACAGCGTTGATGGCCTGTGGTTCCCTGGGATCCGGGAGCAAAGGGCTCAACTCGGTGAGAGGCCAGTCCGCTCCCGGACGTCTTCCCGCCTCCTCTACTTCTGCACAGCACTGCGTTCTGCGGTGTAGTTTTCTACACAGCACTGCGTTCTGCGGTGTAGTTTTCTGCACAGCACTGCGTTCTGCGGTGTAGTTTTCTGCACAGCACTGCGTTCTGCGGTGTAGTTTTCTACACAGCACTGCGTTCTGCGGTGTAGTTTTCTACACAGCACTGCGTTCTGCGGTGTAGTTTTCTGCACAGCACTGCGTTCTGCGGTGTAGTTTTCTACACAGCACTGCGTTCTGCGGTGTAGTTTTCTGCACAGCACTGCGTTCTGCGGTGTAGTTTTCTGCACAGCACTGCGTTCTGCGGTGTAGTTTTCTACACAGCACTGCGTTCTGCGGTGTAGTTTTCTGCACAGCACTGCGTTCTGCGGTGTAGTTTTCTGCACAGCACTGCGTTCTGCGGTGTAGTTTTCTACACAGCACTGCGTTCTGCGGTGTAGTTTTCTACACAGCACTGCGTTCTGCGGTGTAGTTTTCTGCACAGCACTGCGTTCTGCGGTGTAGTTTTCTGCACAGCACTGCGTTCTGCGGTGTAGTTTTCTGCACAGCACTGCGTTCTGCGGTGTAGTTTTCTACACAGCCAGCTGTTCTTGAAATGTGGCTGTAAATGTATGGGAACACTGAAAGACCCCCCCACCCCCCTCCTCCTCCTCCACGACCTAAGAAGTCCCAGAGTCCCTTCACTGACAGTGTGCCCACACAGCAAAGACAGTGGATGAGACTCTGCACACACACTTGCTCCCAGAAAACCCTTGGGCAGAACTGTTTACCCTGATACTGCTTTTGACCTGATTTTCAACAAAAAATCAGCATACTTTCTACAAAAGCCTGTACAAAATTAACATTTTTTGCAAAAGCAAGGGTGGGGTAGTTCTTTCTGACACAAATTATCTTTCAAACCTGATAGATCAGCATCCCTTGGCACTAACTCATGCTCTCTTGCTAGTCTTTTTTTTTTTTTTTTGCTGTCCCAACCTCTGCGCCACCTCAGAGGCAGTGCCACGCCGCTCATTCCGACACCCGCTCCACAGCCACAGCCCGGTCGGCCCCGCCGCAGCCCGGCACCGGCAATCCACAAGGAGCAGTCAATGTCGAGTGGTCATGAGGCATCCCACCGGAGAAGACACTGCACTGCTGCCGAGTCACTTCGGTGGTGTTCAGTGGCGCCTGTTCTGATCTAACATACGCAGGACACCACCTACTAAGTCCCCTACTGACGACAATAATTGCTTAGTCGCGGAACCGGCGCGAGCGAGCTCTCCCTCTGGAGGGCGCCACCACGTCCGTCCAACGACAGCCCCCATGGACTCGCCGATACCGGTGACCCCGACGGAACCAAACCAAGGCCACAGACGTGGAGAGGACATCGAAACTGAGGTCACCATGAGAGCAGGGCATGAAGGGCCACAGAATTTGAGACTTTAAAATTTTTTTTTTTTTTAATGCTGATCGATGAGAATGAGGATGATTAAGATGATGCTACAGATTTCCATTTCGGTCTGAGACTACATGACAGGGTTGTATTCTACGCTTCCTTTCATAATATATCCCGGCGTCAACCAGGCCCCAGAGATACAGGCACCTGCAGTGTTGGTCATGAAATTTGAGCAACACTCTCAGAAACGCATCCATTAAGTGGAGGAAACTCGACTGTGTGGTCCCAGTCTTCCCAACTGAGTCCGTAGCAAACTCAACTCTGGGTAGGAGCCGGTCGGGGCAGAAAAACTCACATGACTCTGATGGGATTCGAAGCCACGACCTCCCAACCGGGAGTCCGCGACGCTAACCACTTCGCCACGGCGGCTGGTTGCTAGTCTTTTTTGATATTTCAGGATATGTTGTTGAAGAAGCACACATGACTGGCTTTGTGAGCAGAAGTTGGCAAGAGTCACCCTTTGGCCAAAGCCTCCCACCATAGCTATATTCTCCAAGTGCAGTAACCGCTCAAGAACTCCGTCTTCTGAATTTATCTTTGACATTTTTGTTTAGTTTGTTGTGTTCATCGTATTTTTGTCCAACATGTGTACAAAATATGACAAAATCATATGGCTAAACAGGTCTGCCTATGTCGTTGCTGTTCAAAACCATCCGTCTTTCTCTCACCAAGTCCTGGCTTCTTTGTGGTTTCTGGTTGCCAGGGGCCTTCAAGGGTGAAAGGTCAAGCTGGGGGTCGGCCGACGGCTTGCTGGTGGGCATCCTGGCGGTTGTGAAGTCCCGCTCTGGCTCTTTTCCTTCTTTCCTGACGGCTTTGGAATCTGCGGTGGCAAGACAGGATCACGGGAAATTAAGAACAGAGACGACGACACCTCAGAGTAAACACAGTTTTGTGAAAAACTTCCGCAAGTTAAAGTTTTTTCTGAAACACTTCCTTTTTTTTATCTTTTTTTTTAGGTTGTGTAAACTTTCTTTCTCTTCTTACTAAGAACCAATCAGACTTTCAAGGGATCATTACTGACTGACAGTGATGAGACGCTGGTGATATGTGTGCTTCCTGCGCAGACACATGGACCTCCCTTATAAGCAAACACACCGTTTTCCTCTGTCTGTCTGTCTCTCCCTTTATACAGTCTCTCACACATACCAACAAAAGATAAATCATGTAAAATCACATACAATCTGAAGAACAACAAACTGCAATGCAGCAAACGAGCCGTCAGATCATTAACCCTTTGCCCCTTGGACCGTCTGAGTGCTTACTAGTATCAAAATCTTAAGGGAAGGTAAGTAACTCCGTAAATTGGATGTACTGATGTTAAATAAAAAATCAGAAAAAATACAAACCTTGGTCATAAATATGTTTTATTTGCTCCAAAATTAAGTTAACATTTTGAAGTAAAATTCCACATGCATCAAAGCTTATATCTTTGTTGATAAAATGGTGTAAAAAAATTATGCTAAGTTCAACACTACTGACCGAACTGCATGAAACGCCATCGTAATCGGCACCGAACTGCATGAAACGCCATCGTAATCGGCATAGTTAATGTTAAGATTTTCGCCGAGATCGCCTCCATCAGCCACCAAAATTGACATCGGACTCCTCTCCTTTCACTATTTCTTCTAATCTAAAGCCAGTAAATAGCTCCTCATCACTGTCACTGCCACCAAAAATGTTCGCCAACATCTCCACAGTTTCGTCGTCCATCTTGCCGAAGCGAAAATCTCGATCACAAACTTGCTCTCAACTTCAAAAATCACTGCGACCGAAGTCCTCCATGAAAAAACGCACTGTTTGGACTGGAAGGAAGTTGGAAACCGGAACTACGTCACTGTATAATGCCGCAAAGCATTGTGGGAAAAATTCGTCTGCTAGGGGCAGCCAAACGGCATCAGTGTATTTCGGGCCACAGCGGGCGTTACAAGGATACGAAAGGCATCGCGTTTCGGGCCACAGTGGGCGATCCAAGGGGCAGAGGGTTAACTATCTATCTGAGCATAGCGTAGGAGCATTGCTTAAAAAAAAAAAGTGATCTTTCCTCATTTCCTTTCTCTTAATGAAACATGACGATAATGCCTCGCACAGCTTTATTTTTCTGTCCCATTCGAGACAGTTATAGGGCCGAACAAACAAGCCTTACACATTTCTGACCCAACATTTTTGTTGTTGTAGTCCAAGCAGAGGCATGTATCAAAACTTGTGTACTAGTTAACTAGGGACAATTAAGTTCCCAGAAAGTGATGACGTCATTCTTTCACAATTGTGTGTGTGTGTTGTCATTGTTTGAATATCGCCTGACCTCTTGTGTACAAGCTTTCATGCCGTATCTACATTATCTACAGGAAAATAAACCTAGTCGAGTTTGGTATTAAAAGAATTGTCGGGAATTCGCCTATTCAGTCATCTCAAGAGCACAGATATATTACATTTTTCATGACAACCACTGATTATCAAACTAAGAGCCCCATTTGTAATGGCCGCTCATCAATGCCGAACACATTGCTGCCAGATCGGCTGTACACAGATGACATTCAGTTGGTCGAGTACAGCACGGTTAGCTGGCTGGTGGGGAGCATCCTGCAGAAAACACCCCTTTCCTTGACCTGCATTCACGGCTTGGCCTCTGCAGCTGTGGGAGAGCTGTAAACTCCCCTGCCTCTCAGAACTAAGTGGCTTGCTCTGAACAGCCGTGCTCGGCACACAGCAGATTATCTTCTCAAATTTAACCATGAAATTCTACTAAACAGAAAAATGCCCTGAAAAACAGAAACAACCCCCCCCCCCCCTCCCAAAACAAAAACTATATGAACTCAGAACTCCCTGCATAGAAATATCTTTTCATGTTTTCAGTGGGAAAAAACAACAGCGTTGTCAATGTGAATAGTAGTAAAGGTGAAATAAAGAGTCAAGCGAAAGCAAAGCTACACTGTCTTGAAGAGAGGGGGGTCATGCTACTGGGAGAGGGGACACTGACCCCGATTCTCCTGGCCAGAGAGCACCTGCCTGCCCTCCTCCGCCAGTTCACTGCGCTGCTCCTTGATCTTGTTCAACAGCTTCTTCATCGCCGTTTCTGTCCACACAGGACACACAGTTGGTTGAAAAAAAACAACAACAAAACAACAACAACAACAACAAAAACACCAACCAAACCCCAAACCACTTAAAACAAATTGAATTCAATTCCACATGCACAACGTGGTCAATGACATAAATTTAGTCATGCTATACAGCAGTATCATCATCTGCTGAGCCTAATGTACCTGTTGTAATCCTACACCCTTCCCCTTGGAAGAACACCTAAAAATCAAACAGAGCAACTTAGGAAACTGACCTCTGCATGAAACTGAACCTAGGACATTTTTTCCATACACAAGATAACCAACTGATCTTATAATGTTCATAATGAATGAAACTGATAAAGACATTCCTCTGATCCATAATTCTCACCAGCAACCAACGCTAATCTGGATTCTCGTTTTCAAGTTGTTTGTAGCGAGGCCGGTTTCCTGGGGCCTATCTGGGCTGTCACACCATTAAAATCAGTTCTATGCATGTATGGAAAAAAAGAAAAAGAAAAAAGAATCAAAACAAAAAAGGATCAACAGACTAGTTTCTTTCAAATACACTCAAAACACTTCAAAATTGGACAAATCCAAGACTAAACTCTTCCATCAAGTGAAGGGGCCTGGACAGCTTGGACAGTGAAGGCATCAGAGTTTTGTTCCAGGGTCTGGAGGTTCAATTCCCTCTCCAAACAGCCAGGTTGGTAGAGATGTTCTCCTCAGAGTTAACATCTGCACTGGCTCAATTTCATCCTAGTTCTTCAGATCAGACTTAAAACTGTAGGCCCGTGTGTGAATGACACTGAATCTATTGATTCTATGCATAACATATCTTGCATGCACGTTGAATCCCATGCCACCTTTCGGAGAAGAGTAGGCCATCATGGGCTGGTGTGTTGGACGACCAGAAAAACACAGGCACTCAGGTAACCTCTTTCGACAATATCCCTGAAGACAGGATGTGGCCACCTTAACAGACAGATCACAGTTATGTCTCAAAAGAAAAACAACCCCCCCCCCCCCCCCTCACCAATGGTGAATCTCTGATCTCCAGGCGAGGAATGAAGAAAGGCAGAAGGAAGGAAGAAAGAAAGATCAAATGAAAACTATTGCTCTCTCTACTCTGAAGTCTTGCCAGACAGCCCAAATGAAGAAACAGGTTTACAACTCAACAAATGCTGTAAACCAAAAGGCTCTTTTTCAAATTCTCTTCAGTAACTGCCATGAAATAAAGGTCTCTCTGTCCATGGCCTCTTCTATAACTGCTGTAAAATAAATGACAGTTTGTCTTGTTCTCTTCTGTTTCACGGCTGACTGAGCAAGCTGCCAACACTCCTAAACGATGGTGATAGCAGGTGGCAATTTTACGCCACACTCTTCTGGAAAAAGAGAAAGTTCTTAACATTTTCTTGTGTCATAGAGAAGCATTCTAATGCCAGTAGAGGTACACTGATTTCATGTGACCCCAAGCTGACATTGTGCATTTTTAATGCGTTTCAAGCCTCTAATGTCTATGGAATGTCAGAGGCACTATCCGTGATGTGACTTGTCGACTATTTCCGTTTCTACATCCTGATCCTAGCCATCTACAGCTCATCCTTACCCGGTTTTCCTTGCTGTGTTGTCTGCCCCTCAGAGCGGGAGACATTGGTTAACTCCCTTAAGGCTGGGTTGAAGGCTGGCATGGTGGGAATGACAATGGGAGAATCCTCATTGGCTGCTTCCAGCGAGGTGTCCACCGGCGTCTGAGCCAATGGCTGGGGGTCAAGGGTCAAGGATAAATCGCCAGAGAGGTCTGTGGGAAAGATATGCCAGGATCGGGTGAACTTTCCTTTCCTTGTGATATAAGTTTAATTAAAGTGTTCATTTTTCATACACTTGTATAACAATGGGCATGTTGAGAAACATCTTTTTAGCTCTTTCGTTTTGAGAATAGCTGAATGCAAATGAGCATGAATGGACTAACACCTTTGTTAATTACTTAACAGGAATTTGGCTGGTCTGATACTGTCTAAACTCAAAAAGAAAATTTCAGTCTCTTCATTTCCCATTAAAAAAAAACCCTCAAGTGTACCTCCAATCTGACAGTAGATTTCCAATGCACAAACACTTGACTTTAAAACATGTAAGGTTTACACCTGCAGAAAATGTTAAGAGCTAGAAAAACACTGAAAAAGACTGGAGAAGAAGACAGAAGAGCCAGTGGCTCCACTCACTCATCTGTTTCATGTACATGTCCTCGAACGCTCTCTCCATTTCCATCTGTTGTCTGCCAGTTCTTCCATATGTCGGTCAGCAGGGATGAACACTTGTTTCTGACACATTAAAAACGAGAACATCTGTGTCAAATCTGCCCAATGTCTGCAGTCTGAGTAAGACCTGAACACACTGCAAAGCTGACTGATAAATAATTGTACAACTACTAATATTAACATTTACATATATGTCCCATCTCTGCTAAGCTTCGGGAGCTTACAGCCCAAATGACGTCCAGGGTTATCTGAGAATTTTGTTCCTAGATATCTTTGAGGTTTCTTCGAAACAAATCAATAATGAGTGATTCATACAGACATTAATGCAATGAAAAAGTTGGGAGTTCTTTCGAGTATACTCCAAGAGAAGCTGTTTGGATTTCAAGGACACACAATCTGGACAGCAACAACACTTGACAGCTGACCTAGAAAAACATGAACTAATATCCTAAAAACAAAATTCTGAACACTTGTTTCTACTCTCTTTATTTGCTGTACTTAATCCCTGCTTCTTTGTTCTTGGGTAGATCTTGTGAAATGAGTTTTTTTGTCTATGCTTCATACCTCCATCAGAGAAAAAAACAAACTATCATGCATCCTCCCTTGAAAACGAGTTAATGACTTATGATCAAGATGTTTTGCTGTTATTGAAGACAGGATTGTTTTCCAGGTTGTCTCTGATTTTTTCTGTAGAATCCAAAGTCCTTGAAAACAGGGGACAACACTCCAGGGCTTTCAGGGAGTTTATGCGGCCTCAAATCCTAGTGTCACCAGGCACCCAAATCAATCAAACCTGGACAGACAATCTGGGAGGACTCAGACCTCTAACCTCATTAAACAAATCTTGGATCCGCCCTTCACAGACAGCCAATGTCCCCTCTAAAACTGCATCATCCATATATGTAGCGAACGCGCCACTGGTCATGACGTAAAAGAAGTAACTGTCATCTGGCTGAATCACACAACCAAAACAGAATGCCAACGAATGATCTCCGATCCGCCAGTTGTAATGAGTTTGCATCAAACATCAATGGTTTCATCCATGGGTTGCATTCCAGCTTTCCCCCGAGTGTTGTCAAAGTCAGTTCAGTTGTTGCAGCATACTTCTGTATACCAAGGAACAAACAAATCAGCAGATACGGGCGCAAACGTGACCTCACTGGCGGCGGTGAAGAAAAATGACCACATCCACATCTGACCTTGTAAAGGAAGATAACCGAATGACAGAAAGAAGCTCAATGAATAATTCAGAAAGCTTCTCTCACCCAATAACTTACCTTCCTTTACAACTGTGAATACAGCCCCGAAAAATCACTTAGAAGAGATCACGTTCGGAAATCTGTGATGGAGGTAATCTGTGTTAAGAGTTTTACGTTCAGCGAGAGTGACCCTGCCCTTTTCACAGGACACAGGGCTGTGGTGGGCACGCCCTGAGCACTTTAGCCTCACCAGTCCGCTGAACAGATTCAATCAGAGAGAAAATGCAAAACACAGGTATGAAATTGTGCGCTTGTATCCAGACACTTGATATCCTGACTATTACCCTGGCCCTGGACTTCAGATATCTGACTCTAAAAATCTACCTGCTTAGCCCTTACTAACCTGAGAAAAATAAAAAAACTCCATCTGCAATCCATTGAGACAGGTTATCTTCCCCTGATTTTCTTTTCCAGGAAAGGTCCTTTTGGGCCCCCATTGTTTTCACAGTTCAATCGGAGAGAGAAATCCCAAAACCACTGGTGTGAAAAAAAATACAAACAATTCAGTTTCACAATTTATCATTAACCGTCTTTAGTATGCACTTACCTGAGCTTAGTTACGCCGAAAACCCATCGGCAAGGTAAGTAACTCCGTAATTTGAACATGGTTACCCAATTTAAAAATTAATTTAAAAGAGAGGAAAGGAAATAGTGAAATGAAAATAATTAAAAAAATTCCTACGAATATATATGTTGCTATATCATAAGTTTGAAGAATATCATATGAGCCATTTACTAGGGAAAAAAAAAAAATCTTCTTCAGAACGTTCTTCCGAATCATACCTGGAACATCATCCCAGTCGAAATCTAGGTCACTCTGAGCTTCATTACCCCGCACTTTCACTAAGTCTTATGCCGTAAATCCTACAAATCACAGTATCTTCATCACTAAATCTCGTTATAGAACGGCAGAAATTTAAGGTTAGCGATGGCGAAAAACAGCATTTCGACCACAAAACTTTAAAAATTCGTTTAAATCGAGAACTACGGCACGTATCGACTCGCGTTTTTTTTTGCAAACGGAAGTAAATGGCCACAGGAAGAAGGAAGTCACGTTCTCGCGAGACTTCTTTTCTACGAGAAATATGGTGGCGCCCATTGTTGCCAAGTGTTTTACCGGGCGCTGGCAGTTGCTCAGCGTTTTGGCCGTGTGATTTCCGGTTGGGCGCTAGCGGGTTCTCGCATGTCAAGAGGGTTAATTAATTGTGATCTGCATGTCTTGGGTTTGATCTGATGTTTGTTTACCAAATGATACATGCACAAATTTGTGTAATGATCTCGACTCATAAACTAAGTAAAGGTAACTCTGTTTGCAACAGGAAGACAGGTGTTTTCTTTCCCTGATTTTTTTTTCCAGAACAAGTCCATTGTGAAGAAGGTGAGAGGATAATACCAGACAGACAGACAGGGGAGGCAGAGACACTCACGGGCAACTTGGCGACCACCAGTTGTCGCTGGTGACGGTCAGCTCTCTGCTGTAAGCTGAGGTCGGCCATGAGAGCGTCATATCCTGTCACCATAGCAACAAGTGATGTCATCACCACAACATATACAAATACTGCATTACATAATTTCATTTCAAACAACAACAATAACAAAAGTCCTTTCTTTTTCATCCTTATTGACTCAACACCTACAAACTTGTGATTTTGTTTGTTTTTTTCTATGGAAAAAGTTGCACACGCATCACATGCAGCCAACATTGTTTTAATTTGAAACACTGGCATTCCTCACTCTTCCACATTAATCTGAAACACTGGCATTCCTCACTCTTCCACATTAATTTTAAACACTGGCATTCCTCACTCTTCCACATTAATCTGAAACACTGGCATTCCTCACTCTTCCACATTAATTTGAAACACTGGCATTCCTCACTCTTCCACATTAATCTGAAACACTGGCATTCCTCACTCTTCCACATTAATCTGAAACACTGGCATTCCTCACTCTTCCACATTAATCTGAAACACTGGCATTCCTCACTCTTCCACATTAATCTGAAACACTGGCATTCCTCACTCTTCCACATTAATCTGAAACACTGGCATTCCCCACTCTTCCACATTAATCTGAAACACTGGCATTCCTCACTCTTCCACATTAATCTGAAACACTGGCATTCCTCACTCTTCCACATTAATCTGAAACACTGGCATTCCTCACTCTTCCACATTAATCTGAAACACTGGCATTCCTCACTCTTCCACATTAATCTGAAACACTGGCATTCCTCACTCTTCCACATTAATCTGAAACACTGGCATTCCTCACTCTTCCACATTAATCTGAAACACTGGCATTCCTCACTCTTCCACATTAATCTGAAACACTGGCATTCCTCACTCTTCCACACCAGCACACCCAAATTCACCTTCAAACCAATCCAGTTCTCTCCCATGGAGGCATTGCGATTCATCTGGAGTGCACACAACCTTCAGCACCATGTATAGTCTCTCCCAATTACTCTCAGAACTGATATGTGTGCAAGCTAGAACCCTGTGGTATACACATGAGAGACAGTTACAGTTTTGGCCAAACAGGAGATTCTCACGGGGAAAAAGACTGGCTGTTGGTCAGAACTGGGAAATCTGACCATGTCACTGGATTAACGGTTTATCAAGACTGGTGACAACAGGTCCCCTCGGGGGCCAGGCTCCTCCTTAGTGATCAAGGCATCAGACTCAAAAGTCGAAAGTCTGCGGCTCAATTACCACTCGAAACAGCTAAGCTGAAAGCGTTTTTCTGTTTGGAGTGAACTTCTATGCAGACTCCGATCCCCATCCTTGTATTTTGGATGAGACTTTGACCAAACTCCCGTGCATAAACAAGCATAAACAACACCAAAAAAATTGTGCGCTCGAACAAATCTCACTCCTTTTTGCCCCCGAGAGGAGATAGTCAAGTGTGTGCTCGTGGCTATGGACGACACGAACCTAGAGCACACGCACACTGGTGTGATGTTTGGACACCATCAAGACAGACAAGTGGAATCTGGCCACCTCAACGGCTGATTAAAACAGTCGCACATGCAAAAATCTCGCTCACGGTGAACCTGGGAGTTCTGACTGACACATAACCAAAGGGGCACAGGACTCCGTGGCGAGTCACTGCCCTGTGCGCCCTGCTCACTTACATGCCTCAGCTTCTCTCTCCTCAGTGCATCGTTGCCGCGGATACGAGCCCTGACGATCTGGTCATGCTCCTTCTTCCTGCGCTCGGAGATCTCCTCCTGTGTTCTCTGGTCCTCCTCCTCCCCGGCTGCCTTCCCATCGAGCTGCGTCGTGCACAGTCACAAGAGTGAGTCGAACAGACACACTGCAGCTTTGTGTAGCGACAGTCCAATGTCGTGTTATTTTCGTCATGCACAGTCACAAGAGTGAGTCGAACACACTGCAGCTTTGTGTGGCGACAGTCCAATGTTGTATTATCTTCATCATGCACAGTCACAAGAGTGAGTCGAACAGACACACTGCAGCTTTGTGTAGCGACAGTCCAATGTCGTGTTATTTTCGTCGTGCACAGTCACAAGAGTGAGTCGAACAGACACACTGCAGCTTTGTGTAGCGACAGTCCAATGTCGTGTTATCTTCGTCATGCACAGTCACAAGAGTGAGTCAAACAGACACACTGCAGCTTTGTGTAGCGACAGTCCAATGTCGTGTTATCTTCGTCGTGCACAGTCACAAGAGTCGAACAGACACACTGCAGCTTTGTGTAGCGACAGTCCAATGTCGTGTTATCTTCGTCGTGCAGAGTCACAAGAGTGAGTCGAACAGACACAGTGCAGCTTTGTGTAGCGACAGTCCAATGTCGTGTTATCTTCGTCGTGCACAGTCACAAGAGTCGAACAGACACACTGCAGCTTTGTGTAGCGACAGTCCAATGTCGTGTTATCTTCGTCGTGCACAGTCACAAGAGTGAGTCGAACAGACACACTGCAGCTTTGTGTAGCGACAGTCCAATGTCGTGTTATCTTCGTCGTGCACAGTCACAAGAGTGAGTCGAACAGACACACTGCAGCTTTGTGTGGCGACAGTCCAATGTCATGTTGTCTTCTGTCTTCAATTACAAAGTTTGATCCGATAGTGTGTGTGTGTGTGTGTGTGTGAGTGTGTGAGTGTGTGTGTGTGCACATGTGAGTGTGAGTGAATGTGTGTGTGTGTGTGTGTGTGTGTGCACATGTGAGTGTGAGTGAATGTGTGTGAGTGTGTGTGAGTGGTGTGTGTGTGTGTGTGTGTGTGTGTGTGTGTGTGTGTGTGTGTGTGTGTACACGTGTGTGCACATGTGAGCGTGAGTGAGTGTGTATGTGTGTGTGTGCAGGCACGGCCTACATATAAGCATGCAAGTATATATGCTTGCATTTGTACGTGTATGAGTGTGTGTCTGTGTTTTTAAATGTGTGTGTGAGAGAGAGAGAGAGAGAGAGAGAGAGAGAGAGAGTGGTGAGCGAGTGTTTGAGTGTGTGTGTGTGTACGTGCCTGCAGGCATGCATGCATGCCTGTGTGTGGGGTGTGTGTGTGTGTGTGTGTGTTGTGTGTGTTTGTGAGTGCATGTGTTGTGTGTGTGCATGTGCACAGCTTTTCATGTTTTTCATTTGGATGTTTGGCGGCAAAAGACCAATGCTGTCAGTAGCACAGGTAAACTTGGCAGCTATTTAAAGACTTGACAATGACAGAAAGGCAAAGTACATAAATAGAAAATGTATGAGTTTGAGAGAGAGAGGAGAGAGAGAGAGAGAGAAGAGAGAGAGAGAGAGAGAGAGAGAGAACCAGAGCAAGAGGAAAAGAGGACATACAGAAGGTGGGATGTAACATTGCACAGTTGAACTGAGAAGATGGAGGGAGGTAGAAGGCAAAGAGAAGGCGAGAGAGACAGAGAGAGAGAGAGAGAGAGAGAGAGAGAGAGAGAGAGAGAGAGAGAGAGAGGGGGAGGAGAGGGGCGGATGAGGAGGGGGCGGGAGGAGGGGCATATATCTCGCCATGACTCCCTGTCCAAACCATGGCACGAGAACAGAGGGGGAGGGTCATCTATATGGCCATGCCTATGTGTCCGTTCAACAGGCTACAAGAGAGGGTGGACATGTGTCTCAACATGACTCCCTGCCTAAGACCATTCCACAGGCTACAGTGCTGGGTGGATGTTTACCTTGCCAGGACAGCCTGTCCAAGACCATCCTACAAGGTACAGCCAAAAGTGGCCATGCACCTTTCCATGACTCTCTACCCATGACCGTTCTACAAGGTTCAAGACCATCCTGTAGGTTAAAGCAGAGGGTGAACATGCTAGCGACTGCCCAAACAAAACTGTGCGTGGACAACATGATGGACTGCACCTGAAGCATCTCTGCCTGGCTGCACATGGTCAACATGATGGACTGCACCTGAAGCATCTCTGCCTGGCTGCACATGGTCAACATGATGGACTGCACCTGCAGCATCTCTGCCTGGCTGCACATGATCAACATGATGGAATGCACCAGCAACATCTCTGCCTGGCTGCACATGGTCAACATGATGGACTGCACCAGCAACATCTCTGCCTGGCTGCACATGGTCAACATGATGGACTGCACCTGCAGCATCTCTGCCTGGCTGCACATGATCAACATGATGGAATGCACCAGCAACATCTCTGCCTGGCTGCACATGGTCAACATGATGGACTGGACCTGCAGCATCTCTGCCTGGCTGCACATGGTCAACATGATGGACTGCACCAGCAACATCTCTGCCTGGCTGCACATGGTCAACATGATGGACTGCACCAGCAACATCTCTGCCTGGCTGCACATGGTCAACATGATGGAATGCACCAGCAACATCTCTGCCTGGCTGCACATGGTCAACATGATGGACATGCACCAGCAACATCTCTGCCTGGCTGCACATGATCAACATGATGGACTGCACCTGCAGCATCTCTGCTGGCTGCACATGTCAACATGATGGACTGCACCGCAACATCTCTGCCTGGCTGCACATGATCAACATGATGGACTGCACCAGCAACATCTCTGCCTGGCTGCACAATCACATGATGGATGCCTGCGCTCTGCTGGCTGCACAGTCAACATGATGGACTGCACCAGCAGCATCTCTGCCTGGCTGCACATGATCAACATGATGGACTGCACCAGCAACATCTCTGCCTGGCTGCACATGATCAAGGACAAAGAGCAGTGGAATTCCCCCCCCCCCCCCCGAGTCCCTAAACATCCATCACCACTCCCTGAAGACCTACCATCAGGGGATAATGGCGATAATGGTGATGATGATGATGATGACAAAAGACGACAGCAGGACAAACACAGGTACCTGCTGTTCGACAGGTGCTTTCTCCACAGCAAAGTCAGGCACGTGGTAGTGGGTGGTGGAAAAAGCGTTCATGTCGGTCAGGGGCACAGGACGCTCTGTCAACACATCAAAAATAGTTTCAAAACAAAGTGAGTGAGGGCAAAAAATGAAGCAAAATTCAGAAAAAGGGGTAAATTACCTCCAAGGACATAGACAAACAAAAGTACAGGACAAACCACAACGCATTTCGACCTCTTGGGTCTTCTTCAGACAAAAACAAACAACATTTAGGACAGTGAAAACGAAGAATCAGAAACACTCATCTTCTCATATTCGGCGCAAGATCAAAACGGCCGCTGGACGAAAACGAGGCCGCCCAGGAGGGGATGATGGGAGCCGATCCCCTCCTAAAAACTAAACAATGTTCAGATTTCTGCAAACCTGGTAATCCATGTTTGAACTAGCGTGCAGTGAGAGTGACCCTGCTGTTTTCATAGGACAAACGGCAGTGGTGGGCACGCCCACAGCAATTTAACCTGAAGAGTTAGTGAGAGCGACCCTGCTGTTTTCATAGGACAAACGGCAGTGGTGGGCACACCCACAGCAGTGACACCTGAAGAGTTAGCGGAACACTTCAACCAGAGAGTGAAAGGCCTAAACAAGGACGTCAAATGGAGTGCTGCTAATGCAAACAGTCAATAACCCCAACAGTATCCTGGCATACACTTCAAATCATATAGTTCAACGCTCTTGATCTATTTGCTTGGTCCATGAACTGAGAACACGTAACTCTACTTGCAATGGCAAAACATGAGTTATCTTCCCCTGACTCTTTTTCTGCAATACGTCTATTTTGCCCCATCAGTCTGCTCAATAGTTTAATCAGAGAGAAAATCTAGTTGCAAAGTGAGACGACTGCAGGTGGAAATCTAAATAAATCTTAAATAAATGTTAGCGAACCGCCCAGAGAAACGTGGACAAATGAGTCACAAGACAAAACAATGCATTTCGACCTCTTAGGTCTTCCTCAGGTGAGAAACAAACGAATAAAACAACGAAAATTCACTTAGCTTTGATCGCTTTAGCAACCATTCCATACAGAGAGAAAATGTCAAAACACAGGTATGAAAGGGTGTGCCTGTAACACGGACTCTGTGTTACAAACAGTTCGACTTCACTTATTATCACCAACTGATTCAGACATATATGTCTCGGGTTTGATGTGGCCTTTGTCTACGACATGACACATGCACAAATTGAGTAATGATCTTCACAAACTGAATACTGATCTTGTCCCATAAACAGAGAAAAGGTAACTCTATTTACAATGGAAAGACAGGTACTAGGTGTTATCTTCCCCTGAACTTTTTTCCCAACTCTTTCTGCGTTGAAGTCACTCCTTCCAAGCATCTCCCCCCCCCCCCACCCCCTCCCCCAGTTGCGCCCCCTGCTTGCCCTTGCTGGCCTTCATGGCAGCATGGACCAACGTCCTTCACCCCCTGGACCTGACCTTGTGCTGCAGTACTTCTTCAGCAACCATTTCATACAGTCACTTTTCGTTATGTCACTGGCTTCTGCTAATTACTTCTACACATCCTGGAGAACTGTATCTCTGCTGCAGTGAACATTGATCGCGACGCTGGGATGAGTTATTATTGGCTGGTTCGGTTGTGGCGGCTTTGGACGCATCCTGACTGTCCTGGGAGTTCTAATCTTTGTGTCCCTGTGCCCGAAGGGCAGAATGTCAAGCAGAAGGGTCCACCTGCCGTCTCATCTGGCCCACACCTTCCAATTTCCTGCGTTCTGATTGGGCAGCACATCAGTCCTGACAGTCTTGTTGAACTTCCCAGTTTGGGTCGGTTTCAGTGCGACAGGTGGGGGGAGAGGTTGAGCACAAGGCCGTCACTAGCGCAGGATCCAGCTCACATACAAGGACAAAAAAAGAACTCCCACATCAGCCGGAATGTGGTTAGAATACACACATGATGTGACATCTGTCTTCAAGGTTGTGCCCTGTATGACGATGCATTTGGCGTGAATCCTTGCCGTACATTGAAAACAAACATTAAATACACACACAATTTAAACAATGAGGTTTTCTTACTTTTATATGGTGGCTGCATTAGTTCACAACGACCAAAAAGCTTACTTCTCAAAAGCTTACTTCCTCATTGTCCTTCAGATTAATCTTGCTCGTTTCATTTCTTACTTTCCATGCACATTGTACACATATCAGACGCCGTGTGTGTGCCAAAGCAGTTCCTGTCCACTACATACTCTGTTTGCTCTTGCTCATCAAGGCGTCGGAGAGGGGGTCAGGAGGCGGGGGAGGCCGGGCAGCCACTTCCATGGCCCGCTTTTTCTCCTCCACAAGGGCAGCATGTCTGCAACAGATCGCACACAACATGGGCTCTGTGACCTAATGACAGCCTGAACAATGGGATCTTTAGAGGAAGGTGAATTGCAACAAATTGCACACAACATAGGCTCTGTGACTGGGTGACAGCCTGAACAATGGGGTCTTTAGAGGGAAGGGCGGTTTGTCGGCATCAGATTGTACACAACATGGGCTCTGTGACTGGGTGACAGCCTGAACAATGGGGTCTTTAGAGGGAAGGGCGGTTTGTCGGCATCAGATTGTACACAACATGGGCTCTGTGACTGGGTGACAGCCTTAACAATGGGGTCTTTAGAGGGAAGGGCGGTTTGTCTGCATCAGATTGTACACAACATGGGCTCTGTGACTGGGTGGCAGCCTGAACAATGGGTCTTTAGAGGGAAGGTGGATTGCAACAGATTGTACACAACATGGGCTCTGTGACTGGGTCACAGCCTGAACATTGGGGTCTTTAGAGGGAAGGGCGGTTTGTCTGCATCAGATTGTACACAACATGGGCTCTGTGACTGGGTGACAGCCTGAACAATGGGTCTTTTGAGGGAAGGGCGGTTTGTCTGCATCAGATTGTACACAACATGGGCTCTGTGACTGGGTGACAGCCTGAACAATGGGGTCTTTGAGGGAAGGGCGGTTTGTCTGCATCAGATTGTACACAACATGGGCTCTGTGACTGGGTGACAGCCTGAACAATGGGGTCTTTAGAGGGAAGGGCGGTTTGTCTGCATCAGATTGTACACAACACGGGCTCTGTGACTGGGTGACAGCCTGAACAATGGGGTCTTAGAGAAGGGCGGTTTGCTGCATCAGTTGTAACACACTGGGCTCTGTGACTGGTGACAGCCTGAACAATGGGGTCTTTAGAGGGAGGCGGTTTGTCAGCATCAATTGTACACACAACATGGGCTCTGTGACTGGGTACAGCCTGAACAATGGGGTCTTTAGAGGAAGGGCGGTTTGTCTGCATCAGATTGTACACAACATGGGCTCTGTGACTGGGTGACAGCCTAAACAATAAAATCTTAAAAGAATGGCAGATTGTACATAGTGTGAGTTCAGAGCACCCTCCCCCTTGATCACTTCATAACAGCCTCAATGACTGGACTTCCAAGGGAGGTCAACCTCGTACAGCACACACAAATTTTCCAGAAAAAAAAAATCTGTACTAGGCGGTAGTCTTTGCATACAGGGTCCAAAGTCAAATGGCAGGAGTGTTTGCCTGTGGAACTGACGGTCATCAGTTTGAACAACTCATGGAGCCAGTTCTTTATTTTTTGGCCCGTATCTGTCCATCCGCTGGTCAGTGGGCACCTGATTCAGTTCTTCAGGGAAGGTTACAGGTGATGGAAAGGAGAAAGATGGGCACCGCCTTCCATCATGCCATGCCACAGACACGGTGAACCTCTGACAGCTCACTGCCCCTACGGCCATTTGGCCACAGGGAATTCAATCTTTAGTCTTCACCATGTCACTGCCCCTACGGCCATTTGGCCTCAGGAATTCAATCTTCAGTCTTCAGCCATGTCAGTCTCTGTACAGAGAAATTCTACTGAAGCCATAGCAACAACAGCCTGACACAAGTGTGGTCAGAAGCTGAGTTCTCAATCTTCAGGCCATGGGTTGCAACCCTCAGCAGAACCTGATGAAGGCAGCTGGAGACATGTCCTCCTGGTCTGACTGGTTGACAGATATTCCCACCTGACAGTCAACAGACATTCCCACCTGACAGTCAACATTCCCATCTGACAGTCAACAGACATTCCCACCTGACAGTCAACAGACATTCCCACCTGACAGTCAACAGACATTCCCAGTCAACAAACATTCCCCCTGACAGTCAACAGACATTCCCAGTCAACAAACATTCCCATCTGACAGTCAACAGACATTCCCACCTGACAGTCAACAGACATTCCCGTCAACAGATATTCCCACCTGACAGTCAACAGACATTCCCAGTCAACAGACATTCCCAGTCAACAAACATTCCCATCCGACAGTCAACAGACATTCCCAGTCAACAGACATTCCCAGTCAACAAACATTCCCATCTGACAGTCAACAGACATTCCCACCTGACAGTCAACAGACATTCCCAGTCAACAAACATTCCCACCTGACAGTCAACAGACATTCCCACCTGACAGTCAACAGACATTCCCATCTGACAGTCAACAAACATTCCCATCTGACAGTCAACAGACATTCCCAGTCAACAAACATTCCCACCTGACAGTCAACAGACATTCCCACCTGACAGTCAACAGACATTCCCATCTGACAGTCAACAAACATTCCCATCTGACAGTCAACAGACATTCCCACCTGACAGTCAACAGACATTCCCAGTCAACAAACATTCCCATCTGACAGTCAACAAACATTCCCATCTGACAGTCAACAAACATTCCCTTCTGACATTCAACAGACATTCCCAGTCAACAGACATTCCCACCCGACAGTCAACACACAGTCCCACCTGACAGTCAACAGACAGTCCCAGTCAACAAACATTCCCATCTGACAGTCAACACACAGTCCCACCTGACAGTCAACAGACAGTCCCAGTCAACAAACATTCCCATCTGACAGTCAACAGACATTCCCAGTCAACAGACATTCCCACCCGACAGTCAACACACAGTCCCACCTGACAGTCAACACACAGTCCCACCTGACAGTCAACACACATTCCCACCTGACAGTCAACACACATTCCCACCTGACAGTCAACACACAGTCCCACCTGACAGTCAACAGACATTCCCAGTCATCAGGCATTCCCACCTGACAGTCAACAGACATTCCCAGTCAACACATTCCCACCTGACAGTCAACAGACATTCCCACCTGACAGTCAACACACAGTCCCACCTGACAGTCAACAGACATTCCCACCTGACAGTCGACAGACATTCCCACCTGACAGTCGACAGACATTCCCACCTGACAGTCAACAGACATTCCCACCTGACAGTCAACACACAGTCCAACCTGACAGTCGACAGACATTCCCACCTGACAGTCAACAGACATTCCCAGTCATCAGACATTCCCACCTGACAGTCAACACACATTCCCACCTGACAGTCAACACACATTCCCACCTGACAGTCAACACACATTCCCCCTGACAGTCAACACACATTCCCACCTGACAGACATTCCCACCTGACAGTCAACAGACATTCCCACCTGACAGTCAACAGACATTCCCACCTGACAGTCAACAGACATTCCCACCTGACAGTCAACAGACATTCCCACTTGCTAGTCAAGAAACATTCCTAACTTTCAGTCAACTAATTCCCACTGGACAGTCAACACACATTCCCACTTGACAGTCAACAGACATTCCCACCTGATCATCAATAGACATTCCCACAGATAGTCAACAATGCGAAGATTGGGCATCAATGTTGATAACACCACAGAGTACAGATAATTGTTCTGAAATAGCAAAATCTAGTTAAGATACAATACACAGGGGTGGGAACTGGTAACAGACAAAAAAGAGGAAATCTAGGGGGGTCCGGGGGCATGCCCCCCCGGAAAATGTTTTTTCTTAAGGATGCATATCTGTGCAATCTGGTGTATTTTGGGCAAATAAATGAAACATTCAGAGAGCATAAAATATGTTTTTTTTTGGGCACGGTTTCATCTATAGATCACATGCAAACATTACAAAAATACTCACCCTACTTCGAAAAAAAGAACAACGCTCTTTGTGCTTGGCACATTTCACGTGGTCTTGCAGTGCAACAAGCCCACGACTGGAGTAGTTGACTTCTTTTTCACACAGAGAAACAAAAGCGAGTCCAGGAGCCAGAATTTTTCTCATGAATGTACACAGCCTTTCGTTGTCTGCTGTCTTCTCCATCCACTCCCATCTCCATGGATTTTTTATGTTGCTTTCGTCAAATTTCTGAAGCCCGCGCTTTACGATGTCTCGTCGGTACGCCATTTTTGAATGTATCCCACAGTTCTTAGCGCCGATATAGGCCTACTGTATCCTGCTAGACAGGCCATCTGATTACCGAAATCGACCGTAACCGAACAAGAGGTAGGCCCTATCTCCGCGAATTTCATTTTCCGAGGAAATAACATTTCAAATCCGAGGAAATCTTTTGCTTCTACCGCGGAATTCCGCGGATCCGAGGAGAATTCCCACCCCTGAATACAGTATAATCTATATTACGATGCAATTCCATCATCACCAGCCTAACATCCCCCCCACCACCACCCTCCCAGTTCAATCTCCTCTATCCCCCCCCCCCCCCCCCCAACCTCTCTCTCTCTGCAACAGACCTGTCTCGCAGATGTTTAGTGTCCTCGTACTCTGCGTAGGCCTTGTCTAGGGCCAGTTTCCTCAGGGCCTCTCTGTGCCGCTTCTCCGCTTGCTCCCGATTCTTGTGGGCAGTGATGCGCTTGTCAGCGGTGCAGGTCTTCTTGTCCTTCAACAAACATGG
Source organism: Conus ventricosus (assembly GCA_018398815.1). Lineage (NCBI taxonomy): Eukaryota > Metazoa > Mollusca > Gastropoda > Neogastropoda > Conidae > Conus > Conus ventricosus. The sequence goes on from CM031628.1 coordinate 1,277,857, forward strand.
GAAGGGATGCGCAGGATGCTCCCCACCCTCCAACCCTCCCTCACCTCTCAAAGACACCATAGGCTTGTGTCACACTAGTGTCAGCACCCAGGCAAGCGAGCGCAAGAACATGTTTCTTTCCCAGTTTGTGAAGCTGAACGTGTTCAAGTTTATAGGCTAGACACTCACTGAGCCACCGCGATCAGCAGATCAAAGCAAAGGTGAGGGTTGTGTACTCTGCAACCCATCCTCTCCTCGGGACATGATTTTTCAGTTGTTTTTGTTGGCCTTTATCAAAATTGCAAAGTCATTCCTGCCTGCAGAGTCTGTGTCACATGTTATTCTTCTTTCATCTTGTACTCTGAAACAACGAGGTCAGCGAGCCTAAGTGAGCACTGAATGAACAACATGGCGTGAACCACCAATGTGAGGAGTTAGTTCCATGTCCAAGTCACGATACGCGTCAATCTGCAAGCTGCTGTCCTGTGAACTTGCCTGATGTAACTACAAAACAGTGAGGAGAAGAGATGTGTGAGCCCAAGGAGAAATCTGTTCACTTGCTCTTGAGTGAGAGCTTGGCAAGTCTGACAATGGCTTTCAGAGGTGATCCATGCACTAGCCTGTCTCGTGAATTAAGACACTGAGATTCTGTGTGCAGCATGATAGATGAGAAATTGTCCAAATGCTCCAAATTTTGCACATCATGATACACAAAATGCTCTTTAGAATTATGCTACAGGCATCATCTGACTCTTAAAAAATGAAAAATAAACTGAATCAACCCTTTAAAATTTTTACTGAGCATGATGCCAAAGAATTTTGATACATAAGCCTGTTACTCTTTTATAGGGTCTTCTCACTCAGAGTAAAACTGAAACAGATGCCGTCTATTTTCTGACACAGCCCAAAACCAATGACCCCAGGCTGGGTGCATACCCACACAAGAACAGCTGACACAGCCCAACACCAACGACTCCAGGCTGGGTGCATACCCACACAAGAACAGCTGACACAGCCCAACACCAATGACCCCAGGCTGGGTGCATACCCACACAAGAACAGCTGACACAGCCCAACACCAACGACCCCAGGCTGGGTGCATACCCACACAAGAACAGCTGACACAGCCCAACACCAACGACCCCAGGCTGGGTGCATACCCACACAAGGACAGCTGACACAGCCCAACACCAACGACCCCAGGCTGGGTGCATACCCACACAAGAACTGCTGACACAGCCCAACACCAACGACCTCAGGCTGGGTGCATACGCACACAAGAACAGCTAAAAACAGAAGACATGAGCCCAGCCATGCATCCTATTTACTAAGGTAAAATGCCGACACACACATGGCTGTAAACGACAACTCTGATGCTTTATGACGACCTTTTAACACTCAATTCTGGGCGTCAGGTGACTGCTTCGATAAAACAGCCACTGGAAGCCCTGCTGTTCCTGACTAAATTCAGCAGGAAATTCTACTTTGATGGGTCAGCAGAAAACAGGCAGACAGCAGGGAAAGGAAAAACCAGAATGAAAATGTATCCAGCACTGCACTGTACTGACCCCCTCATGGAGAACAGCTTGAAATTCACACACACAGCAACAGACAGATGAAAGACAGACAGTGAGAAAGCCTGTGAGAACAGCAGCAGAGACTCAATAGCCACACCACACAACATTCTCCTTTTTGCCCAGATTCACATGTATGCCTGTTGCAAACATTCATGGAGTTTTCACGGCTTTTCTATGGGGCTGCTTTCTATCTTTTGACAATAGCTGAATCACCCATATGAGGCACATTCATTCACAGAAGACCGATCAAAATCAAACGAATACCCTGAAAACAAATTTCTGAATACATCCCTTGGTTTCTCCGGAAATTTTTTTTTTTCTTTGGACGATTTTCAGGTCAGATTGTTTGGTTGTCTCCTTCATTACCTTAAATGGGAACACACACACACACACACACACACACACACACACACACACACATACACACACCAAAAAGAGCTAATTTTATTAAGTCCATGTGAATTCCTCAAAGCCAAAATGAATTTTTCGAAGGAATTTAATCAAAGCTTCTTTAAAAATGAGCGATTAATTCCATCTTCAGGGGAGATTCAAGCCTTCAAACTTTGGCGATAGAACTCACGAAGTTTCAGGTGGTGTATGAACACTGACTGAAATGCTTGGTGCCAGCACTGAAGCGTGCTGAGCCCTACAAAAGCAGGCAAGCATGCACCCAGTCCTGTCTCCATGCAACCTGGTCTCCTTTTCTCCCCAGAGGTCTTGTATAACAGATGAGTAACTCTTGTCCTCCAGGAAAGGAGAGTGTGAAGAGTTATCTGTCATGGGTGCTTGGTTCCATTCCCCCCACCTCCCTACTCCTCCGCTTCAAATGAGTATGTACATGTATGTACTTTACATAACAGACAAGCGGCGAGCAGAGTGCTTTGACAGCCAGTGTAAAAAGGTGGATGAACACATACATTTTGCAGCAGCAGGGAAAACAACAACAAAAAAACAACGTATTCTGTGTAGCATAACTAAGTTCTTGATAATGATATACTGGGGAAAAAAACAAACAAACACGTATTCTGTGATGCATAACTATGTTCTTGATAATGATATATACTGGAAAAAACAACAAACAAAAAACGTATTCTGTGATGCATAACTAAGTTCTTGATAATGATATACTGGGAAAAAAAAAAGTATTCTGTGATGCATAACTAAGTTCTTGATAATGATATACTGGGAGAAAAAAAAGTTCTTGATAATGATATACTGGGAAAAAAAAGTATTCTGTGATGCATAACTAAGTTCTTGATAATGATATACTGGGAGAAAAAAAAGTTCTTGATAATGATATACTGGAAAAAACACCCCCCCCCCCCCCAAAAAAAAAAAAAAAAAAAAAAACAAACCCAAAAACCCCCAACGTATTCTGTGATGCATAACTAAGTTCTTGATAATGATATACTAGGAAAAAACAACAACAAACAAACAAACAAAAAAGTATTATACTGGGAGGGGGGCTGGGGGGGGGGGGGGGGAACAAAAAAACAACAACGTATTCTGTGATGCATAACTAAGTTCTTGATAATGATATACTGGGAAAAAACAAAACAACAAAAAACAAAAAAAAATTATTATACTGGGGTGGGTGGGGAAGGGGTGGGGTTGGGGGTACAAAAAAACAACAACGTATTCTGTGATGCATAACTAACTTCTTGATAACAATATACTGGGGAAAAAAAATAAATAAATAAAGGAACCCCAGCATGACAGCACGACTAAGCATGCTGAAACAAAGGGACATCACTCAGGCTCTTTGTTTTGGTAAACTGTTAGTCGGAGCTATTTCTTTGTCCGAGCTATTGTTTTATTTGTGGGTCCGTCTCTTTACATATGTCCTCCGTTCTTCCCCCAAGCCCCTCCCGCTGACCCATGGTCAGTACAACTGAAGTCCACTCACAGTCAGGATGGCCTGAGTGTGGCCCTGGCCGATGGTGCGCAGGGTGTTGTCGTACTGCTGTTCCAATCTCCGCACCTCCTCCTCCTTCTCCTTCTCCAGTTCATCCTGTCCACCAATCAAGTGGGGATCGTCCCATCAAGACTTGTCTCTTAATTAACCACACACGTTGTTCAGCCGATGGTGTGTGTGTGTGTGTGTGTGTGCTGGAGTTTTGCTGGCCGCCCACCATTTACTTAAGTTTTTCTTCCTTCTTCTTTTTTTTTTTTTTTTTTTTTTTTTTGAGTTATCAATATTCTGGCATTCCCTTTTTCTCCGTTTAGATAAATGCCTTTACTGTTACATTGGAGAAAATACGGAAGTTGGTAACGAGACTTTTCCTTACACCTCCTCCCCTTTCTTCAGAATTTTTTTTTACTTCTTTGAGAAGAGACTCCCCCACCCCCCCCCACCCCCCACCCCCCCCCCCCCCACCCCCCACCCCCAACCCTCCAGCACACACGCTTTTCTCTTCTTTTTTTCCCTTCTTTGAGCAAATCAGTTCATGAAAAAAAGGTCTACCAATGGAGGTAATAATAAGTATGGACTGAAAGAGTCAGCCCTCCCCCATACACACACACACACACATATATATATATATTCCCCCCCTCTCTCACCCCCCCCCCAACTTTACCTGTACATAATGCCCACATATCAGCATCAGCATTAAGGTTCCTTTACAAATGTACTGTCCAGCACTGGGTGCCACCGTCTAGGGGCACAGCAACACACACACACACAAAACATTTTTCTTTTAAAATATACAACTAATTCTTAATAGAAGCATTGAATTTAAGCATTAAAAGATGCCAGCCATTATACTAGGTCAGAAGTCAGACCCAGAAATCAGCAAATTGCTAATCATGCTATGAAAGCAAAGAAAAAAAAAGTTTAGAGTTGGTGCAGACAGGCAGGGTTGGTCATGGTGCTGACAGGCAGGGTTGGTCAGTCTACACATGACAAATCATCTTTTTTTTTCTTTGGTTGAAGAACATTGATCAACCAACCACCGAACCTGACCATCAATCTACGGGTAATGAATACAGATCGCAAATCATCTTTTTTTTCTTTGGTTGAAGAAAATTGATCAGCCAACCACAGACCTGTTTACCCCAATTTCGTGTACCTGTAATGTCTCATAAAAAAACCTGTAATTTCAGAAAAAAACCTGTAATTTTCATAATCGCAATATTTAGCGACTTTTTGCACTTACACATGTATATCAAATGTAAAGCATTTATACCATAATAACAAGACTTTGGTTAATTATACAATTATAGTATTTAATTTTGAATAACACTTTACTTTCAGTCGTGAAAAACGATGTCAGTTTCTGTGAAGACTCGGCATCTTTCTTCGTTTCAACGTACTTCAGGTGTTTTTTTTTTCGTTTTGCAGTGTAACTCTATGTCATACTGGCCTGAATGCGCGATAGAAAAATCCGATGAACAGTAACCACAGAAGGCATACTCTTCGCCAAGTGACGATCTCTGTATTCCAGGCGTCTTCAGGTATGATTCACGGAACTGTTGCCGAACTTTTGCAACTTTTGAACATTTGGATGAACCAGCCGTGGGCGCGCGTGTTCGCTTCGTCGCCATCTTTGCAAAGGATAAGACGCAAGGCACGCTGGGAAACGCTTCAATGCTGTTTGCCTTTTGACCGGAATCGTAGCAAAAGAAACTTTGCGTTTAAGATTTTTTTTTTTTTTCCCCCGTAATAATTTTTTTTGGCCGTAATTCCCGTAATTTCGATTTTTTCCCGTAAAAATTACGGCAAAATCGTAAGAGTAAACAGGTCTGCAACCACCGAGCCTGACCATGAATCTACGGGTAATGAATACAGATCGCAAATCATCTTTTTTTTCTTTGGTTGAAGAAAATTGATCAACCACCCACTGAGCCTGACTAGGAATCTACGGATAATGAATACATAACGAATTAATGAATGAACAGAGTCAGACAATCACTCAGATATGTCTCTGTCAGACCCCTGTCACGAGTTTGTCACGAGGCCTATGACGATTGACCCATCTAGGGTGGTGGAATTATTCATTTATTTATTGTCGTTGTTGTTGTCGTGTATCCATCCCTTAATGTGGCTTGTGGTGTGGTTGCACCTTAATGTAGCTCAGCTCAGGTTAGGTTTACTTTCTCTCTCTCTCTCTCTAATTTCACTGCCCGTGCTATTCATCCTGCAGGTTCACGGGTGGCTGGCACTTTTCTCTTGTACTGGCTGTCTCTATCGGCCTCTCACCTGTCTTTTTACCTGCCGCACGTGCAACATTCCTCTTAGGCTTGAGGTATTCTCACTGTGACGTAGGTGGCATGTTGGCTGCCATCGGTTAGGCAGGTTTTCTCTTCACTCGAGCGGAAGATGTCCCTGGGAGCGCCTGCTCCGGTTCTGGTTCTCAACCACTTCGTCGAAGGTACGGTCGGTACCTTCATTCCTACAGTCGGCCTGTAGGGGAGGGACATCATCTCTTCCGCATCTGCTCTGCTGGTCCTCTCGACTGGACAGAGGGCAGAGAGTCGCTTGACCCGCCACTTCTGGGTCACCCACGGGTAGCTGGTAAGCATCAGTTTCGTGGTTCGTTTGTTTTTGTTTTTTGTTGTTAGCCGGCTAATTCCAGACCTGCCTACCTCATGTTGTGCTCATCAGTAATAACCACAGAGATTTTCAGTAATTTTGCATTTCCTTCAGTAATTCCACGGACGCGTAATACACGGCGTTTTTGAACAAATAATGTGTACAAAACTCCAACTACATTTTTAACATTGAACAAATAATGTGTACAAAACTCCAACTACATTTTTAACATTTTAACAAAAAATATAAACAGTAAAAAAGGAACAAAAACAACAAAGCAGAATTAAAATACCTTGGGATGATGGCAGATGACGGACTCAGGACAGGAGTTTCAGGTCAATTCAAAGGTGATATACTTGACAGTTTGTAACTTACACAGCAGTCACCACAGATGACACCACTGATGAAGAACCTAATGTACAACCCCCCCCCCCCCCCAAAAAAAAAAAAAAAAAAAAAAAAAATGTGTGTGTGTGTGTCCCTGAGCTGTGCTGACAAGATAGTGGCGAAAATGAAAAGGACCTTTTCATTTTCGCCACTATCTTGTCAGCACAGCTCAGGGACAAGTTGTTTTCGCAGATCAGCTCACACAACCGTCTTTCTGCGTTGGTGATCTTCCGTGTGTGGGTCTGACGGCTGCTCTCGCTGGATTTCGTAAACAACGATGTGATCTTCTGACTGGAGGCACTCGCAGCTGTCTCTTTGTGCATTTTCCCCGAGATATGGCGCTTGCAGTCATTTGCTCCCCCATGTCCGATGGAGAAGTCTGAATTGCACACCGAGCAGAAATGAGTATACAAATCCAGGTCCATGACAAGGCCAAGTCCGCGTGTATTTACTTCGGAACACTTGCTTCTTCGCCTTCTTCCGTTGTGGCACAGTGGTTTTCGAACCCTCGTCATCGGTTTCATGCAAACGTTTAGAAGATTTCTCCGCCATTTTCACAATCGCCGGCAAAAAATCGGTTGAAACTTTGTCTTACAATGGCTGAACAAAAAGCTTCGAATGGCGCGCACAGATGTGATGGCGTGTCGTGTTGGCCCACAGCACCACATTGACCAATCGCAAGTTCCGAATCATCTGTGGTTTCGGCTTGAGTCAAGGGAAGTTACTCTGCGGTCTCGGAAAGGTCTAGCAGTCGACAATTTTTCGAGTCTGAAATTTGCGTAGTTTTTCAATTTTCTTTTCCGTAATTTCGCACGGAAAATCGTACCTCCGTAATGGGGGGTTAATTTCCGTAAAATTACGGACGATTACGGAAGGGTAGGCAGGTCTGTAATTCTTCTCTTTTGCGCAATTTCCTTTTGTTTTCAAAATTATAAAAGAAATATTGTTTGAGACCACTTTCTCTGGTTAATTCAATCTTTAACCTGGCCAGTCAAAATTATATCCAAAAGTCTTTCTCCTTTTTATGCATCTGGTGATGCGGTAGTCGGTGGGGTTGGAGGAGAACCTGGTGATTTAGGGTTGGAACTTGCTTGGTCTCGCTCGTCCACCCCTGTCACAATCACCAGTCTCTTATTCTTCGGCCACCGTCTGTTTGTGTGTGCAAGGGGAACGAGTTTTATGTTTGCGAGCGTGCGTACGCATGATTAGTCGTTTGGATGCGTGGTTAAGAATTGTGTCATTTTGAAATGTTGCTAAAATGTGGTGATAATTGTGCCATTGAATTATTATTATTTGCAAATGTGGTGGCAGTTATAAAGCAATGGTTGCTGTATTAGTTCAGTTCCTAAGAAAGGAAAATGTTGAACGTGAGTGAGGCAAGGATGAACATAGAAATTGCTATTCGTTTGTTTAGCCTGTGAATGTAATCTCTTGCCTGCTTCGTGTGAGAAGACCTTTAGCGAACATTCCTGATTTGGTTTGTTTACTGTTTTATGCTCGGATCTGTGTTGAGCTGGTGTTACTAATGTATTCAGCAAACACCTCCCCTCGCCCATCATGCGAGTGGCTGTTAGGATTTAACAGCATATGTCAGACCGTACTGACTGCGGGGTTCCAGTACCCTTCTTTCCTTCCAGTTCCTTCCGTTTCCTCTCCTCCCGGGGGATTCACCCGAAGCTTGCGCTGTTGGGGCCGCGCACTGGTTGAGGAGCACGTGGACTTTGCTGGAGGGTCCTAACCCCTGTCCGGGACCTTCAGCGACAACGCCTCGTCCCACGGGATGCGTTCTCCACTGTCCTCGGACTTCATACAGCCCATGTGACCAGTGTGGTTAGCTCTGTGTCGTGCAATTTGGGTGTGTGTGTGTATGTCAATGGTGTCGGCATTGAAAGACACTTCGTTCAAGAACCGACCCGGTTCGGGGCACCTGATGTGACACGGTGCTCTCAGTGGACTTTGGAGAGGCAGGGGTGTGGGGGAACCACATGAAGCACGGAAAGGAATGTGTGCTGGAAATGCTTATTTATGATTATGGTTATGTTGTGTGCGTTGAAATGCTTGTTTGTGACTATGGGTATGTCGTGTGTGTTGAAATGCTTAATTGTGTGTATGTCGTGTGTGTTGAAATGCTTAATTGTGATTGTGCATGTTGTGTGTGTTGGAATGCTTATTTGTGACTATGTGTGTGTTGGTGTGAATAAATGGGGTGTTGTATTGTAATCTTTCTTGTGTGGTCTCTTGCGGGGCGTGTGAGGTCAGTCACTCCCTTCACTCCCATCTAGACCGATCCTGTCAGGGCAGACCTCCAGGGGTCGGTCGTGACACCCCCGTTCACTCCCATCAGCCTCTAACAAGCACTTCCAAACACTACCATCATTGTGCCCCTCCAAAGCAACATCCCACTGCCTTGGCTTCCCCCTCAGGAAGCCATACACTCCAGTGTGTTGTTTGCTGTTCAGAGACGTCAGCCCACTGCCCGCATGAAGCCACGCAGCAAGTGCCATGCCTGCGCTTCAAACATGACAGTTTGATACTGTCAGTGATTGAGCATGGCAACAGACAGCTTTCCTACCAACAGAAAGCCAGAGAGCCCATCAGGAAGTGGTGAGTGCCTCCCACATGTGCAATGGACTTCTAAAACGATGAAAAGGCGAAGACAATTATCCACTAGTCTAACTTCTTGATGTACACTGTTGTTGTGCATTATTATTATAGAATGATTACTCGATCAAACATGATTCAACAGTCTTGGAAAACAGCTCATGTGTTCGGATCTTTATCGCTTTTACTTCTGTTGTTCAGCCATTTTTAACATGTCTGGCAAAGTCCCTAAAGCTTATGAGAAAGAATGATATTTATCAGAACAAGTCCCATCAATATCAATATACAATTACTTTCGATCTTCAGATGCGCAAACGCAATCACCATTATAATGGTGGACCAGAGAGAGTTCATGGGGTTACCCACCCACCTGTACTTCATGGGCCAGTTTCATCAGCTGCTTCTTCTTCTCCTGCTTCACATTCTGACGAATGCTGGCAGCAGCTACTTTGGACTGTTCCCGCACCTGGTTCATAGGAACAGGAAGGGTGAGACAACTGGGAAACAGGGGAGGTAACAAAGACATGTTGTTTAAATAAACACCAGACTTACAAATGGCTGTCGTAGCTTGTCCTTCAGTGACATATTTGCAAACCAGCTTTCAACATGTATCTGAGAAATGTTCAGAGTAGAGCAAACAGAAAAAAGCTTTTATATTGTGAAATGTTTAGGATTTCTCTGTATATGTTCTTTTGTCAATTAGCTTTCAACACACATCATCAACAACAACAATAAATTCAATTTATAGTAAACTGATGGATACTGTTATGTTATGTAATGTTTGGAATTTCTCTATGATCCACAATAAGCTTTCAACATGTATCAAAATGATTTTCAATATGTAGCAAATTCAAGACTATTGTTACATTATGAAATGTTTGGAATTTCTCTGTATATGTTCTATTGTCAATCAGCTTTCAACATGCATGATCAATTAACAACAACAGCAAATTCAATTTATAGCAAACTGATGGATACTGTTATGTTATCAAATGTTTGGAATTTCTCTAGGTTCCATAATTAGCTTTCAAAATGTATCAACACGATTTTCAATTTATAGCAAAATTTATAGAAGACTATTGTTATATTATGAAATGTTTGGAATTTCACTGTATAGCCATGCATCAAACTGAACGAAACTTACGAAATGTTTGGAATTTCACTGTATAGCCATGCGTCAAACTGAAGGAAACTGTTATGAAATGTTTGGAATTTCGCTGTATAGCCATGCATCAAACTGAAGGAAACTTATGAAATGTTTGGAATTTCACTGTATAGCCATGCATCAAACTGAAGGAAACTTATCAAATGTTTGGAATTTCGCTGTATAGCCATGCATCAAACTGAAGAAAACTTATCAAATGTTTGGAATTTCACTGTATAGCCATGCATCAAACTGAAGGAAACTTATGAAATGTTTGGAATTTCACTGTATAGCCATGCATCAAACTGAAGGAAACTGTTATGAAATGTTTGGAATTCCACTGTATAGCCATGCGTCAAACTGAAGGAAACTGTTATGAAATGTTTGGAATTTCTCTGCATATGTCCTGTTGTAAATTAGCTTTCAACATATGAACTATGAAGTTTCAAAACAATGACTGAGGGTGGAAAATGAAGCAAAATTTGAAAAAAGAGGGGTTAGTTACCGCCAAGGACACAGACGAACAAGAGTACAGGACTAGACACAATGTTTTTCACAATGCATTTTTCAATTTGGAGACGAACAGGAGAAGCGCAGCTAAGTGGCTACATGTTCTTCTTGTCACTGTCCTAAATATGTGTGTTTTCGCCTGAAGAAGACCCAAGAGGTCGAAATGCATTGTACCTAGTCCTGTACTCTTGTTTGTTTGTGTCCTTGGTGGTAACTAACCCCTCTCTTTTCAAATTTGAAATAAATCTTAAATAAATGTTAGCGAACCGCCCAGAGAACGTGGACAAACGAGTCACAAGACAAAACACAACGCGTTTCGACCTCTTAGGTCTTCGTCAGGTGATGTATAAACGAATAAAACAACGAGAATTCACTTAGCTTTGATCGCATCAGATCGCTCAGGGTTCAGCGCAAGGAACCCTGAGCGATCTGATGCGATCAAAGCTAAGTGAATTCTCGTTGTTTTATTCGTTTATACATCACCTGACGAAGACCTAAGAGGTCGAAACGCGTTGTGTTTTGTCTTGTGACTCGTTTGTCCACGTTCTCTGGGTGGTTCGCTAACATTTATTTAAGATTTGTTTAGATTTCCGCTTGCAGTCGTCTCGCTTTGCAACTAGATCTATCATGAAATAGTTGGAATTTCTCTGTATTTGTTCTACTGGCAAAAAAAAAAAGCTTGGTCACCAATCCAAAAGGCAAACACCACAACAGTTGTATGTGAGAAGAAAAGGCTTAATAACCTTATGCACATGAGGTTTCTGTAACAGTCTTTCATGACAATGAGGATCATTGATACCATCAACCTTTAAATTAGACACATTATATTGGTCTTGTTTTCAATTTCATACATTTCTTTGTTAAAAATCTACAGTTAACTTTGTATCAACTAGTAACAATAAAACCCACACCAGCAAACTACTGTCACTAAAATTTAAACTGCGTAAATTCTCATTACTGCCCTTGAATTTCTTTGGATATAAGTACATGCTCAGACTTACGCGGATGAGTGTTGGATATAACATGCTCAGACTTACGCGGATGAGTGTTGGATTATAACATGCTCAGACTTACGCGGATGAGTGTTGGATATAACATGCTCAGACTTACGCGGATGAGTGACGTTTTGTTTTGCTTTGTTTGTTTGTTGGTCTGTTTAAAAGTTTCCACACATGCAAAGAAAGGGATCTGAACCATACTTTTGTTTCTGTTTAGTCCTTTTTTTTTTCTTCTCTTTTTATCACCTTAATACCCCTTAAGGAAAACTTAACAACAACAAGTCCATCAATGTCCTATAATGTTCTGTGAAACCTGGTATTCATGATTTGTTAAGATGTGCTAGGTTCCTTCCATTTTCCAGAAGATTTAAGGCCATGAAGACAGCTGTACAAAGTTCAAGGAGATCCAAGCAGTGCAAGAACCCTGCAGGAGGTGCTACAGACCGACAAAAAGAAATGCTTGGTGTCTGCTGGACGGCCACAGAGATGGTGCATCTCTGTTCCTGCTCTTTTGATCATCACATACAGCATTCTGATTCAGTTCTCAATTTGTACTTCACGAAAAGAACACAAGAAATCATTGTCATATCATCAAAATGATTGCATTTGTCGGTTCTGACTTTGCTTATTTCTTTACTGCACTTGGCACTGAATCAGTTCATAAGATCTGTAACGGGCTGCAGCAATCCAAACATCTTGCAAGTTGCATGCTTTAATTCTGTTTTGAGGATGAGCGCAGCATTGTTCATCAAGACAGTACACTTTATTCCTTCAATGCATGGGGATTCAAGCGTTTTTTGTTGTTGTTGCCTGTCCTAACCTCAGAGGCAATGCACCAATGCTGCTCATCCCAACACCCCGTCCACAGCCACAGCCCGGTTGGCCCTGTCGCAGCCCGCACCGGTAATCCACAGGGAGCAGCAGTCAATGTCCAGTTGTCAAGAGGCAACCCACCGGAGAGACACTGCACTGCTGCCGAGTCACTTCGGTGGTGTTCAGTGGCGCCTGTTCTGATCTAAAATACGCAGGACACCACCTACTAAGCCCCCTAGGCTACTGACGACTATAATTGCTTAGTTGCGGAGCCGGCGTGAGTGAGCTCTCCCTCTGGAGGGCGCAACCACTTCCGTCCAACGACAGCCCCCATGGACTGCCGATACCGTGACCCTGACAGAACTAAACCAAGGCCACAGACGTGGAGAGGACATTGAAATTGAGGTCACCATGAGAGCAGGGCATGAAGGGCCACAGAATTTGAGACATTTTTTTTAATGCTGATCGATGAGAATGAGGATGATTAAGATGATGCTACGGATTTCCATTCTGGTCTGAGACTACATGACAGGGCTGTATTCTACGCTTCCTTTCATAATATATCCCGGCGTCAACCAGGCCCGAGAGATACAGGTGGCGGGCTGCAGTGTTGGTCAGGAAATTTGAGCAACACTCTCAGAAATGCATCCATTAAGTGGATGAAACATGACTGTGTGGTCCCAGTCTTCCCAATTGAGTCCGCAGTAAACTCAACCTGGGTAGGAGCTGATCGGGGCAGAAAAACCCACATGACTCTGATGGGATTTGAACCCACAACCTCCCACCTGGGTGTCCGTGACGCTAACCACTTCGCCACTACGGCTGGTGATTCTTTTTTTTTTCTTTCTGCGTACGCAGGCTGATACTCCTGCGGACACTCCCTTATAGCCAGGCAGTGGAGTTTTGTGTGTATGACCCTTTTTTATCCCGCCATTAAGGCAGCCATACTCCATCTTCGGGGAAGGTGCATGCTATGTGTCACGTGTCATCCATACCAACGGCCAAACTGGCCTTCTCTTCCGAAAGTTGGTGATGGGATTTTACGTGTGTGCAAGATGTTATGCGTGCGTTCACACACGGAACCTCGGTTTTATAGTCTCATTCGATTAGGACTATATGGGGAATGGAGTCAGAACCAATGTTAACTCCGAGGGAAAAATCCCCCTATACCGAAATTCGAACCCGCAACCCCAGGATCACGAGTCCGGCGCTCTACCAACTGAGCTATTCCGCCCCCGCTGGTGATTCAAGAATTCTTTATTTAAGTTATCATAAAAACACATGATGTATGATGATGGTAGTCCTTCGGATCCGAAGATGACGCTAACGCATAAAAACACAACACAGTAGGCAAACCATCTTAATCTTCAAGTCTTCAGTCTTGAAAAAAAAATCTACAAAATGTGCATATCCACACAACAGTATGCCTTTTCAACAGCTTCCATCATATTACCTGAACAATCCGCAGTTTCCTCCGGCGCTCAGCTTCTTCCTTTTTCAGCTGTTCCACCTCATTGGGACTGAGACGATATTTGGGACGCTGCCCCGCCCCCTTCAGTTGCTTCATCGTTCCTGGGTTTCACCTCTTTCTGTGTCACGACATCATTCTGACAAACGATTGTCCACGAGTCAGAAAACAGCTCTCTGCACTAGGAAACAATAGTGTCTGAACAGTGAAAAAATGGTTGTTTGGAACTCACAGATTGCCTTTCAAGAAAGAAGGGAAAACAGTGAGTAAGACTGGAAGGAAATGGGAATGAGGGGTGTGAAGTGGGGAAGACATTCATATATTTCAGTCCAATAAGAGGAGTCCTAACACTTGGTTTATAACTGGATGAACGAACACATAATGAAAAAACACAATACAAATTAACAAACCAAAATGTTAAAATACATGTAGCTGTACGGACATGTCGAGCTGGGGAGTAAAAGTTAGCTTCCTTGTTCAAAATGTACATGTCAAATAGACGGGAGTGATGTGGAGAGGGCCTTTGCGGTCGGCTGGGCTATAAGCAACATTATCTTATCTTATGTGGAGAGGGGATGAGGGCATTGCAGAGGGGATGGGGGAGATTTTGACTAACTGAGCTGTCTTGTCTTGGGCAATCTTGCGTTAATGAAAATAAAATGTTTCATAAACTAGAGTAAAAAAAAAAAAAGACCAGCGCTAATGTGTGGTGGTGTGTGTGTGGTGTGTGTGTGTGTGTGTGTGTGTGGGGTGCTTCTGTGTGTGTATACATGTGTGTGTGTGTGTGTGTGTGCGCAGGTGTGTGTGGTGCGCCTGTGTGTGAGAGAAAGAGAGAGACAGAGAGGGAGAGAAAAGGACGAGAGACAGACAGAGGGATGGACAGACAGCGAGAGTGGGGGGGGGGGGGGGGGGGGGAGGGGGGGGGGGGGGGAGGGGAAAGAGAGAAAAGAGAGAGGGGGAGAGAGAGAGAGAGAGGTTCACTAAAAATAAATCTGTAGTCATTCATACATCACTCACTTTAAAAAGTATATGATCTTTTTTTCTTTTCTTTTTTTTTTTTTGGGGGGGGGGGGGGGGGGGGGTTTAAAACTGAATGCCAGGACTCAAACATTTTAGAGGTGTACCCAGTGTCACCATTTTGCAGATCTATGTAAGTCTCACCCAGTAGTAGTACACTGCTTTGATACATATTCTATTTTTACCTTGCTTTACAAGTGACAAACTGCACATGGAGCTGTCTGTGTTTGGCCCCGAGTGAAGAATTAGGTATCTTGTGATTTGACATTGACTGGGAGTGGGATTAGTGAGAAAACCTGGAATATACACAGATCTGTGAGCTAGTACAGCAAACTCTGACTAAACTAGCATGGTTAGTACCAGGCAGAACTGTAGAGTCAAATGAAAAAAACAAAACCCTGCTGTTCTTCAATCTAGTTAAAAATAACTGCTTGACCGATGTCTGAAAAAATGTTTTCAAAGGTTTATTTTGTTCATCAAGATGAGCAAAATATCATTTTTTTTTTAAAGGGCCTGTCACTTCAATGTCAGAAACCATCACTTAATGAATATGATGGTATACAGTATGTAATGATTAATAAGAAAAAGTCTTGAAGCTGAAACAAGAATGGAATCTGTATAAAAAACTTTTCAGGAGAAGCTTGTGTGTATGTTGATGTGTGTGTTTGTTGTTGTGTGTGTGTGTGTTTTGTGTGGCGTTCGCGCAGGTGTGTGTGCATGTGTGTGTGTGTGTGGTGTGTGTTACTGTTAATGATCATGCTAATAATTTCCATATGGATTAAACAAAATGCCAGCAGCCTAGTCACAGCAATCAGTAAAACTAAGAGTAATGAGCTATGAAAACAACTATCCACTTTTCCACAATAAATATCTGGGTGAACAAAAAGAATAAAGCTATATAAATTATGTACAGTATTGGAACTTGTGGAAGTCAATATTTTTGTTGGTATTTTGTCATCTAAATGGGTGAAATACCTGCAAATGCAAACTCTGTGTGTGTGTGTGTGTGTGTGTGTGTGTGTGTGTGTTGTGTGTGTGTGTGTGTGTGTGTGTGTGTGCGTGTACACATCTGTGTATGTGATTGTATGATTGTGGATATGTTGTATGTGTGTGTGTGGTGTGTGTGTGTGTGTGTGTGTGTGTGTGTGTGTGTGTGTGTGATCCTTCATGATGACACTTTTAAATTCATTTCCTAAATTTGTTAATCAAATGCACAAACTACTATTAACATTGCTGTCCAGTAAAGTCCTACTGTAAAGGAATTTCCACAGAATTTACTCGAATATATCTTTCAAAAATCTTTTGTAAACAGATATAATTGTTTCATTGATACCTGAATTTGCTCATCAAATATCCAGTATCAACCGCTCTTACTCTTAGTCCTAACTTCGTCTCTAAAAGGTCTTTACACATGATGATGTACAAATGTAGACCCTCTACTCTTTATTCACTGGTGCTTCTACGAACCAACTGACAAATATTTCATTCAATAATCCTTTCATATTCACAATTATTTTGAAGTCGAACACTTACCTCTGATATATAATAGCCATGAAACTCAACGCATGAATCTGTGAATGTGAAAAGCCATTCCCAAGCACTGAACAATCCAACCCACTATCCTTGAAGGAGTATTGTCAGAACAAGTTTGGGCAAGCAGGTGCAGAACTCTTTTTCGAAGCGGCAGCTCTATTCACATCTGTGCTGCTCAAACATTATTCAGCTATATTCGCAAATTCTTAACATCTACAACATTCTGTTAAACAAAATAATATGCGAGAAATTAAAATTTTCTATGTCTAGATTCACTTCGTTTGAATACAACCATACATTTCGCATTTAAAACGTATCCGGGCGCCGGTTACAAGGGAGGCTATGCGGAATACAAATTGTGACAACAAGCAAGAACTTGAGTGGGATGGTGTACAGTTTGTGACGAATGCATGGAAAGATGCTGTCAGTGAAAGGAAAAGGCTATTCAAAAACACACAGGTACGTGGGAAGTTGTTAAGACTACTGAGAAGCTTTTGAATTTCTGCTCAGGAAGAATGGGATGAGAAAGAATGGTGGTACGATGTATGTTAAGCTAACCTGCGTACCATTAGAACAGCATGCAAGCCTGAAATCCAGCGATTGAGCGAACTACTTTCACCTCAGCAGTAAAGTTCTGACATATAAGAATTTCACTTTCATTTCTTTTTAATATCACCATTTAGTGTATGATAATGAAATATGTAAAATACAATCATCACACTGTCAAACTGTAAGATTCCGTTGGTCGCAGCTTATCTTGACGATCCTTTTTTTTTTTTTTTTTTTTTTTTTTTGCCCTTCCCCGAAGTGTTCCCAATACTTAACAAAGGTAATGTACTTCTCCAAATACCTCCACCCCCAACTTCAACACACACATCAATCCACACCACACATACACGCACAGATGTTGAATTTGAAATTCCTGGCGTTGATATGTTTCTAAATAAGGAACCTAAAAGGGGTATAGCCATGTACTTTGCTACTAGGAGCTAAATGCACAACTTTGCAACCAGTTTGAAAATAATAAATTTCAAGAACAATTATGGTGTACTGTTAGGGGCGGTAATGATGAGACAGTATTAGTAGGGTGTATTATATACAGAAGCCCAAACTCAAATGATGAAAACAGTAATGAGCTATTTAACTTACTAAAAGCAGAAAAATCAGTAGATATAATATATTTGTTGACTTTAATTTTCCTGATGTAAAATGGGATGGAACTTGGAACGGTGATAAAAGTAATGATGTTATTGAAAACTTTAGAGATGCCTTTTTAATACAGAAAGTGACTAGCCCAACTCGTGTTCGGGAAGGACCGAAGCCAACAATTGATGACTTAGTTTTAGTTAATGAAGAATCCTTGATCTCTGATATTGAACATAGTGACCCTTTGGGTAAAAGTGATCACTTGATTTTAACATTTGAATTGTATGTTCCCAAAGAGAAGACTAAAGAAAACCCTAAGTACAAATTTGATTTACAGAAAGGAGACTATAATAAAATGAGGAAAATGCTCTCAGAGAGTGTCAACTCCTTGCTTACAAATGATCAGGATGTCGAGAAAATGTGGAATGTCTTAAAATGTGAAGTTGTAAGATGTATCCATGGACGAATGTATTCCAAAGACTAAATGTAGCCAAAATAAAATGCGTAAACCACTTTGGATAAATGGTAAAGTACTTAAAAAGATTAAGAAAAAATATAAACTTTTTCAAAGGCATTTATTGACGAAAGATGGGAAAGAATACAGTAAATATGCAAAAATGCGAAATAAGAGCAAAAATGAAATCAAATTGATCAACAAGAAAAGCTTGTACGTACAAAAGTAAACACAGGGGTAAATACTCTAAATGATGGTAAAGGAGGGTTGGCCGATTCAGATATATAATATATGGAGAAAGCTGAAGTTTTAAATGAGTTTTTCGCAAGTGTCTTTGCTAATGAAGATACAAACATTGAAACAACATACCTGATCTTATTGAATGTAGTAAATCTAATGGAATTTCAGTTACAGATATAATAATTACTTCAGCTGCAGTAGAGAAGAAGTTGTTTGTTCAAATCGAATCAATCTAAAGCGCAGGGGCCTGATTTAATACCACCTAAAGTTCTAAAAGAATTAAGTAAGGAGTTAGCTGTACCACTCAGTAAGATAAATTTATAATAAATCATTAGAGACAGGAAAATTACCCCTCGATTGGAAATCGGCAGAAGTTACTGCTATTTTTAAAAAAGGGTCCAAATCTGAGCCAGGCAACTATCGTCCGGTTAGCTTAACCTGTATTGCATGCAAAGTGCTAGAATCCATCATATGAGATGTCATAGTATCTCACTTCACTGATAATAATTTGTTTGCAGTATGCCAACATAGCTTTCGTAAAAAAAGGTCTTGATATCACAACTACTTGAAGTTATGGAAGATTTAGTTACCATGCTAGAGAATAAGTACTCTGTTGATATAATTTACCTTGATTTCCGTAAAGCTTTTGATACGGTTCCGCATGAGAGATTATTGAAAAAAATGGAAGCATATGGTATAGTAGGTAAGTTGCTAAACTGGACTGGAGATTTTTTGTCAAATAGAAAACAAAGAGTAAGAGTGGGTAATTGTATGTTGACAGAGAAAGATGTTAAGAGTGGTATTCCCCAAGGAAGCATTTTAGGACCTGTACTGTTTACTATTTTTATAAATGACCTTCCAGATGAGGTAAATACTAGTTTTTGTAAAATTTTTGCTGATGATACAAAAATATATGACAAATCAGATAACTATATAATACACAAAAGCAATAGTCCTCCAAAGGGAAGAAAACAGTATAGAAAAATCACAATACCACTCATCTAATTTTCGGCCACATGGCCTTTTTCAAGAGAAAAAAACAAAAACAATGCAACTATGTAATGTCCATCTTCGGTGGCTGGTCAGGGCAAAGAATTGACGTAATAAATATCTTACGCAATTTCTGACATCAAAATGTGTGATGTCATCAACAAGGAACAAAAAACAAAACAAAAAAAAAAAAAAAAAAAAAAAAAAAAGGGTGGGGGGGTGGGGGGGGAGGAAGGGGTGCAAGTTGTGTGCGTGTCTGTGTGTAGTTATACAGTAACCAATGTACTCCAAAAACATAACAACACGCTCCATAAATCACAATGAAACTGCGACCATAGTCCTGTCTGTGACTGTGCATGGCATACAAGAACTGTCACCTGAAAAATATATATAAATTTCCTGCAATTCATCAATGTTGTTTACAGGTAAATCTGGATAGGATCTTTTTACCTGTAAAACAACATTCTTGTATGCCATGCACAGTCACAGACAGGACTATGGTCGCAGTTTCATTGTGATTTATGGAGCGTGTTGTTATGTTTTTGGAGTACATTGGTTACTGTATAACTACACACAGACACACACACAACTTGCACCCCTTCCTCCCCCCCACCCCACCCCTTTTTTTTTTTTTTTTTTTTGTTCCCTTGTTGATGACATCACACATTTTGATGTCAGAAATTGCGTAAGATATTTATGACGTCAATTCTTTGCCCTGACCAGCCACCGAAGATGGACATTACATAGTTGCATTGTTTTTGTTTTTTTCTCTTGAAAAAGGGCACTGGCCGAAAATTAGATGAGTGGTATTGTGATTTTTCTAAACTATATAATAGTTTGCAAGAAAATTTAAATTGCCTACAAAACTGGTCAGACAAGTGGAATCTACATTTTAATGTTGAAAAATGTAAAGTTTTGATGTTGCCAAAAAAAATCCAGAACATGATGAATACAACAGAAAATGATGTGGAATAAGGCTGGGTACGAAATGTGAGGAAGAAAAGGATCTGGGTGTAATATTTGTTAAAGATTTACTTTTGATCTCAAAATTCAAAATGTATTAAAAAAGCAAACCAAATGATTGATTAAAAAAAGAACTTTTATTTACCTAAATAAAGAAACGTTTTAAAAATTTTTATAAAGCTAAACGGTTTTAGACCGAAACTTGAATATGGAAATTATAATTTCTGGTATCCAAAACTTAAAAGCAATCAGTAGCAATGGGAAAGAGTCAGAAAAAGAGCTACTAAAATCGCAAGAATGTACACATTGTTCTATACGGGTAGATTAATTACTTAAATTTGCACTCTTTAAAAGGTAGACGTGTTAGAGGGGATTTGATTGAAGTTCAAAATATTTCACCAGCAAACGGCATACAGTGGAACATTTTTTAAAGCTGCTAAAAACAGATAGAACAAGAAATTCGGAAGCAGATATTTGTTAAGCAGTTTCATACCAATATGGGGAGATTCACGTTCAGTAATAGATTATTGTTTACGGGAAACAATTTGCCATTGCCTTAAATTTGCTAATAACTAATGTTTTTAAAAAATTTGCTGGACGAAGACTTAAAAATTTAAAGTACAGTTTACTGTTAGAAGCTTTGACGAATAAGTAGGAAAATTTCATATTGCATGCATTTCAACCTGGTCATAAAGTAAAATAACACGAGGGGACATTGAAAGGTTTTAACGGCCTATGTTTTAATTACGTCCCTACACTCTACACACTCACTACTCCCTACTACTACTACAGATTCACACAGACATCGTGTGTAGTCTGAATATTAGAAATCTGAAGTGTTTTCCCTACACTCAAGAGAAGTTCGTTTTATACCCAGCACTTCTGCCCCTCCTGGTCAGTCCAGACTCTGGCTTGGGGGCTTCGTCAGAATTCTTTCCCAAGCCCATCACTGGCATGAGCTACCAAGTAAGGTCTAGTCTAGGTCAGTCTGTGATCACTCTGTCCAAGCTGTCCCCCATTTCGGCTTGCGTCAGAGGGTCAAGCAGCTGGTGCACTGTCTTTCTGTCGGTGTCCACCTCCGGGCCCAGCAGTGGTACTGTCAAAACTGTCCCAGCCCTTGTACCGTCTACGGCTGTACGTCGCAGTGCTAGGGCAAAACTGGCTCCTGTTAACTGGAGGCCCAGCACTGGGCCCCCCCCCGTCACTAGTGTTAAGTACTGTCACTGTAGTACGACTTACCTCCCTAGCTAACTAATCTACAAGTTAGCCAGTCTGCTGTCCTCAAGGCCGAGTGTCGAGCTCCCTACTAAACTACCCAAATTAGCTAGTCCCCGCCTCTCCTCCTCAAAGGGCCAAGTGTCGAACTTCCTAGCTAACTGTAAGTTTTCTAGTCCGCTCTCTCCTCAAGGCTGAGTGTCGAACTTCCTAGCTAACTGTAAGTTAGCTTTGTCCCCTCTCTCCTCAAGGCCTAGCGTCAAATAAACTAGTAACAAGTTAGCAGGACCGCACTCTTCAAGCTCCCCTGTCATACTGCCGGAGTTCGTCTGCTTGTTTACCTGATGTCAGTGAACACATTTTACGCGGGTGCACTTCCGTTGAGCTCGCTATGTGCGCAGAAACCGTGCGTCACTACAAATCTAAACCACCACCACCGCCCCCTTCCCCCCCCAAAAAAGGGCATTCATGTGTGAGGTTCTTGTGCACATCTGGGGTGTGGTGTGTGTGTGTGTGTGTGTGTGTGGTGTGTGTGTTGTGTGTGTGTTTTTAAAGGGAATGCATTGTCTTAAAGTTGCTAATTTAGACGATAGAACTTGTGTGTGTGGTGTGTGTGTGTTTTGTGTGTGTGTGTGTGTGCGGGTGTGGTGTGTGTGTTGCGTCGACAGGAGAACCCCTTTCATGAAGACCCACAGCCCAAAGCATTTTACCACCCTACCCAGGAGAAACCTTCTGTCAGCTGAGGAGAAACAGGTGTGCTTATATTGTTTTTTTGATACTGTGGTGCATCAATGATGGATAAACTTAAAGGTTTTAAATTTACAAAATTAAATTTGAAATTTCATAGATAGAAAATCTGAACAAAGCGACAGTAAAACAAACCCATATTGTATTTACATGTAAGTCTCTGAGATGTTTTGTTTAAACTGATGGGGATGGTGACAACTGGACACTCACTAAGGTCCGTGTATAGAAAAAATAATTTGCACTTAGAGTATACTAAGCTGGGGGACTTGTTCATGTCTGCAGAACCACATTAACAAGATAATTGCTTTTGAATGCCTTATCATCTTCAGTGTGTTCCAGGTATTTTATGTCATAAAGTAGTTAATCCATTATAACAATAAGTAATGTTGGAATTTTCTGGGGGGGAATGGACAGTTCCGCTATGTTGGACAAGCAGTATATATATATTGACATTTTTCTGACAAGCCATGAGGTCACAATGCAACAGGGGTCACAACAGAAATTATTTTAAAGCATATTCTGTCTGTGTGTCCGTTTTTATCTCAGCAATTCTGTCCTGTACTTTTTCCTACTACCTGGTGTTCTAGCTCTCAGTACAGTTCCACGCTTTTTGTCCAGAATTTGTGCATGTTGGCACCATACTCATTTACATAACTGGGGCAGGCAAGAGGGAATGACTTGTGTGCATTTGGCACCATGACTCATTAGCATACTGGGCATAGCAAGGGAATGACTTTTGTGCATTTGGCACCATGACTCATGTAGCATACTGGGCAGGGCAAGAGGGAATGACTTTTGTGCATTTGGCACCATGACTCATTAGCATACTGGGCAGGGCAAGAGGAATGACTTTTGTGCATTGGCACCAGCCTCCATTAGCATACTGTAGCATACTGGGCAAAGGGCAAGAGGGAATGACTTTTGTGCATTTGGCACCGATGACTCATTAGCATACTGGGCAGGCAAGGAGGGAATGACTTTTGTTGCATTTGGGCACCATGACTCATGTAGCAATACGGGCAGGCAAGATGGAATGACTTTTGTGCATTTGGCACCAAGTCTCATTAGCATACTTGCAGGGCGAAGAGGGAATGACTATTGGACATTTGGCCCCATGACTCATTTTTAGCATGTCTAGGCAGGCCAAGAGGGAATGACTTTTGTGCATTTGGCACCAAGACTCATTAGCAAACAGGTCGAGGCCAAGAGGGAAGGACTTTTGTGCCAGAACAACTGGCATTTGGATGCATACTCTGATGCAAGCACAAAATGAACATATTGGGATATGGCATTGGTCCAAACTTGCCTTGCCCGGTGTCGTTAATATTTATCACAAGCACTGTGGTTTATTTATAAATCACAAACACCTGTGTTACTGTCATTTATGTTGGCTGGAATAGGCCGTTTGGGAGGGTGTTATCTGAAGATCTAATGCGGTTTATTGACCTGTGGTAGCAAACAGGATCCACAAAGGTGAACAGAGGGAGAGGGATGGGAAAGGACACTTAGTTTCTTCCCACTGATCCATGGTTAGTTACCTATGTGTGCAAGCAGGATTCCAGCAAAGGTGAACAGAGGGAGAGTGATAGGAATAGATACTTAGCTCTACTCTTGATCCACGGTTTGTAGCAACTGCATCCGCTTCAGTCACAGAGGTGGGCGGGTCGCAGACTGCAGCACTACTTTGTTTTCAGAGGTTTTTTTTTTTTCTTGTTTTCAAGGTAAATAAACACCAACAAAGCAAAAAAGACCCAAAGAGCGTGAAATTGCTCAGATGATTGTAGAGAATATCAGTATGAGCGTGTACTTCAAGGATACGGATGTTCAGACTGTGTTTTTACATGCGACAACAGCACTACATTATTTCTTCTTCAAGCATATGTTAAGGAATAATCAACATGCTGGTTATTTTCTTTACAGCTGTCACTGAGCCCACTTCAAACACATAGTGTGGAAGAATCATCATTGCCTGTTTATTCTTTACAGCTGGCACTGAGCCACTTCAAACCATAGTGAGGAAGAATCATCATTCGTCTGTGTATTCTTTAACAGCTGTCACTGAGCCCACTTCACAAACATAGTGATGAATAATCCATCATTGCCCTTTGTATTCGTTACAGCTGGCTCTGAGCTCCCAAGCGGAGTGATGGCACCAAACATGAGGAGCCATTGCCGGAGAGAAAGTTTCCTGTTGTGTTCTCACTCCATCAAACCGCTGACGTCGGTGGAGACACACCTTCCCAACAGCCCCTACAGCTCCAAACTTCAACGGTCCCGGCCCGATAGCGAGCGAACCTTCTTCTCCCCTAGGTTTGAAGAGCTTATGTGTGTGAATGTTGGTCAGTATTTGTGAGAATAATGATAAGAAATTTCATACGGCACTTTATTTAGAGAGTCCCCCCGGCCCGACAGCGAGCACCATTCCTCCTCAAGATTAAAGAGCTTAAATGTTTGAATTGTTGATGTGTGGTGTGAGTAATATGGAGCATGAATTAGTGACATGTCATATAGCACTTATTCAGAAGTCCCCTGGCCCCGAACAACAAGCACCCTTCCTCCCCAGATTAAAGAGCTTATGTGTGTGAATGTTGGTGTGTTGGGTGAGTGATAATAAAATTTGATTTACATTCATATAGCACTTATGTATGGTAAAGACAAATCATGAGACATCTGCTCCTAGTGTTGTAGGTTAGCACTGTATTCAGATAGTCTGCGCTAGTGTTGTATGTATAGCACTGTATTGAGATAGTCTGCTTCTAGTGTTGTATGGTATACACTGTATTGAGATAGACTACGCCTAGTGTTGTATGGTATAGCACTGGTCATTGAGATTGTCTGCGCCTAGTGTTGTAAGGTATAGGCACTGTATTGGATAGTCTGCTCCTAGTGTTGTATGGTATAGCACTGGTATTTAGTAGACTGGCCTAGTGTTGTATGGTAGAGCACTGTATTGAGAGAGTCTGCTCCTAGTGTGTATGGTATAGAGCAACACTGATGAGATAGTCCGCTCCTATTGTTGTATGGTCAAAGACAAATCTTGTTGTTTTTCCCCCCCCCTGAACTAGTCTCTCCTAGATGTTAGGGTCAAAGACAAATCATCTGGTCTGAACTAGTCTGCTCCTAGTGTATGGTCAAAGACAATCATCTGTTCTGAACTATCTGTCCTAGTGTTGTATGTCAAAGACAATTCATTGTCTGAACCATGTCAGCTCTTCCCACCCGACCCTCCTTCCCCCCACTGCCCTCCTTCCCTCCGACCTGCCCCTCCTTCCCCCCACCTACCCTCCTTTCCCCCCCCACCGGCCCTCCTTCCCTCCCACCTGCCTCCTTTTCCCTACCACCTGCCCTCCTTCCCCCCACCCTACCCTCCTTCCCCCCCACCTGCCCTCACTTCCCTCCACCTACCCTTTCCTTCACCCCACCTACCCTCCTTCCCCCCACCTGCACCCTTCCCTCCCACCTACCCTCCTTCCTCTCCAACCTACCGCTCCGTGTCCCCCACTACCCTCCTGCCCCCCACCCTGCTCTTCCTTCCCCCTCCTACCCTGCTTCCCTCCACCTACCACTCCTTCCCTCACCTATCCTCCTTCCCCCCCACATGGCCGCTCCTTCCCTCACCTGCCCTCCTACCCCCCACCTGCCTACCTCCTTCCCTCCACCTGCCCTCCTTCCCACACCTGCCCTCCTCCCTCCACGCTCCCTCCTTCCCTCCACCTGCCCTCCTTCCCCACACCTGCCCTCCTTCCCCCCTGCACTGCCTTCCTCCACCTGCCCTCCTTTCCCCCCACCTGCCACCTTCCCCCCACCTGCCGCTCCTTCCCATCCACCTGCCCTCCTTCCCTCCCACCTGCCCTCCTTCCCCCACCTGCCCTCCTTCCCCTCCACCTGCCCTCCTTCCCTCCACCTGCCCCTCCTTCCCTCCACCTACCGCTCCTTCCCGCCCTGCCCTCCTCCCTCCACCTGCCCTCCTTCCCCCCACCTGCCCTCCTTCCCTCCCCACCTGCCCCCCTTCCCTCCACCTGCCCTCCTTTCCCCCACCTTCCCTCCTTTCCCCCACCTTCCCTCCTCCCCCCACACTGCCCACCTTCCCCCACATGCCCCCTTCCTCCACCTGCCCTCCCTCCCCCCTCACCTGCCCTCCTTACCCTCCAACTGCCTCCTCCCTCCACCTGCCCTCCTTCCACCCACCCGGCCCTCCCTTCCCTCCACCGCCCCTCCTTCCCCCACCTGCCTCTCCTCCCCCACCTGCCTCCCTTTCCCCCCACCTGCCCTCCTTCCCTCCAACTGCCCTCCACCCCCCCACCTGCCCTCCTTCCCCCCAACCTGCCCTCCTGCCCTCCACTGGCCCTCCTTCCCTCCATCCCTCCCACCTGCCCCTCCTTTCCCCCCACCTACCCTCCTCCCCCCACCTGCCTCCTTAACCGGCCCACCTGCCCTCTTCCCCCCTGCCCTCCTTCCCTCGCCCCTGCCCTCCTTCCCCCCACCTCCCTCCTTCCCCCCACCTGCCCTCCTTCCCCTCCGCCACCTGCCACTCCTTCCCTCCACCGGCCCTCCTTCCCTCCACCTGCGGCCCTCTCTTCACCCCACCTGCCCTCCTTCCCCCCACCTGACCTCCTCCCTTTCCACCGACCCTCCTTCCCTCCACCTGCCCTCCTTCCCCCACCTGCCTTCTGTCCTCCCCCTCACCCCCACCCTCTGTTTCTTCATGGGCACACTGAGAGCGCAGACTCACACTCACACTCATTCATACCCACACACACGCTCTCACACACACGCTCTCACATACAGGGCTAGAAATTCCCGTTTAGTTTCATTTGTCCTCAATGACAAGTTGATTAAAAGAATATAGATCTACTTGTTCCCCTCCCCCCCCCCCCCCCCCCCCCCCCCCCAGTTTCTGCTTGCCCTCCAAAGTAAAACGACGACTTAATACAGTAACTATTGGTAGTGCAGTGACAAGTCATTGAACATAATTCAGTGATGCATATTCTGCTTCATGTGTAATTAAAGGTGTAACATAGAGAAAGGATTTGGTCATATGCCTAGGGTGTCTTTCCTTTAAGATTGTGTTAAAAAAGACAACAGAAAGATAATTACCTTGGGGGCCGAATAGCTCAGTGGTAGAGCGCCGAACTTGTTATCCTAGGGTGGCGGGTTCGAATCTCGGTACAGGGGGAATTTTTTCCCTCGAGTTAACATGGTGCTGACTTCCATTCCCCATACAGTCCTTTCGAATGAGACTATAAACTGAGTTTCCGTGGTGTGAATGGCAGGCACAACATCTTGCACACATGTAAAACCCCACCCCAAACTTTCAGAAGAGAAAGGCCTTTTTGGCCCGTTGGTATGGATGACACTTTAAATAGCATGCACTTCCCGAGATGGGTATGGCTCCCTTTAAATGGGGGAATGAAAAGGTCATCCAAAAATCCAGGCAGTGTCCGAAGGTATCACCCCTGGTAGCAGAAAAAAAGAAAAAAAAAAAAACCACCTTGTTTCCCCATCACCTCCCTGAATGAACTAAAGTTATAAAATCTCGTCTTGCTGTCAGTGTTTCTCTGTTGTTTGTCTTGCGCAAAGCACTAAACACAAACACACTACACACACATGTTAAACCACCCCCCCCCCCCCCAACCACATCCCCAATCATTTAAAAAAAGTTCTAAAAAATTTTCCAGCAAAGACTTTTGATTTAGCATTTCTCCAGGGAAAGAATTTTTTTTTGGAACATTTCTGTTTTAAAATTGACTGACCTCCCTGTAAAACTTCACAGTATGTCTTCACTAGATGCCCCCCTGTAAAACTTCAGCCCTGTTGTGTCCTTTGCGGGTGGGTTTAAAAGCAACATTTTTTCTTTAGGGAAAACACTTCACGTAAATGTCTTCCTAGACTGCCTCCCTGTAAACATTTCACAAAAAATTTGTCTTTCACAGATGACCTCCCTGTAAAAATTCCAGTATGTTTTCATAGAGGGACCTTCCTTTTAAAACATTCACAGTCAGTCTTCACTAGACTGCCCCGAAAACCTTCACGAGTATGTTTTTCCTGGGATGCCCCCCGGGGAAAAACCCTTACAGGTATGTCTTCACTGATGACCCCTGTAAACACTTCAGAGGATGTTTTTTCCCAGACGCCCCCCTGAAAACATTCCAGAGTCATGTCTTCACTGGGATGCCCCCTGTAAACACTTCCCAGGGGAGGTCTTCACCGACTGCCCTCCCTGAAAACCCTTTCCCAAGAGTCATTCTTCACTTGTGACCCCCTGTAAACATTACAGATCATGTCTACATAGATGCCCCCCCTGTAAAACTTCACAGTGTGTCTTATTAGAGACCTCCTGTAAAAACTTCCAGAGTTGTTTTTTCACTGATGACCCCCTGAAAAACACTTAACAGCATGTCTTCCCCAGATGACCTCCCTTTTAAACATTCCATGTCATGTCTTCATAGACTGCCTCCTGTAAAAACTTCACAGAGTATGTCTTCATAGACTGACCCCCCTGTAAACCTTCACAAGTATGTCTTCACGGGGACTGACCTCCTGAAAACATTTCCCCAGAGTGTTTGTTTCACTAGACTGACCTCCTGTAAACCATTTCCCCAGAGTGTTTGTCTTCACTAGATGCCCTCCCTGTAAGTATTTCCCCGAGTCTGTTTTCACAGCTGCCCCCCCCGGAAAACATTTCCCCAGAGTGGTCTTCCTTGACGCCCCCCCTTGTAAAACCCCCCAAGTGATGTCTTCACTAGACTGACTCCTGTAAACATTTCAGGGATGTCTTCACTAGATGACCCCCCAGTAAACATTCATAGGTAAGTTTCATAACGCTCTTGTAAACATTTCCCCGAGTCATGCTTCACTGAGACCCCCCTGAAAACCTTCACACACATGTCTTCACTGAGACCCCCCTGTAAAACACTTCACGAGTCCATAAGCTCATGGACGTGACGGCAGTCACAGAAAAAATTTTCCACGATGATGAGTATGGAATTATGGTCCTATTCCAGTCAGGGAAATTTAAAAGGTGAACCCTTAAAAGAAGACAAAGTTTTGTAGGTTGGGTTTTGGGGTGGGGTGTCAGCATTAAAAAATCTTGTGAGAGGGAAAACTCGTTACGATCATAAAAGTGAACTGCTTTTGTTTGGTGGGGGTGAACATGGTTTAAATGTTTTGGTCATGTGTCAGAATGGCTTTTAGAAAAAAAATTTTAAAACTTGTCGACATGTATGACCCTGTGCCCTTTTTCGTAAAAGACCCTTTGTTGGCTGTGTGAAGGGTTTTTTAGAATGTGCCCGTGTTGTTTGGCTTTTGAAGGGCGTTTTAAAATGGCCACTGTTTGTTTGGCTGTATGAAGGGCGTTTTAGCATGTCCCATGTCTTTTTTTGGTGTTGTAAAGGGTTTTTTCAGACTGTGCCACTGTTTTGTTCAGGTGTTGTGAAGGGTGTTTTGACTGTATGTCTTGTTAGGTGTTGTGAAGGGTGTTTAGACTGTATGTCTTGTTCAGGGGTTGTGAGGGTGTTTCAGACATGTCCATGTCTTTTTCAGGTGTTGTAAAGGGTGTTTCAGCATGTACCCTGTCTTGAGTTGCTACAGGGGAAAAGGTGGAGCCAACAGTCCATGCCATACCCCACTTTCGGAAAAAATGTCCACCCACCTTCCCTCTCGCCCGTCGTCGGGATCGTCCCTCCACCCAGAAGGAAGCGCCCAGCTCTCAGAAAGTGCGCCGGTTGCGCAGTGAAGCTGTCGGTAAGGTAAAGGTCAAAGGGTCAGGGTGGAGAGGGGCGGTTCACTCGAGGGGAAGGGGGGGAAAGGTGGTGGACTGGAAAAGGAGGGTGTGGAAGGCAAAGGTGGGTTTCTGCGGGGTCAGTGTTTGTGTGTTTTGTGTGTGTGTGTGGGGTGTGTGTTTGTGTGTGTGTGTGGGGGTGTTTGTGTGTGTGTGTGTCTGTGTCTTTTGTCTGTGTTGTGGTCTTATTGTATGTCAAAAATTTAAATGTTTTAGCTGTTTGTCAGGTGTGTGTTTGGGTTGTGTGATCGGCTGGAAAAAAAAATCTACAATTAAAGAAAAAATTTGAAAGGAAAAGAAAATTTTCAAAATGTGTTATGAAAATTTGGTAAATGATTGATAGTAAAAAAAAGTACCCGCACTGGCTTTTTTTTCCCCCCAAAAAAAAATTTTTTAATTTCTGCTGGTTGTTTTTTATCTGTATTTTTTGTATCTCCCCAAAAAATTTGTGAACTTAAATCCTGTTGGCCCAAGCTTTTTTTTTTTTTTTGCCCAAACCCCCCAAAGTTCTTGTGTGTTTTTTTTTTAACTAAATCAGTGCATGTTGTTTATTTTTTTTTTTTGACGTGATCACAGTATGATGAAATCCCCCCCTTTTTTTTTTTGGGCTGTTTCAGGTAAAATTTAGCGCTTTCGACACGGAGCCCCCTGAGCCGGGAAAAAGGAGCGTCTCAGACAGGGAGAACCCGAAAGGACGGTTTGGTGGCTGGATTCAGGCCTGTCACCCCCAAAAAAGCACCCACCCTAAAGAAGAAGGGAGGTCACGGGGCTGACCTGTCAGGGGCAGGGAACTCTGAGATGGGAATGTGGGAAGCGGACGCTCTGGACATGGCCCCCGGGCAGCTTTCCGGAGAAAAAGTGATCGGTTTTCAAGGTAGTGACATGGTTTTTGAACCTTTTTTTCATTGTTTGTCCTTTTTTTTAGTAGGTGTGAACAGGGATTGGGGGTAGGGGTGGGGGGATATGCCTACAGAATTGACTTGAACTCTCATGGTTTCAACCCTTTCCCCCTTTCCCCCCCCTTTCCCCGAAAAAAAGGGAATGAAAATGCAAAAAAAAAAAAAAAAAATGAGACCTTCCTTATTCAGGAAGGGTTTTCACCACGTCATTTTCTTTCTTCGTCTTTGCTTTCCCGGTGGAAGTGATGGGGAAAAGTGTTGGGTGGGGGGGGGGGGGGGGGAAAGGGGGAAGGGGAAAGAGGGGAAGAAGCGGTTTATGTTTCTTGAAGGGTGTATTAAAAGACTGTATATTTTTTTCTTTTCACTTTATTGTAAGATTAAAAACAAGAAAGAAATTGTCTTTTTTTTGTGTTTTTTAAAGTAATTTTTGTTGAATTTGGACATCCAGGCTTGTTCTAACTTTTTGTTTAGGCCTTTCTTTGACGTACCCCCCCTCCCCCTTCTTTCTCCGTTTTCTACAGGAAGTGAGTCAGGTGTGACCCTTTCAGTGTGGCAGTGTGCGTCATCAGGGCCGGTGGTCGCCACGGACGGCCCGGGGTCCAAGGAAAATGAGTACTGGCGCAGTTTTCGGGGCTGCAGTGCGCCCCTTTATTCCCTTCCCCGTAAGTCGTATCTTTTGTGTGCTGCCGATTTGTGTGTGGTTGTCTGTGACCTGGTAAAAGGTATTGGTTTCAGTCGTTTTTTTTGTGTGATGCCCTTGTGACTGGTTGTCTGGACTGTTAATGGCGTGGGATAAAGTCGTCTTTTGTGTGGTGCGATTTTGATCTGTTTTCTGACCGTGTAATGGAGGGTTTCGTGTCTTTGGTGGGGCGATTGTGATTGGTTGTCTGTGACCCGTGTAATGGCGATGGGTATCAGTCGTCTTTTGTGTGGGGCCCCTTTTTGTGGGTTTTCTGTGACTGTGTTGGTGATGGTTTTCAGTGTTTTTGTGTGGGGTTTTCTGATTGTGATGTGTTATCTGTGACTGGGAAAAAATGGCGATGGGTTTACCCTGTTTTTGTGTGGTGCGATTGTGATGTGGTTTTTCTGTGACCTGTGTAATGGTGATGGTATCGTGTTTTTTGTGTGCTGCAGATTTTTGATAGGTTATCTGTGACTGGGGATAATTTATGTGGTATACACATAGGTGGGGCCTTCCGTACCAGGAGGGTTCCGTACCGCAAAAATTTTTTTTTTTTTTTTTTTTTTTACGACTTTTGCGACATCGAACTTTGTCAGTTTCGTTTTGGCAACCGTGGACGCCATCTTTTTTTTCGGGGGCAACGAGTAGTTAGTTCACAAGGAGAATGGGGGCTCTTGACGTTTCTGAAAGTTAAAAACTCGCCAATTGATGGAGTTTTCACGAAAAAAAAGTGGAGAAACGAGTGGCTAGATGAAAAAGACCGACTCGACCGCCCTTTTCGTCTGTGGCTTCGGAAAACAACTGAACCTGGTGCCGCGTGGTGTACACTGTGTAGTAAGAAATTAGTGTACAAGTCAATGGCAAGAAGTCTATTGACAAGCATTCTACCGACAGCAAACATGAGGAAAGGCTTGGTGCAATCAAGCACACGTCAACTCTTCCATCAGCCACCCCAGTGTTGGCTCCATTGTCCAAAGTTGACTCTTTGATTGATGCGAAAATTCGCACGTGTGCGTTCTTGACTGAACATTGTTTACCACTCTCTCTGGCCCCAGATTTGATCTCCTTCTGCAAAAAACTTGCGACTGACACACAGTGTTTGGACAATCTTGCCATGAGCCGGAAAACCGCTACATATACCATGACACATGGAGTTGCTGCTACTTTCAGGGAGAGCTTATTTGAAAAGTTGAAGACAACACACTTTTCCTTGAACATTGACGAAGCAACTAACAACGCCAACAACAAAGTTGTGAATGTACTGGTTAGGTACTACAGTGATACTGAAGGTGTTGTGATCACACAACTGCTAGGTAGTTTCACTGAGAACGTGGCAACTGCACAAAACATTTTTGCAGGACTGATGTCTTTGCTTGAACCGTCTGAGACGGATCCAGACAAATGCCTACCAAAAAAAAATATTGTCAGCTGTTTGATGGACAATTGCAATGTGATGCGAGGCAAGAAAAGTGGATTGAAGACTCTGATTGGTGATGAACAGCCTCACCTCCTCCATGTGCATGGCCACACTGTCCACATAGATGTTCCAGATTAACACCTGTATGTAAACACAGACTTCTTTTGCCCGCATACTATTCCAATTGATCAATTGTTTGCTGAACTATTTTTCACCCTATCTTTTAGTAAAACCAATGTGCTGTCAGTCAACTTTTAAGTAGAACATTATGCTTCCAGTCACAGAAACTCCATGTAGAACAATTTACTACCAGTAATAGAAACTTTATGTAGAAAAGTGTGCTACCACTACTTAGAAACTTCATGTAGAACACTTTGCTACCAGTATAGAAACTTCACATGAACAGGTGCGCCAGTAAGAAACTTCACATAGAACACTTGCTACCAGTATAGAAACTTCACATAGAACAGTGTGCTGCCAGTATAGAAACTTCAATAGAACACTTTGCTACCAGTATAGAAACTTCACATAGAACAGTGTGCTGCCAGTATAGAAACTTCACATAGAACAGTGTGCTGCCAGTATAGAAACTTCACATAGAACACTGTGCTACCAGTATAGAAACTTCACATAGAACAGTGTGCTGCCAGTATAGAAACTTCACATAGAACAGTGTGCTGCCAGTATAGAAACTTCACATAGAACACTTTGCTACCAGTATAGAAACTTCACATAGAACAGTGTGCTGCCAGTCACGGCAACTTCATATAGAACAGTGTGCTTCCAGTCACAGAAACTTAGAACAGTGTGCTTCCAGTCACGGCAACTTCATGAACAGTGTGTTACCAGTCACAGAAACTTAGAACAGTGTGCTTCCAGTCACGGCAACTTCATATAGAACAGTGTGTTACCAGTCACAGCAACTTCAC
Source organism: Conus ventricosus (assembly GCA_018398815.1). Taxonomy (NCBI): domain Eukaryota; kingdom Metazoa; phylum Mollusca; class Gastropoda; order Neogastropoda; family Conidae; genus Conus; species Conus ventricosus. The sequence goes on from CM031628.1 coordinate 1,311,877, forward strand.
ATAGAACAGTGTGCTACCAGTATAGAAACTTCACATAGAACAGTGTGCTGCCAGTCACAACTTCATGAACAGTGTGTTACCAGTCACAGCAACTTCATATAGAACAGTGTGTTCCAGTCACAGCAACTTCATATAGAAAAAAAAACAGTGTGCTTCCAGTCACAGCAACTTCATATAGAACATTGTGTTACCAGTCACAGCAACTTCATAACTGCTTGCTGCCAGTCATACCACATGCACTGCAGCACAGGAGTGGTGAGTTATCTTTTATGAAATGCAATATTATTTAAAATAATTATAAAATGATGCATGTTTATGGGTTTTGTGTGTTATTTCTCGTTACTAAGCTTGTAGGTATATATTTGTGTTGCATTGCGATCATGCGCGCCGCCGACCTGCCCTGCCAAAAAGGTTTTTCAGTATTCTGGAGAAATTTTTGCTCACCATGTATTCAGTCATTCTTTTGTGCACTGCCAGTTGTGATATGGTTATCTCGAATCTGTGACTGTGGATAATGAATTGATTGGCGTTTACAGTCATCTTTTTTCCACTGCCGATTTGGTTAAGGTTATCTGTGACTGGAATAATGATAATGGGTTATAACGGGTCATCGAGTCTCGTAGGTGGAGGAACTGTGAAATAAAGCACATGTTTGCTGTGTCCGATTGTAAACATTTTGCTAGACTTTGCTGAGTCTCTGACATATTCAGATACATAAAGTACAGAATGAAGGGGGAATCAAAGGGATGCTGTGGGGAGGGATGATGTGGGAGGGATGAACCCTGTGGGGTGGATGTGTGCGGAGGGATGATGTGGGGAGGGATGAGTGTCACCACCATTCCTTTTTTCAGCCACCCAGCATGTAGGAGAGTTTTAATCTCACCCCCACCCAACCCACACCACCCCCACCCCACCCCACCCCACCCCACAACACCCCACCACACCCACCCCACCACACCCCACCCCCACCCCAACTCTGGCGGTTTTCCTCTCTGTGCGTGTCGGGCAAGGAGGCATGCCATTTGTTGACAGTTATATCTGCTGTCCAGTATCAGCCTCCAGAAGTGCTCACAATGGACCTTCAAAGGCAGGGAGTCTTTATAGGGGGAAGTCAGTCTACATTCATTTCAGGGAGAAAGTGTTGCCCGGTGTGTAAGCCACGCCCACCAAATTTGAACCGCCCCCCTCCTCAAAAAACCCACACCCACATAATCTGTTAGGTTTGATAAGCTGCATGAAAACAGGCAGTGAGAAGTATGATGTGAGGGTTGATAAGATTGCATGAAAACAGCAGTGCGAAGAGTGATGATGAAGCGCTGTGACACACCACTGTAAACAAGGACTGAGAAGGGGTGTGCTGTGCGTAGGTCCCTTCTTAACTGTGTATGCAGTGTGAAAGTTTGTACTATGTTACACATTACCATACGTTTTCACCGTGAGATGGTGTATGGTTTATATTGGCCCTGTTTCAGATTACCCTGCCTGTTTTCCAGTGAGACTGTGTTATGGTGTATATTTGGTCACTTGTTTTACACATTACCATGCCTGTTTTCACAGTTGAGAATGGTGTATGGTGTATATTGCGTTCACTGTTTGACGATTACATGCCTGTTTTCACCGTGAGATTGGTGTATGGTGTGTATTTGTCTCTATTTTTCACATTGCCATGTCAATCACTTTGCCAGGCTATCAGTATAGTGCGGAATGATGTTTGGCGTGTGAATCTGTCTCCATTTTACACATTGCCACGCCTGTTTTACAACAAGAATATTTTATGGTGAAATCTGGTGCTATTTTACGTTGGCATGCCTGTCTTTACGTGAGGAATAGTGTACAGTGTAATCTGTCTCTGTTTCACATTGCCATGCTGTCTTTACAACAAGAATAGTGTATGGTGTAATCTGTTGCTATTTTACAGAGCTTGGCAGCATGCCTGTCTTTACAGTGAGATTAGTGTACAGTGTAAATCTGTCTCTGTTTTACATTGCCATGCCTGTCTTTACAACAGAATAGTGTATGGTTGAAAATCTGTTGTATTTTACGTCTCTTGGCATGCCTGTCTTTACTGTGAGAATAGTGTTCAGTTGTAAATCTGTAATCTGTTTCACATTGCCATGCCTGTCTTTACAGTGAGAATAGTGTACAGTGTGAATTGTCTCTGTTTCACATTGCATGTCTGTCTTTACAGTGTGAATAGTGTACGTGTCAATCTGTCTCTGTTTCACATTGCCATGCTGTCTTTACAGTTGAGAAATTATTGTACCGTGTAATCTGGCTCTGGTTGACAGTTTTGAGTACTGTTCCTGTCTGTTAACTCCTTGTGATAGAGTAGTGTTTGAGTGTTAAATCTGTCACCATTAAAACATTTACCATGATTGTCTGTTACTTGGCGCGCGAGCCTGGCAAGTTGTCCAAAAAGCTCGTCTTCATGTTTGTTTTACTATGCATGTATTTGTCAGATGCAGCTGGGGGGGTTCCGGGTACTTGAGCTGTCGCTAGGGTTCTTGGTGTAGGCGTGGGACATCTATCCTGGATCTCGCGCTGATCTTCCGGGGTTGCGGGTTCGAATTTTGGTATTGGGGGATTTTTCCTCGGAGTTAACATTGGTTCTGACTCCACTCCCATATAGTCCTTCGAATGAGGACTTTTTAAACCGAGGTTCCGAGTGTGAAACGCACGCATAACATTTGCACACAGTAAATCCTCACCAACTTTCGGAAGAGGAAGGCCAGTTTGGCGTTGGTATGATGACACGTGAAAAATAGCATGCACCTTCCCGAAGATGGAGTAAGGCTGCTTAATGGCGGGATTAAAAAAGGGTCATCCACACAAAACTCCCACTGCCTTGGCTATAACTGGGGGGAGTGTCCGCAGAGTGTATCAGTGCGTACGCCAGAAAGAAAGAAAGAAGAAAGATGCAGTGGCTCTTAGAGTGTAAAAGGCTCTCACTGTCACATTGCCACGTATGCCCTGGCAGGTGACTTTACATGGGAGTGCGTTCAGAGCCAAAACGCCAATAAACATGATGAAACAGAGAGCAGAAATACTCATAGTACTGACACAGCACAAAACAGACTTGTGGAATTCACAACAGATTGTTCTTCTGTAGCTACCACAAAGAAAAGACATGGAAAAAAATGCAAACAGCAAACTCCCCCATCGCCAGTCAGCATGAGAATAGAGTCTGTCTGTCACTGTGTCCAGTGGCCATGGATGTCTTTGCAGGTGAGATGAGCGCCCCTATCCACACGATGAGCGACAGGCCAGGGAAAGGGGGAGCAGCGCAGCAGGCCTCAGGTGGACATCCTGTTCAGTGGCGACTTCAGAGAAAGCTGGAAAACAGCCAGGCAGGGCGCCATATGTTGCCACTGTGGGTCGGCCGATCGGCCGCTTAGAACTTTAGCTGCTGAGGTGAGTGTGGTGTGTGGTGTGTGATGTGTGGTGTGTGTGTGAGTGTGTGTGTGGTGTGTGTGTGTGGTGTTGTGTGTATAGTGGTGTAGTGTAGTGAGGTGTGGAGTGAGTTTGTGTGTGTGTGTGTGTGTGTGTTGTGTGGTGTTGTGTGTGTGTGTGTGTGTGTGAGAGAGGAGGAGAGAGAGAGAGATGAGAGAGAGGAGAGAGTGTCATGGTGTCTGTGTGCATGTGAGAATGGAGAACGAGAGGGAGAGAGAGGAAGTCTGCATGTGTGTGTGTGTGTGGTTTTCACTTTATGTATGATATAATCACCTTGTCTAGAGACAGGACAGTGGGACACCTCAGGTGTTGGTAGATTATCTCCCTGCCTTGTAGGTCTGGTTCACCAGTGTCAGTCCCTGGTACCAGAACATCACGCTATGAAAGTGCTTCTGTCTTGGCTTCTGATTTGTTTCCCTCTCTCTATCCATCACCCCCCCCCCTCCCTTTTCTCCCCTCCCCCCCCCCCCCTCCCGTTCTGGCACATCCTCTCCCTTGGTCTCCATTGTGTAGTCATGAACCCGCTGCTTTCCAATGGGTGGACCTGCGTCTGTCTCCTCGCAGATTGATGCTGTGCATGTGTGAGCACTGAGGGTGAGGGACAAATCATAGGCAACATTGTCAGGCATGCTGCCGTTGGGCCTCTTTCCATTTCTCCTTTCTCTGTCTGTCTGTCCTGTCTGTGATCGCACCTTCGTCATGAATCTTCTTCTTTGATGAAACGGTCACGTCATCCTTGTGACATTCATGATGCACACTCGTGTGATAAAGGTTACTCCACATCCAACTACATCTCTGCTGGACATTTCCATGATACACAATGTGTGATAGAGGGTTACTCCACATCCAACATCCTCTGCTGACATTCATGATACACACTGTGTGATAAAGGGTTACTCCACATCCCAACATCCTCTGCTGACATTCCAGGAATACAACACTGTGTGAAAAGGGTTATCCACTCAACATTCCCCATGGTCGTGAAACATGTGATGATCCACTCAGCATGAACCTCTTCATTGAGTGTTGGTGTGTGGTTTAACCACTCAGCATGAACTCTTCATTGAGTGTTGGGGTGTAGAAAACCACTCAGCATGAACCTCTTCATTGAGTGTTGGGGTTGTCGTGACCACTTCAGCCTTGAACCTCTTCATTGAGGGTTGGGGTGTTATAAAACCATCAGCATGAACCTCTTCAGTGAGTGTTGGGAGTGTATAAACCACTCAGCTTGAACCTTCTTCAATGAGTGTGGGGTGTATAAACACTCGCATGAACCTCGTCATTGAGTGTTGGGGTGTTGTAAACCACTCAGCTTGAACCTCTTTCATTGAGTGTTGGGGTGTGTAAACACTCAGCTTTAACCTCTTCAATTGAGTGTTGGGGTGTATAAAACCACTCGATTTAACCTCTTCATTGAGTGTTGGGGTGTATAAAACCACTCAGCATGAACCTCTTCATTGCGTGTTGGGGGTGTAAACACTCCAGCATGAACTGTTCATTGAGTGTTGGGGTGTGTTGAACACGCAGGCTGAACCTCTTCATTGAGTTGTTGGGGTGTATAAAACACTCGCACCTCTTAATTGAGTGTGTGGGGTGTGTGAAACCACGCAGCATGAACCTCTTCATTGAGTGTTGGGTTGTTTGTAGACATGCACCAGTCACAGTGTTGTTGATGGGGAGTGTTAATGTGGAGTACAACCAGTTCAAGGGGGAGGATTGGTGTTGATGGGAGTGTTAACTGTGGAGTACACAGTCATGGGGAGGTGTTGTGTTGTTGATGGTGGAGTGTTAACTGTGGAGTACAACAGTCATACAGAGGGTTTTGTTGTTGGTGGGGAGTGTTAACTGTGGGAGTACAACAGTCATACCAGAGGGTTGTGTTGTTTATGGGGAGTGTTAACTGTGGAGTACAACCAGTCATGGGGAGGGTTGTGTTGTTGATGGGGAGTTTTAGCTGTGTGGAGTCAACCAGTGTGACGAGGGTTGTGTTGTTGATTGGGGAGTGTTAACTGTGGAGTACAACCAGTCATGGCCGAGGTTGTGTTGTTGATGGGGACTTGTGGTAACTGTGGAGTACACCAGTCATGGGGTGGTTTGGGTTGTTGGTGGGGGAGTGTTAACTGTGGAGTACAACCTGTCATAACAGAGGGTTGTGTTGTTGTGATGGGGTGTTGCTAACTGTGGAGTACAAACCAGTCATGGGGAGGGTAGGTGTTGTTGATGGGGAGTGTTAACTGTGGAGTACAACCAGTCATGTGGGAGGGTTGTCGTTGTTGATGGGGTGCTAACTGTGGAGTACAACCAGTCAGGGGAGGGTTGTGTTGTTGATGGGGTGCTACTGTGGAGTACACCAGTCATGGGAGGGTTGTTTTGTCTTGTGTTGTTGATGGGGTCTTAACTGTGGAGTACAACCAGTCATGGGGAGGGTTTTGTGTTGTTGTGGGGGTGTTAACTGTGGAGTAAACCTCAGTCATGGGGAGGTTGTGTTGTTGATGGGGAGTGTTAACTGTGGAGTACAGCAGTCATGCACGAGGTGTTGTGTTGTTGATGGGGAGTGTAACATGTGGAGATACAGCAGTCATGCAGAGGGTTTGTGTTGTTGATGGGGGCAGTAGTTAACTGTGGAGTACAACCCGTTCATGCGAGGGTTGTGTAGTTGATGGGGCGTGCTAACTGTGGAGTTACAACCAGTCACAGGGAGAGAGGCACGGTGCTCTGTTTGGCAGGCAGGACCATAGAGAGGAGGCTGGCCGGGTTACAGGGCGAGCCTGCTGGGGCGTGGGTTCAGTGGTTACAGACACAGCTGCTGCAGGCCGGGTTGAGAGAAGGACATGAAACAGGTGGCAAATCGATGGTCAGTTCCAGTTGGGCTTTTGCCCCTCATTGCTGAAATGTTGTGTTTTCATGTTGCAGTGTTATTGAGATGCGGTGTTTTCTCTTGTTGTCATTGTAATGTTTCGCCCCCCTTCCTTACTTTGCCTTCAGGATGTGCAGACAGTGAAGATATCCCCACCTCTCCCCCGTATAGGTATAGTATATCACACCCTCAGAGTTACTCTCCTTTGATCTCGATCAACAGTTGTTTAGTTCCCGACAAAACTAGTACTACTTTCTCAGTCTGTTATATAATGATTGTCCACCCCACTTGCGGCCCTATTCTCCCCCCCTACCTCATAGAACACACATAGTACATGCTCAAAGTTTGTCTTTCAGGAGTTGATTTTTCAGTGTTTTTCCTGGCGAACAGTTCCCTTGTTGGACTGTGAGTGTTTCTTTAAGGTGCATGAAGCAGCTGTTGGACAGTAGATCTGTTGGGTTTTTTTGTTATGTTATTCAAAGGACCAGTGTTTTTTGTTTTTGTTTTTGTGATGTAATGCCACTATAAAAGGTGCATTCAGTGGTAATGTGTGTGAGTGAGCATGATGTAACGCGTGCACACAAATTTGATGCCGACAAACACAGTCCTGCATTTATTTTATGCACCATCACAGGCAAAAGCAATTGCACACACCTACAGGACAAATATGCAAAACATGCCACCTATATGCCGTACCTGACATTTGCGCAGCTGCACGCATTTCACACACACACACATACATATTATGAGCTAATATGTACAGGTTTATGTACGTGCATCCTTGTCAGTTTCTGGACTGCTAACATGTCTTGGCAACACAGTGGTGTAAATATCCTCTGTGTGGTGTGCGTGTGTGTGTGTGGTGTGTGTGTGTGTGTGTGTGTGTGAGTGTGTGTGTTGTGTGTGTGTGGTTCTCACATCTTGCTATTTTGTTCCTATTTTTTCTCTTACATACCGTGTTCCATCAGGCAAGTCATATTCAGGTCAACGGCTGTTCATTCCAGATGGACACAGCCCGTACAGACGTCCGTCAAAACTCCACCGCCCCCTCCCTCTCCTCCCCACCCCCTCCCTCTCATCCCTCCTCCCTCTCCTCCCACCCTCCCGCCATCCCTCCCTTGTCCAGCCACATGGATACCGGTGCTCTTCCCAAGACGCAGGGAGATCATCCTACCGCCGACCCAAACACCCTCATGTCCACCACCTGTGACGATGCCGAGCGGATGGATGATGACGCAAGCGGGGTCCGTTTTGGTCAGTGACACAGCACGTGTGTGGGTTGGTTTCAGAGTTGTGACGGGGAAAGCAGACCGCTGGTTTCCATCACACGTCCAGTACCGACAGTTCCTGGAGCTGAGAGGCCCAAGATGGAGGGGACAGCCTTAGACACGTCCATCATCCCACACCAGAGATCCGACTCCGTCCCACGCCAACAGAACATCCACCGAGGATCGACCACGGATGCCATGTCCCCGACCAAGGTCTCGATGTCACCAACGTGCCAAACGGAGATCCAGCCATGCGAAGGGCGCAGCTGAGATGGCCCACCTCACGAGGGGTGGAGATGGTGTCTTCCACGGAGTCCAAGGCGGGGACACACAAGACTGCCTGACCACCACGGAGTCAATGGCCGGGACACACAAGACTGCCTGACGAGTGGGGACGGGGGGTCAGAACTGGCTGCCAGGACACAGACTCTGACAGCGGTTCGGCCCATTCCTGTTCTCAGGGAGAGGGGAGGAAAAGAGCGCAGAGAAACGGGAAGCAGACGTAAAGCAGCAGAGGAGAGAAACCAGAGAGCGGAGTTGTCTTCCCCTGGGCCGGAAACACCAGAACAACAACAGGGCGAGAGAGCGGTCTTCATCAAATCGAAGTTGATGGACGTCTCCTGAGGATGTTGGGGGATCGTAGGCAAACTTCCTCACAGGACAAAACCCCGACTGATACAGCAGGACAGCTGAGGTCAGGGGGCGTTTGAAAGGGTTGCAGAGGTCAGGGGTCATGCCCCCACTCAGAGCAGCAGCAGCCTGCCAGGACTCCTCTGGTCCTCCGCCATTGGACAGGTGACGTGGTTGTGGTATAGTGGCGCGATGCCAGTGTAGTCAAGGTTTTATGGTGTAGTGTGTGCACATGTGGAGAGAGGGTATTGGCACGTTTGTTGTGTAACGTTTGTGTCTGTGTTCTTTGAAAACATTTACTGTGTCAGTGTTTCTTGCATGCGTATTTGTGTGTGAGTGTATTGTGTTGTGAAATATGTGCTCTGTGTGTGTGAGTGTATTATGCGTGTGCATGTTGTGTAGATGTTGTTGTGTGTGTGCAATGTATGCATACATTGTGTGTTTGCACACATGTGCTGTGTCGTGTGTGTGTGTTTGTTGTGTGTGTGTGTGTGTGTGTGGACAGGCCTGATGTGGCCCTCTGAGTCGGATGATGGGGTGTAAGCACATTACCTTAACTGGCCTGTTGTTTTTCTGGTGGTGTGAGAACGATGTTTGACATGTCGGTGTCGGTTCTTGTCCAGCTTCCGTGGACAGTGTGTGTCGCTGCAGCGCAGTGTCGTCAGTCTTCTCCTGCCATGCCTCGGGTCCATGACGGCGGGTACTCTGTCGTCAGTTCCCTAGTTTTTCTATGTCCGTCTCTGCCATGCCTCTGTTGTCCATGACGGCTGGTACGTCTGTCGTCAGTTTCCCTGTCTTCTCTGTGCTTCATTGCATTACTCTCTTGCTTGTGTCTTTTGTCTAGTGAATGATGAGAGGTGCTCACGTGTACACAACACATTCAGTGAATCAGTTCGTTTATGATGAGTATTTATTGATATCCACCCGAAGATAGGAAGAATACTGGTGACTCCATACTGTGAGCACTGTGTGTTTCATGATTGTGTTTTGGCTTTGATCACTTCTGCCTTTTTCCCTGTTTTGCTCTTGTCATAACTACCAACCCAACAAATGTGAACAAGCCCATCGACTTCATCTTTGGCGTCATGTTCATTTACTGTGCGCAGGTGATACTGGTGGACATGTCTTTGAAATATGCTGATTGCAAACATTTAGTGCTTTGCTCTTCTGTTGACTGTATGCGGCAGGCTGATAATATGTAATTTGGCTTGTCAATCAAACATTGTGCAATTCCCTCTTGCTGGTTGACTGTTATAGCGGTAGGCTGTTACATATGTAATGGAGGCTGTCAATCAAAACTTGTGCATTCTCGTGTCCTGTTGAGTTTAGTGGTAGGCTGTTACATTGTAATGGAGGCTGCAATCAAACATTGTGCCTTCCTCTTGCTGTTGACTTGTGTAGCGGTTTGGCCTTTAATATGTAATGGGGGCTGTGAATCAAAACTTGTGATTCCTCTTGCTGTTTACTGTATAGCGGTAGGCGGTTACATATGTAATGGGAGGCTGTCCAATCAAACATTGTGCATTCTCTTGCTGTTCGACTGGTATAGCGGTAGGCTGTTACATATGTAAATGGAGGCTGTCAATCAAACATTGTGCATTCCTCTTTGCTGTTGTCTGTATAGCGGAGGCTGTTACATATGTAATGGAGGCTGTCAATCAAACATTGTGCATTCTCATGCTGATGACTGTATAGCGGGTAGGCTGTTACATATTGTATGGAGGCTGTCAAATCTAACAAGAAAAGTGCAAATGCACTTTGGCAACAGTTGTAAACACTGGCAGAGCACACGCCGTAGGGAAGTGCCATGCTGTGGGAAAGTGTGTCGTCTGAGTATTAACTTTGTCCTGTTCTTCTTCATGGTTTGCCTTTTTTTCTGTTGAGTCTGTAAGGCTGTACCCATCTTCCCTTCTGTGAGTCTGTTAAGCTGTAACCCTTCTCCCTTGTCTGGGAGTCTGTAAGGCTTGTACCCATCTCCCTTTCTGTGAGTCTGTAAGGCTGTACCCATCTCCCTGTCTGTGAGTCCTGTAGGCTGTACCCATCTCCCTGTCTGTGAGTCTGTAAGCTGTACCCATCTCCCTTTTGTGAGTCTGTATGCTGTACCCATCTCCTTTCTGTGAGTCTGTAAGCTGTACCCATCTCCCTTTCTGTGAGTATGTAAGGCTGTACCCATCTCCCTTCTTTTGTCTGTGTGTCTGTAAGGCTGTACCCATCTCCCTTTCTGTGAGTCTGTTAAGGCTGTACTCATTCTCCCTTTCTGTGAGGGTCTGTAAGGCTGTACCATCTCCCTTTCTGTGAGTCTGTAAGTCTGTACCCATCTCCCTTTCTGTGAGTCTGTAAGGCTGTACCCATCTCCCTTTCTGTGAGTCTGTAAGGCTGTACCCATCTCCCTTTCTGTAGTCTGTAAGGCTGTACCATCTCCTTTCTGTGAGTCTGTAAGGCTGTACCCATCTCCTTTTTTTTTCGTGTTTTTTTTCATCTAGTCCTATGTCTGCACTGCATTGTGTGTGTGTGTGTGTGTGTGTTGTGGGTGTGGTGTGTGGGGAGAGAGAGAGAGAGAGAAGAGAGAGAGAGAGAGAGAAATGCCTTCTTTTGCCTTGATGTCCCTGGCAGTGGTGTGTTTGTAAGTGTGGTCCCACACTGCAATCAAGAATTGTCATCCAAACAATGTGTAATCCATCCACACCTTTTGCCTCATAGCACAGTCTTTGAATTAAACATGCCGTCATCTTTCTCAGAACAACTCCTCCCAAGTCATTTCACTTTTTTTTTTTGAAAGGCCTTCTACTCAAACTTCACTCACTGTCTGTAAACGCATGAACCCCCATCCCACCCCCCACCTCCCCTCTCCACCCATTCCTGAGATCAGCTTTCAAGTCTTGGACCCCACCTGTTGCCAGGTGTTTGCGTCATCTGAACTTTCCCCAGCAGTCCCATTCCACTCGGTTTGATCTGCCTGCTTGGGACCCACCGAGCTTGTAGGTTGATGGACACATTTGGGAAGAAAAATGGGGAGGGGGGTGGTGGAGGAGGGGATGGGATCAGCTCTCAGGCTCAGTAATAATGATGTTGATCGTGTTCCTGTTGTGGCTGTTCATACAAACTGAAAAACTTGCTCATGGCTTTGCTGTGTATGTGTTCTTGGTGTGTTAGCTTTGTGAGAGAGAGAGTTGTCTCCACTTCCCTTGACCGCAAACCAACGTGGAACATGTCCTGAGTTCATGCCAAGCAGCGCTAACCCAGGGAAGGTACACATGTACTGCTAACCCCAGAAGGAACACAGTCGTACCAGGGAAGGTACACATGGAGGCACCACCAAGTGCTCAAGAGATGGCACACAAGTACTGCTAACCCAGGGAAGGTACACTGGAGCTCACCAAGTGCTCAAGGAGATCACATACAGTTAGTACTGCAACCCAGGGAAGGTACACATGGAGGCTCCACCAGTGCTCAAGGAGATCACACACAGTTAGTACTGCTAACCCAGGAAGGTACACATGGAGGCTCCACCAAGTGCTCAAGGAGATGGCACACAGTTAGTACTGCTGGAGGAAGCTCTAAGCCACCAGACATTCAGCAACAAAGTTCTACACGCAGGAGGCCACAATCATGATCTGGAACAGCTGTGACATCAAGATCATGGAAGCAGAGTTTACTGGATGGAGCAGATGACTGGGAATGCACAGTAGACCTTCCAGAATGGGGAACCATCCGGCGATCATCAGAAGGTGGCATGAGACCGGATATTGTTCTCCACTCAGGTTCATCAAAACAAATGATTCTGATGGGAACTCACTGTGCCATTCGAAAGCAGAATGGAGCAAGCAGGTATGTTCTCCACTCAGGTTCATCAAAACACATGATTCTGATGGAACTCCACGTGCCATTCGAAAGCAGAATGGAGCAAGCACGGTATTGTTCTCCACTCAGGTTCATCAAAACAATGATTCTGATGGAACTCACTGTGGCCATTCGAAAGCAGAATGGAGCAAGTCACCTCTACAAAACTGAGAAGTATGCCAGTCTAGCGATCAGTTTGAAGAGGAATCCGGACTTCCAGCCAGGTCCTGCCAAGAAATGAGCGCGGATTTGTAGGCTCATCAGCCTATGACCTCATGAAACAGCTCCAGGATTTCAGGTAAGAAGAGGACCAGAACCCTGAAGGACAATGGCAGAGGGGCTCATCAGCTATGACCTCTGAAACAGCTCCAGGATTTCAGGTAAGAAGAGGACCAGAACCCTGAAGACAATGGCAGAGGCAGCCGAAAAGAGTTCCAGCTGGATCTGGTCAAGGAGGAACAAAAGTGAACTTCATAAGGCTTCAGTTTCCCAGCTTAGAACAGGTGTCCTGTTAGCAGTGGGGTCAGACAACAGGTGTCCTGTTAGCAGTGGGGTAGACACCTCTGAAAAGGCCACCTTGAGACAACAGTGTCCTGTTAGCAGTGGGGTAGACATCCATCTGAAAAGGCACACCTTGAGACAACAGGTGTCCTAGTTAGCAGTGGGGTCAGACATCCACTGAGTGTCTCCCTTGAGTGCACAACAGGTGTCCTGTTAGCAGTGGGGTCAGACATCCATCTGAAAAGGGCACCTTGAGACCCACAACATGCGGATTGGAATACGGCGAGCCAGTGGAAAACATTGGCAGAGAAGGCATCTTGGATCATGGCCTGGATGCGCCGGCCCTCATAGTGTGTAAGGAGTTCAGGGCTGAAACACTTGTCTGAGGGGTCTTCTTTGGAGACCTTCGCTGTCAAGCTCTCCCTGGAGTTTCTTCCTGAATTGTTGTGTTAGTGTTGTTAAGAGAAGAAAGTTGTCCTCACTTCCCATGATGTGCTCTGTGTGTGTGTGTGGTTTTGCTGTATGAATTTTTGTGCATTTGTGAGAGGAAAGAGTTGTCTCCCTTCTCCTTGATGGCCCTACCCCCCTCAGTGTGTGTTTGTGTTGTGTGTGAATGGTTATGTGATGTGGTGGTGTGTGGTGTGTTTCTAGTGTGTTGTGTGTGGTGTGTGTGCTGTGTATGTTGTTGTCGGTGGTCTGTGTGTGTGTGTGTGTGTGTGTGTGTGTGTGTTGGTGTGTGTGTTGTGTGCACATATGCTAGTCCTATCTCTCGTCTCAGTGTGTGTATTGATTGAAATCGTTGCCTTTCTGTTCATTCATGAGTTCCACTAAGTCATGTTTAGAACTGGTGATCTTCCTTCTGTTTTGTTTGTCGAATCGCATAAACAGACATTTGCTGTGTGTGTTGTGCTGAGGTGTACTGTATTGCATTGTTTGATATTGCAGTGAGGTGTACTGTATTGCATTGTTTGATATTGCAGGGAGGTGTACTGTATTGCATTGTTTGATATTGCAGTGAGGTGTACTGTATTGCATTGTTTGATATTGCAGTGAGTGTACTGTATTGCATTGTTTGATATCATAGGGTCTGTTTGTTTGTATTAGTGAGGTGTATTGCTTGTTTTTTTGCATTGTGATTGATTTGAAATTGGTTTTTTTCTTATTCTTGTTATAGCAGTTGAGGTGTCTTTTGCTTTTTGTTTTTGCATAGGGAAAATTTTGATGTTTGTTTGCTGAGGGTACTATTGCATGTTTGATATTGCAATTTTTTCCATTTCACTGCACTGCTCCCTAAGGACTGGAAAAAATTATCTTGATTTTTGTTTTTATTATTTGTTTGTTTGTTTCAGATTCTGACCTGGAGTCTGACGGAGAGTTTGAGAACGATCCCTGCTCCTGATGTTACGACAACAGCGACAGACCCATGAAGCCCAGCTTCGGTGAGTGGAGATAAAAAAGATACATGGACAACACCATGCTGGGTAGTGTGTGCCTCGGTAGGTAAATTGTGTTTCTACCTGGCTGCACATGAAGTGGTGATGAGCTGATAGGGCTGAGTTACCAGAATGCTTGAGGAAGGCTTGTGGAATTAGGAATGGATCCACATAGGATACTGGAAACCTCCCAGTAATCTCTTTACCCCCACCAGCACCCCACTCGCGGCCCCCCACCCACCCCCCCCCCCCCCCCCCCCCCCCCCCCCCCCCCCCCCCCCCCCCCCCCCCCAGACACACACCTCCTTATCCTCTGCCTCATTTTCTCCCATGAAAAAAAAGACTCCCTCCTTTCACTCAGGAGCAGGTGAATTCCCAGCTTAACTCATAACAGCAGAATGCCATTACCACGCCAATTACAAAGTATACTCGTTATAACCAGCTCCAAATCTTAAACTTGATCATATCCATGCTTCCTATGTCAAAAGCGTTTTCTCACAAGTTGCTCTACATGAACAGTCTTCCAGCCCTCATTTCATTTGTGCACTGGGCAGTGTTCCAGCCCCTCAGTTCATGTGCACTGGGCAGTCTTTCCCAAGCCCTCATTTTCAAGTGCACTGGGCAGTGTTCAGCCCTCATTTCATGAGCACTGGGCAGTCTTCAGCCCTCAATTCATGTGCACTGGGCAGTGTTCCAGCCTCAGTTCATGTGCAACTGGGCAGTGTTCCAGCCTCATTCCTAAGGTTGCACAGGGCAGTGTTCCAGCCCCTCATTTCATGTGCATTGGGCAGTGTTCCAGCCTCATTTTTCATGTGCACTGGGCAGTGTTTCAGCCCTCTTTTCATGTTGCACTGGGCGTGTTGCCAGCCCTCATTTCATTTGCACTGGGCAGTGTTACAGCCCCCTCATTCATGTGCATGGGCAGTGTTCCAGCCCTTCATTTTCATGTGCACTGGGCAGTGTTCCAGCCTCATTTCATGTGCACTGGGCAGTGTTCCAGCCATCATTTCTGTGGTAGGGTTTTTAACCTTTTAGCACCTGTAGACGCACTGTGTCGCCGAACCGTTATTTCCCTGACATCTGCAGGCGCACTGTGTCGTTGAGCGAAGGGCGTTCAAAATTCTGTGGTTCCTGAACACTACTTCCGTTACTGATCATGGAAATGGCGGTCACTATCCCATTCAAAGCAAGGCTAACTTTGCTCCTCGCTCCACCTTAGCATTTCCTTCGATTCGACCATGCGACACGGATTTTTGAAAAGTAAACATCGATTTGGTTGATTTTCTCAACACCAAAATGGCAGGATGATTAGAAAGATTACTAACAAAATTTTATACGATTCTGCACTCAGAAAATGAGTTTGAGGCTTCATACAAGCTGAAAATTGTCGGTGAAGTGGTGGGCTAGTGATGATAAAGAAGAATTTGATTGTCTTTCAAGTGACGTGGACGACGAAGTTCCGAAGTGAGTATCAACATCCGTGGATCCTGATTTCACAAAAGTTTCTGGCCCCAAGAGATGCCTGATGGCATTTCTGAGGGACAACTGTTTGGTTTGTTTATTGCCAGATGAAATTGTCGCTTTGTTAGTGATGCTGAAAACAAATTATAAGCGTCAGTGAAGAGATACGTCAGTCAAGTGAAGGAGAAGATTACACCCAGTCAAGTGAAGGAGAAGGATACTGTCAGTCACGTGAAGGAAGAAGATACGCCAGTCAACGTGAAGGCAGAAATACACAGTCAAGTGAAGGAGAAGATACACCAGTCAGTGAAGGAGAAGATACGTCAGTCAATGTGAAGGAGAAGAGACGATCACCAGTCAAGTGAAGGAGAAGATACACCAGTCAGTGAAGGAGAAGATATGCAGTCAAGTGAAGGAGAAGATACGCCAGTCAAGTGAAAGGAGAAGAGAGGGAGAAACGTTCTGAATGCCACTCATACATCAGCAGTTGGAAAGACATCAGCTTCGGACGAAATGGACGTATTTGGTTTTGTTTTTTCTTTTTCACATGTCAAAGCATGCATGCAGAACAAAATGCATTACATGGAAAACATTCCTCGCTATCCCATTATTAGTACACAAAACAATCAGTCTGGACATACAATACTAGCAAAGTTATAACAAATCTAAACAAGTAGATGCTCAGAATTTTTGCTCGTTGAAAAAGGAATGCAGGACCAAGAAAAAAAGTCCCGAAAACAAATTAGTGGTGCTAAAGGTTAATGTGACAATGTCATGTGCATTTGGCAGCTTGTGGTCGGGTTTAATGTTGACAATTTCATGTGCATTTGGCAGTTTCTGAGTGGATTTGGATTTTGATGTTGACAATGTCAAAAGTGCAACTAGGCCTCACGCCTATATTGGTGAACATGTCATGAATTGCCAAACCATGTAAGAATGTGTGTGTGATGCGGTGCGCGCGCCTGGTGTGTGCGTAGTGTGTGTGTGTGCACGCATGTGTGTCTGAGCGTGCGCGTACGGTGGCATGTGTGTGTGTGCGCTTGGACAACATGTGGACTACCCCACACTGCCAGCACAGCCCTACCATCATCAGAAGGAATGATGTGGATGCTGTGAGACACAGCAGAATTCTCATCCATCCCCTGTGTTCCAGGTGTTTGGATTCCATCCTGGCAGAGAGAAACGCCCCCCCCTTGACCTCTCGCAGTCTGACGCTGACCTGTTTCCCTTCAGAATGCTGCCGTCAGAGAAGCCAAAATTTCTTTCAAGGTGGGAGCTTGTGTTCATACAAGAAAGATGAGTCGCACATGGGATTTGCCGGCTGTGCCTGAAGACCTTGCCACTTGGCAGTGCATGACAGATGCGAGCCAGATGCCTGAAATAGGCCGTGATCGATGAACCTTGACACTTGGACAGTGCGTGACGACTAGAGTCCTGTGCCAGAATAGGACGTGCTCAGAAGGAGATTCCATTTGCAGGTTGTATCAGTGGACCCTGTCCAAGTTTAAAGGGGGGGTCTTTGGGATGGGAGGTATTGGATGGTCGGTTACTCTTCAGGCCAGAATTTGGGGATAATGTATTGACTAGACTGGAATATTACTTTGTGTAATTACATAATTATATGCTGTGTCTTTCATCAGTTTTGTCCTTTGTCGTGTTTGTGTTGATGTCCATGTTGGAGGTGGTTCTTTGCCTTGTGGTCCTTTTTGTTGGCCCCCGGGTTGATCACGTTAACTGGACAGAAAGTTCTTAATTAAACATGCATGTACCAGGTGATTTTGCCAGGTTGATCATGGTTAAACTGAACAGAAGTTTTTAACACGCGTATACCAGGTGATTTTGCCAGCTTACAGCTGAGTGGATATTGATATATATTTGAAAATCAGACATGCCTGATGAGAAGTCTTTACAGCTGAGTGATATTAATACACCCAGTAGTATTTGGTTTTGTTGGAAAAAAAAAATCCAAACCATGGTGACTTGATTTCTTTAGACCATTTTAAGAACCTTGCTGGTTTTCATGTGTCAGCTGTTTACGTGTATGAAAAATGCTACAGAGGACTTGGTAATAGTGGACTTTGAGTGGGATGTGTGACACCACGTGTGTGAACATGGTGTGAATATTACCACAGAGAGAGAGCGACGAGAGAGAGAGGAGAGAGAGAGAAAGACAGATGGGAGAGAGGCAGAGAGAAGAGAGAGAGATCAGTATTGCACTAAGTGGTTTCAGGAGTCAGAAAGTAACTGATGCTGGAGGGTTTTGTCTTTGATCTGTGGTATTGTCTCTTCCATATTCTAACTGCTGAGCATTTGCAGCAGTGTGCAAGTGTGTCTGTAGATTGTGTTTGCATGTAATTGTATGAGTTCGACTGTACGTCGTGTGTGTGATTTTAGATGTGTGTTCAAGTATGTTCTGAGAGAGAGAGAGAGGAGTCAAACAAAAGGAATGAATGAATGAATGAGGAAATGTTTAATTAGGGAAAGTAATACGCACAAAGTCAGTGGCTTTTTTCAATCCTGCCCTGCGCCAGGGAACTATATCTAAATATATGAAAGAAAACATTCACACAGAACAGATATCAACACCCATACAACACTAGGAATGCCAAAATATTCAGAAAGAATAATGCAATATATGTAGAGGAGAACTTGTGGAGGGAGGATAATAACAAGAGTGTCAAACGGACCGAGAAGAGAGCAGAGCGAACGAAGAGAGAGAGAGAGATATATATCTTGAGAGATGATAGAGACGAGTAATGTTGTTGTAGATGCTCTCGAGCGGATTCTTCGTCTATGACGGATGCCACCCCCTACTCCCCCTCCACCCCCCCCCCCCCCCCCACCACCCCCCCCCCCCCCCCCCCCCCCCCCCCCCCCCCCCGAGGAACAGGTATTGAGACGATCGTAGCGAGAGAGAGAAGAGGAGAGAGAGAGCAAAGGTGAGGAGGAAGAACACAGTATGAACACCACCCCCCTAACCCCCCTAAAAAATAAAATTTAAAAAAAAATCCAAAATATTTAATAAAAACCACACCCCCCCACCCCCCCCCTCCCACCCAAATATAGGGAGAGGAAAGGAATCACAGTTCCTTCAAGCAAAAGGAAAGACAGAGATGAGAGTTTGTCTGAAGTAGGTTTGTGAGTCCTATGACAGAGAGTGAGAGGGGAAATGTGATTCGGGATATGAACAATTACATTCACCAGGCCATAGACATCCTTTAAAAGAGAGGTGAGACAGAGAGAAAGGAGAGGCTGTGTTTTCCTGTGCCTTGTAATCAGTTGTCCCACACTCTCCACCCTTTCGTTGGGTTCCCTTGTCAGCAGGTTCTGTCCTTGTTGAGGATTGGTTGTTCCCTTAATTGCTTTGGCTGAAATTTTGTCACCAGTGGACAGGTCATGGAAACTGCTGTATTTCAATTGTGTCATAGAAAGAAGAACAGAAAAACGGTCACCCATTCAATGAGGCTCAAGTGGTTGACTCTTTTTGTGTGTTTGTGTTTGTTTGTTTTAAAGTGAATGACTGGCGGGCAGAAACTAACAAACGTTAAAAGAATTGATGGTGAGTCTGCCAAACAAAAACACAAACAAATCACAACACAAAACCGACGCGTTTCGACCTCTGGGGTCCTTCAGGAAAAAAATTAACCCACCTTAGGGCGATGACAACGAACGGCCGTCACTTCTCTTCTCTGGTCAGTGGTGTGGTCACTTCTTTTCTCCTGGTCAGGGGTGTGGTCACTTCTCTTCTCCGGGTCGGGTGGGTGTGGTCACTTCTCTTCTCCTGGTCAGTGGTGTGGCACTTCTCTTCCCCTGGTCAGTGGTGTGGTCACTTCTCTTCTCCTGGTCAGTGTGTGGTCACTTCTCTTCTCCTGGTCAGTGGTGTGGTCATTTTCTCTTCTCCTGGTCAGTGCAGGGTGGGGTTGTGTGCCGGTCACTTCTGTTCTCAGGCAGTGCAGGGTGAGTGTGTGTGGTCACTTCTGTTCTCATGTTCATGCAGGGTGAGTGTGTGTGGTCACTTCTCTCACATGTCAGTGCAAGAATGAGTGTGTGTGGCCCACTTCTCTTCTCCTGGTCAGTGCAGGGTGAGTGTGTGTGGTCACTTCTCTGTTCAGTGCAGGGGTGAGTGTGTGTGGTCACTTCTCTTGGTCAGTGCAGGGTGAGTTTTGTGTGGTCACTTCCCCTGTTCAGTGCAGGGTGAGTGTGTGGGTTCACTTCTCTTTTTCAGTTGCAGGGTGAGTGTGTGTGGTCACTTCTCTTCTCCGGGTCAGTGCAGGGTGAGTGTGTGTGGTCACTTCTCTTCTCCTGGTCAGTGCAGGGTGAGTGTGTGTATGTGCATACATGTGGGGTGTGCGTGGGAGTAGAACAAAGCCTAAATGTTGTCAGCTTTCTAATTCACACGTGCCTTGCATCTGCTCCCATCACACGAGTCGGGTCCTTTCAGTCTTGTTGTTATGATGGACCAGCTGATACAGGGACTTCCTCACAGCTATAAACCATGCAGAGGGGAAAAAAAGTTACATCTTGAAAGAACAAACAAACAAATAAACAACAAAGACAAATGTGATGAACAACAACTTTAAAACAATGACATAGTAACTAAGATCATTTACATCTCATTGTTCATTAAGACTAGGCTGTGCCGACAGTGAGTGGCATT
>CM031628.1:1332073-1361491 GCA_018398815.1 Conus ventricosus
GCAGAGGGGATGGGGGAGGATTTTTGACTAACTGAGCTGTCTTGTCTTGGGCAATCTTGCCGTTATTGAAAATAAAATGTTTCATTTAATTAGTGTAATAAAAAAAATTAGGACCAGCGCTATAATGTGTGGGTCGTGTGTGTGTGTGTGTGTGTGTGTTGTGTGTGTGTGTGCTTCTGTGTTGTATACATGGTGTGTGTGTGTGTGTGTTTGCGCAGGTGTGTGTGTGTGCGGCACTGTGTGTGGAGAAAGAGAGAGGGACTCGAGAGGGAGAGAAAAGGTGACTGAGAGAAAGACAGAGGGATGGACAGGACAGCGAGAGTGGGGGGGGGGGGGGGGGGGGAGAGGGGGGGCGGGGGGGAGGGGGAAAAGAGGAGAGAGAGAGAGAGGAGAGAGAGAGAGTCTCACTAAAAATAAATCTGTAGTCATTCATACATCACTCACTTTAAAAAGTATATGATCTTTTTTCTTTTCTTTTTTTTTTTTTTTTGCGGGGGGGGGGGGGGGGGGGGTTTTAAGTTTTAAAACTGAATGCCAGGTACTCAACATTTTAGAGGTTACTGTGTCACCATTTTTGCAGATCTCATGTAAGTCTCACCCAGTAGTAGTACACTGCTTTGATACTTATTCTATTTTTCCTTGCATTTACAAGTGACAAACTGCACATGGAGCTGTCTGGTTTGGCCCGAGTGAAGACATTTGGTATCTTGTGATTTGACATTGACTGGGAGGAGTGGGAAATTAGTGAGAAACCTGGATATACACATGATACTGTGAGCTAGTACAGCAAAACTCTGACGTATAGATCTAGAATGGTTAGTATCAGAGCAGATACTGTAGAGGTAAATGAAAAAAACAAAACCCTTGCTGTTCTTCAATCTAGTTAAAAATAATGGCTTGGACCGATGTCTGAAAAATGTTTCAAAGGTTTATTTTGTTGCACTCAGAGATGAGCAAAATATCATTTTTTTTTTAAGGGACCCTGTCACTTCTATGTCAGAAACCATTCACTTAATGACTATGATGGTATACAGGTTTGATTTAGAAAAAGTCTGAAGCTGAAACAAGAATGGAATCTGTATAAAAAAACTTTCAGGGAGAAGCTTGTGGTGTACTGTGTGGAGTGTGTGTGTGTGTGTGTTGTGTGTGTGTGTGTGTGTTGTGTGTGCGTGCGGCGGTGTGTGTGCATGTGTGTGTGTGTGTGTGTGTGTTACTGTTAATGATCATGCTAATTAATTTCCATATGGATTTAAACAAAATGCCAGCAGCCTAGTCACTGCTATCAGTTAAACTAAGAGTAATGGAGCTTGTAAACAAACTATCCACTTTTCCACAATAAATATCTGGGGTGAACAAAAAGATAAAGCTATAATAAATTATTTACAGTATTTGGAACTTGTGGAAGTCAATTATTTTTGTTGGTATTTTGTCATCTAAAATGGTGTGAAATACCTGCAAATGCAAACTATGTGTGTGTTGTGTGTGTGAGTCGGGAGTGTGTGTGTGTTGTGTTGGTGTGTGTGTATTGTGTGTGTGTGTGTGTGCGTGTACACATCTGAGTATGTGATTGGTATGATTGTGGTTATGTTGTATGTGGAGTGTGTGTGTGTGTCGTGGGTGTGATCTTCATGATGGACACTTTTAAATTCATTTCCTAAATTTGTTTATCAAATGCCACAAACTAACTATTAACTTTGCTGTCCAGTAAAGGCCTACTGTAAAGGAATTTTCCCACAGAATTTACTCGAATAATCTTTCAAAATCTTTTGTAAACAGATTTAATTGTTTCAGTGATACCTGATTTTGTCATCAAATATCCAGGGATCCATCCGCTCTTACTCTTAGTCCTAACTTCGGTTACTCTTAAAGGTCTTTACGTATGATGATGTACAAATGTAGACCCTCTACTCGTTATTCACTGGTGCTTTACGAACAACTGACAAATATTTCATTCAATAATCCTTTATATTCACAATTATTTTGAAGTCGACCAACTTACCTCTGAGTTATTAATAGCCTTGAAACTCAACGCATGAATCTGTGAATGTGAAAAGCCAGTCCCAAGCACTGAACAATCCAACCCACTTTCCTTGATAAGGTGTATTGTCAGAACAAGTTTGGGCAAGAGGTGCCAGACAGTAACTCTTTTTCGAAGCGGCAGCTCTTTTAACACTCTGTGATGCTCATAACATTATTCTGCTATATTCGCAAATTCTTAACATCGACTAAACATTCTGTTTAAAAAATAATATGCGAGAATTAAAAATTTTTATGTCTAGATTCACTTCGTTGAATACAAAACACATACCATTCGCTTTTAAACAAGTATCCGGGCGCGGTTACATTGGGAGGCTATGCGGAATACAAATTGATGACAACAAGCAAGAACTTGAGTGGGTTGGTGTAAGTTTGTGTCGATGCATGAAAGATGCTTGTCTTGTGAAAGGAAAAGGCTAGTCAAAAACACACAGGTACGTGGGGAAGTTGTTAAGACTACTGAGAAGCCTTTTGAATTTCTGCTCAGGAAGAATGGGATGAGAAAGAATGGTGGTACGATGTATGTTAAGCTAAAACCTGCGTACCTTTAGGAACAGCATGCAAGCCTGAAATTCTGCGATTGAGCGAAATACTTTTCACTCAGCAGTAAAGTTATGACATATAAGAATTTCACTTTAATTTCTTTTTTAATTCACCATTTAGTGTTTTATGATAATGATATATGCAGTAATAATACAATCATCACACACTGTCAAACTCGTATGATTCCGTCACGGTCGCAGCTTATCTTGACGATCCTTTTTTCTTTTTTTTTTTTTTTTTTTTTTTGCACTTCCCCGAAGTGTTCCCAATACTTAACAAAGGTAAATGTACTTCTCCAAATACCTCCACCCCCAACTTCAACACACACATCAATCCACACCACACATACACGCACAGTGTTGAATTTGAAATTTCCTGGCGTTGTATGTTTATAAATAAGGAACCTTAAAAGGGGTATAGCCATGTACTTTGCTATAGGAGATAAATGCACAACTTTGCAACCAGTTGAAAATAATAAATTTCAAGGTAAATTATGGTGTACTGTTAGGGGCGGGTAATGATGAGACAGTTTTAGTAGGGTGTAGTTATATACAGAAGCCAAACTCAAATGAGATAAAACAGAATGAGCTATTTAACATTACTAAAAGCAGAAAAAATCAGTAGATATAATAAAGATGTTTAATTTGTTGACTTTAATTTTCCTGATGTAAAATGGTTGGAACTTTGGATAACGGTGATAATAGTAATGTTTTTATTGAAATCTCTTAGAGATGCCTTTTTTAATACAGAAAGTGACGAGCCAAATCGTGTTCGGGTAAGGACCGAAAAGCAACATTAGTTGACTTCAGTTTTAGTTAATGAAACAGAATCCTTGTTCTTGATATGAACTTAGCACTTTGTCCACTTTGGGTAAAAGTGCATCACTTGATTTTTACATTTGAATTGTATGTTCCAAAGAGAAGACTAAGAAAACCCTAAGTACAAATTTGATTTACAGGGAAAGGAGGATATTAATTAAAATGAGAAGAAAATTGCTCTCAGTGAGTGTAAAAACTCCTTGCGTACAAATGATCAGGATGTCGATGAAAATGTGGAATGTCTTAAAATGTGAAGTTGTAAGATGTATCATGGACGAATGTATCCAAAGACTAAATGTAGCCAAAATAAAAATGCGGTAAACCACTTTGGTAAATGGTAAAGTAATTAAAAAGATTAAGACAAAAATATAAACTTTTACAAAAGGCATTTATTGAAGAAAGATGGGAAAGGAATACAGTAATATGCAAAAAATGCGAAATAAGAGCAAATATGAAATTCAAATTGAGCAACAAGAAAAGTTGTACGTACAAAAGTAAACACAGGGGTAAATACTCTAAATGATGGTAAAGGAGGGTTGGCCGATTCAGTATAGAATTATGGGAGAATGCTGAAGTTTTAAATGAGTTTTTCGCAAGTGTCTTTGCTACTGAAGATACAACATTGAAACAACATAACTGATCTTAGTGAATGTTGTAAACTCTAATGCGTAATTTCAGTTACAGATATTAATAATTAACGTCAGCTGCAGTAGAGAAGCCAGTTGTTTGAATCGAATCAAATCTAAAAGCGCCAGGGGCCTGATTTAATACCACCTAATGTTATAAAAGAATTAAGTAAGGAGTTAGCTGTACCACTCAGGTAAGATAAATTTATAATAATTCATTAGAGACAGGAAAATTACCCCTCGATTAGGAATTCGGCCAGAAGCAGACTGAAGTTACTGCTATTTTTAAAAAAGGGTCCAAATCTGAGCCAGGCAAACTTTTGTCGGTTAGCTTAACCTGTATTGCATGCAAAGTGCTAGAATCCCATCATATGAGTTGTCATAGTATCTCACTTTCACATGAAATAATTTGTTTGCAGTTATGCCAACATAGCTTTCGTAAAAAAAGTTTGATATCACAACTACTTGAAGTTTATGGAAGATTTTAGTAGTTACCATGCTAGAGAATAAGTCTCTGTTGATATAATTTACCTTGATGTTCCGTAAAGGTTTTGATTGATACGGTTCCGCATTGAGAGATTATTGAAAAAAAATGGAAGCAATATGGTTATAGTAGGTAAGTTGCTAAAAGGACTGAGAGATTGTTTTGTCAAATAGAAAACAAAGAGTAAAGAGTGTGTAAATTGTATGTTGACAGAGAAAGATGTTAAGAGTGGTATTCCCCAAGGGAAGCCATTTTAGGACCTGTACTGTTTACTATTTTTATAAATGACCTTCCAGATGAGGTTAAATACTAGTTTTTGTAAAATTTTTGCTGTGATACAAAAATATATGGACAAAATCAGATAACTATATAATACACAAATGCTATAGTCCTCCAAAGGAGAATACAGTATAGAAAAAATCACAATACCACTCAAATTTCTTATTTTCGGCCACGTGGCCTTTTTCATGAGAAAAAAACAAAAACAATGCAACTATGTAATGTCCATCTTCGGTGGCTGGTCAGGGCAAAGGGAATTGACGTAATAATTATCTTACGCAATTTCTGACAATCAAAATGATGTGATGCTCTTCTACAGGGAACACAAGAAAAAAAAAAAAAAAAAGGGTGGGGGGGGTGGGGGCGGGGGGAGGAGGGGGCAAGTTTGTGTGCGTGTCTGTGTGTAGTTATACAGTAAAACCAATGTCTCCAAAAACTAACAAAACAGCTCCTTAAATTCACAATAAACTGCGACCATAGTCCTGTCTGTGGGACTGTGCTTGGCTACAAGAACTGTACCTGAAAATATATATAATTTCTGCAAGTCATCATGTTGTTTACAGGTAAATCTGGATAGGGATCTGTTTACCTGTAAACAACATTGATGAATTGCAGGAAATATTTTTCAGGGTGACTTTTCTTGTATGCCAAATGCACAGTCACAGCAGACAGGAATATGGTCGCAGTTTCATTGTGAATTTATGGAGCGTGTTTGTTATGTTTTGGAAGTACATGTTTACTGTATAACTACACACAGACACACCCACAACTTGCACCCTTCCCTCCCCGAGGCCCCCCACCCCACCCCCCCTTTGTTTTTTATTTTTTTTTTTTGTTCCCTTGTTGATGACATCACACATTTTGATTGTCAGAAATTGCGTAAGATATTTATGACGTCAATTCTTTGCCCTGACCAGCCACCCGAAGATGGGACATTACATAGTTGCTTGTTTATTGTTTTTTTCTCTTGAAAAAGGGCACTGGCGAAAATTAAGATGAGTGGTATTGTGATTTTTCTAAACAACTAATAATAGTTTGCAAGAAAACTTTTTAAATTGCTACAAAACTGGTCAGACAAGTGCGATCTAAATTTTAATGTTGAAATTTTGTACAAGTTTTGGCTTGTTGGCAAAAAAAATCCAGAAACATGATGAATACAACATGAAATGGATCGTTGGATAACGGCTGGTACAAGAAATGTGAGGAAGAAAAAGGATCTGGGTGTAATATTTGATTGAAAGATTTACTTTTGATACTCACATTCAAAAGTTGTTAAATAAAGCAAACAAATGATTGGATTATTAAAAAAGAATTTTATTTATAATAAAGAAACGTTTTTAAAAAATTATATAACAGCTACGGTTAGACCGCATCTTGTATTATCGGCATATAAGTGTATCCACACTTGAAAAGTCAATCAGTAGCAAGTCGAATTGGACAGAAGTAAGAAGAGCTACTAAAATACTTGCATGACTGTTACAACATGTCTTTTATAACAGATAGATTAAATTATTAAATTTGCACATCTTTAAAAGGTAGAGTATTAGAGGGATTTGATTGTAAGTGTTCAAAATATTTCTCACCAGCAATCGGACATACAGTGGAAATATTTTTTTGAAGCTGTATAAACAGAATAGACAAGAAATTCGAAGGAAAGATATTTGTTATGCAGTTTCTACTGTAATATGGGAGATTCACGTTCAGTAATAGAGTTATTGCTACTGGAAACAATTTGCCAATTGCAATTAAATTTGCTATTATACTAATTGTTTTTTAGAATTTGCTAGACGAAGACTTCTAATTAATGTTTCAGTTTACTGTTTAGAAGCTTTGACGAATAAGTAGGAAAATTCATATTTGCATGCATTTTCTACCTGTCATTAAAAGGTAAATAACACGAGGGGACTTTTGATAGCTTAACGGCTATGTATTAATTACGTGTCCCTACATAATACTACTACTACTACTACTAATACTACTACTACAGATTCACAAGAAATCGTGGTAGTCTGAATATAGAAATATGAAGGGATCTTTTTCCCTCACTCAAGAGAAGTTCGTTTTTTATATACAGCACGTCTGCAACTCCTGGTCAGCCAGACTCTGGCTTGGGGGTTCGTCAGAATTCTTTCCCAAGCCATCACTGGGGCATCCGAGCTACACAAGAAGGCTAGTCTAGGTCAGTTCTGTGGATGCACTCTGTCCAAGCGCTGTCCACATTCGGCTTGCGGTCAGATGGTCAAGCAGCTGGTGCCTGTCTTTCTGTCGGTTGTCCACCTCCGGGCCCTGCAGTGATACGGTCAAAACTGTCCTAGCCGTTGTAACGTCTGGCTGTTACTGTGCAGTGCTAGGGACAAAACTGGGCTCCTGTTAACTGGAGGACAGCACTGGTTCTGTCTTAGGTTAGTACTGTAACTGTAGTTCGCTTTCCTCCCTAGTCTAACTAATCTACAAGTTAGCCATTAGCCAGTATGCTGTCATCATGGCCGAGTGTCGAGCTCCCTAGTCCCCCCCTAAACTTCTAGTTAGCTAGTCCGCTCTCTCCTCAAGGCCAAGCTGTCGAACTTTCCTAGCGAACATGTAAGTTAGCTAGTACGCTCTCTCCCTCATGGCTGAGTGTCGAATTTCCCTAGCTAACTGTTAAGTTAGCTTGTCGCTCTCTACTCAAGGACTAGCGTCACTTAAACTAGGAAACAAGTTAGATGGACCGCAACTCTTCAAGCTCACACTGTCATTATGCGGAGTTCGTTATGCCCTTGTTTACATGAGTGTACGTTGAACACATTTTACGCGAAGGTGCACTTCCGTTGAAGACTCGCCTATGTGCGCTGAAAAGAAACCGTGCTGTCACTACAAAAATCTAACCACCACCACCGCCCCCCTTCACCCCAAAAAGGTGCATTCATGTGTGAGGTTATAGTGCACATTGTGTTGTGTGTGTGTGTGTGTGTTCGTTGTGTGTGTGTGTGTGAGTGTGTGTGTGTGTGTTTTAAGGAATGCATTGTTATTAAAGTTGTATAATGAGACTGATAGAACTTGTGTGTGTGTGGGGTTGTGTGTGTGTGTGTGTGTGTTGTGTGCGCGCGGGTGTGTGTGTGTGTTGCTGTCGACAGTGAGAACCCGTTTCATGAAGACCCACAGCCCAAAGCATTTTACCACCTACCCAGGAGAAACCTCTGTCAGCTCAGGAGAAACAGGTGTGCCTATATTGTTTTGATACTGTGTGCATCAATGAGGATAAACTTAAAGGTTTAAATTTTACAAAATGAATTTGAAATTTCATAGATAGAAAATCTGAACAAAGTGCAGTAAAAAAAACAACAACCCATTTTGTATTTACATATAAGTCTCTGAGATGTTTTTGTTTAAACTGAGGGGGATGGTGACAACGGACACTCACTAAAGTCTGTGGTAAGAAAAAATAATTTGCACTTAGAGTAGACTAAGGCTGAGGACTTGTTCATGACTTTTGTCTGCAGAACCCCATTAAACAAGATAATTGCTTATTGAATGCCTTTATCATCTTCAGTGTTTTCAGGTTTTTATGTCATAGAAGTAGTTATCCATTATAACAATATGTAATGTTGAATTTTCAGTTTGATGACAGTACCGCTATGTGTGGACAAGCAGTATATATATATTACATAATGTCTGACAAGCCATGAGGTCACAATGCAACAGGGTCACAACAGAAATTATTTAAAGCATATTCTGTCTGTGTGTCCGTTTTTATCTCAAGCATATTCTGTCTGTACTTTTTCCTAACTACCTGTGTTCTAGCTCTCTGTACATAATCCATACTTTTCATCCAGGCTTTTGTGCATTTGGCACCATGACTCATTAGCATACTGGGCAGGGCAAGAGGGAATTACTTTTGTGCCAGACGACTGCATTGTTGCATAATCTGATGCAAGGCACACCCTCGGGGGTTGCGACCTTGTCGTGGTGGAGGGCTTGCGCGGTCCAGTGATCCCTTAGGCTTTGCTGGCGGGGGCATCAATACTCGGAGATAGGCTGTTTTTTTTCAAACTGCTTCTAGGTCCGAGAAGCCAAGATGCTGTCTGACCTAAGCGTAACGTGGTAAGGAGTGATGCCCTGGTAGGGCTTCCCATGTCAGATAGGCTATAAGGGTGAGGATCCTGACTAAGAGTAACCCGCCTTTCTCCTTTTCTTGTTTTCTGCCTCCCTTATTTGGCCCTTTTCTATCTTCGTCTCCCCTTCAAGTCTTCTTTTCCACACTCCTTTTCTCTCTGTGGTCTCCTTAAGATCCGCCGCGTTTGCCGTGCGGTGCGACCTGTGTCGGGGGGGGGATGAGATCCTGGTGATGAGAGGGCCAGCGCTCTCAACACATCACTTTGGCTCGGACTCTCCTAGACAGGGAGTACACTTTGGCCCGGGTGTACTAATCGGCTCCCCTTCTTGGGGCTGGGTCAAGACAGACAGTTTTCCCTGCTGGCCAAGTAAACCCTGCAGTGCTCAGCTCTCTGTTCCTGGGAGTTGAGCATGATCAGGGGGGATAGGTTGGTGGCTTCTGTTTGTCGTATGTTTCTCCCGAAGCCTGGAAGGGGTCAAGACATTGGTTTCTTGGCCCTGGCCCCTTAGTTGGACTCCAAGGTGGGTGGGTAAGGGAGGATGAAACACAATAATATGGCTTTTTCAAAAACTACCCCCCCCCCCCCCCCAAAAGGAAGAGGAAGGCAGCATCCCCTATTTCAGGGGATCGTTATTCAGACAGTGATTCCGATACGGAGGCTAGACAGAGGACAGGTTTCTGGGCTTCCTGGCTCGTGATGGAAGGGACGGAGCAGGAAAGACCCCTTTCAGCTCTGAGCCCTTTCGCCATACAAAAGGGCTTTCAAGGTATAGCAGGTGACCCTCGGTCCATCAAAGGTTGAGGAATGGCTCGTTTCTATTCAATGTAAATCACAAAAGCAATCCGAACAGTTGCTCAAGGCAACAAAACTAGTGGACAGGGAGATCAGGGTGACTCCCCATAAACAGTTGAATTCGTCGAAAGGTGTGATTCGCTGTTAGAGATCTAACAGGTGTCTCAGAGGCAGAGATCAAAATGGAACTGGCGTCCCAGGGTGTGACGGAGGTGCGCAGGGTGACGATAAAGAAAGGTGCAGAAAGAGTGGCCACCAAACACCCTCTTTCTGACGTTCTGCAACCCTGTGCTGCCTCGGTCATCAAAGTGGGTTACCTGAATGTTTGTGTTCAGCTGTATGTGCTGTATGTCCCCGTTGAGGTGTTTCCGATGCCAGAGGTTTGGCCATGTCAGAGACCGCTGTCTGGGCAGGAGGTGTGCGGTGTTTGCTGCAAGGCAACCCATGATGGGCCGTGCAAAGATCCGGCACATTGTGCTAACTGCGGGGCGACATCCTCCTCTTCAAGAAACTGTCCTCTTGGATTCAGGAATCCGCAATACAAAGAGTTAAACAGAAAGAAGATCTCCTTTTTTGAGGCCCGCAAACAGGTTGTGGGCAGTCAGACGCCAACAGCTTCTTCTTATGCTTCGGCCGTAAAGACAGTTCCCACAGTTCCACTCGGTCAGTCTGCTGCCAGACTGATGATTTCACATTTTCAAGACATTGCAAGGTAGAATTATCAGCTCTGGTGGAAGCAGGTCCACCACCTTCCAACCCAAAGTGACTGCCCCTGGTGGAGGCAAAAAATCCACCACCCTCAGATGCCCAGCAGTCTACAACATCTGCTGCTGGGCAGATTAAAAAGCCAGCAATCCCGCCTCGAACTCTTCTGTCCAGTGCCCGTGCGGGCAAGGGAGTTCAACCCAGTGTGGAGATGGTGGGAGATGAGGAAAAAGCCTCCACCGTCTCCCAAATCCAGACCTTCTTCACCTGTTGGCAAGTCTGCCAGCAGGTCTGAAGACCACAGTCCAGTACAAACCTCAAATAGTTTACACCTTTAGCAACAGACGTTGAAGAGGAGATGACCTGATCTCTCTCCTTTTCGCCTCTGCACCATGGATAGTACAATATTTCATTGGAATATCCGTGGACTAAATTCCAACTTTGAGGAGCTGCAGCTTCTGTGTCGATCTATAAAACCTTCCGTCGTGGCTCTTCAGGAACTCAAATTCAAAGCCAGAAGACCTTTACTCTTTCTGGCTTTAATATTCTTTCAAAACCTGCACAACCATCCACGTTGGGACTGTCAGGCGGTGTTGCCCTTCTCCTACACAAAACTTTGCTGTATAGTCTGTCGCTCTGTCTACCTCCCTTCAGGCTGTAGCTGCGAGAGTCACTCTCCACAAGCCCTGTGACAATCTGTTCCCTTTTTCTTCCGCCTTCTGTCCCGGTTTGTCGTCGGGACCTTGTCAGTCTGATAAGAGAACTTCCTCGACCTTTTTTGCTGTTGGGTGACTTTAAGGGTCACAATCCTCTTTGGGTAGTGTCAGTACGTCATCCAGAGGTCTGCTAATTGAGGTTTGTCCTTTCGGATTTAATTTGGGTTGTCCTGAACGACGGATCTGCAACTTACCTCCACTTTTCCCACAGGTTCACTTTGGGTTGTACTTAGATTTAAAAAATTTTTTTTATTATTTTATTTTTTTTTTTTTTTAAACTCTTGACGCGCGCTTTCACGCCGCCCCATTTATTTTGAGGCCCTCGGCCCGTCCACAGAGTACGCAACATACATTTCAACATGACAAAAACTTTTGATTGAAACGTTGATTGTAACATATTTTGTTTTCTGATAAAATTTTCTATTCTTCCTAAAATTTATTACTTTACATACGGGTTTCTCTGGTTTTTAAGGAAATAGAAGATGTACATTGCAATATCTCTTATGGTTTCGGTGTTATCGTTTTGTAGCAGACTTTCCAATGTGAATGCGTTTGTTAGAGAGACAGAGAGAGACAGAGAGAGAGAGAGAGAGAGATTTAGCCCCCACATTCCCACCCTTAGGGATTTCAGTGAACATCCGGCTCTATTGAGCCAAGCTCACACGGCTTGACCTCTGGACACAAACGAATGCTTCTCAAAAAAACAAAAACAAAAAAAACAAAAAAATTTGGGAGCCTGCAACCGCAAAAGGTGATAGTTTGGTTTTAAAAGTGTACTCCTCCCTCGCATACATTCCCTGGCTCCCAGCCCCCCCCCCCCCCCCCCCCCCCCCCCCCCCCGGTCTCTCAATTCTCCTCCCCCCCCACCGAGCGACCCACGCACCTTTCTACCTGATATAACAACAAGGTATTGTGTGTTTCCGTTTCACCTGCTCAGCGTGAACACGGATGAGGGACCCCAGTCTAACTTCCTTCAACCTTGCCTATGTTCTCCTGCCCAGGGTCGGCACCGCTGTGTGTGCGATTAGACCTGCATTCCCACTTTGGTTCCGGCTGTCCTTTTGAGTGGCAGAGTGGGATTGGGCCTGGTGGTTTGAAGAGAGAGAGAGAGAGAGGAGAGAGAGAGAGAGAGAGGCTTTTTTTTTTTTTTTTTTTTTTTAACAAAGATTTTAATGCAACATTACAAGATTTGACAGGCCGAAAAAAGAGGACAGTGCGCAGAGACAAATTACAACGATTTCTTTTGGGCAACAGAGAAAGTCAACTAAACGATAACAAAAAACAAATCAATATGTACCACTTATACATACTTTCACTTATCTACACATAAACTAAACACTTTCCCGCACGCACACACACACACACACCCAAAACACACACACACACACTCACACACACACACACACACACACAAAACACACCACACACACAATAAGAGAAAGAGAGAGAGAGAGATGCAAACATATATATCCCAAATATACGTCTATGCATACATACATACAGGTATACATAGGGCACAGCCGTGTATCATGATCATCACTATGGGTTTTAGGGAAAAGGAGAAGAGCTGTAATAACTTGTGCATAATTTTTACTTGGGGAGGTTGGAAAAAACAATACAGTTTTCTTTTCTCTCTTTATCCTTCTCCCCTAGTCCCTTAAATATTTTATTTTAGATCGAGGCAGTGTCCATTCAACAGAAAATTCTACAGAGGCACATTTGAATTAATTTAAGATCACAACAATCATTGTTTGTGTTTGAGAGTAGACTTTTTTGTTTCCCTTTTTTTTCCCTTTTTTTCTCCTTTCTTGTTTAAACTGCTGTTTATACTTATAGAAAGAAAATTGGTTTATATGCTTCCAGGTGCTATTGAAATCTGTTAAAATTTAATAGTTAATTTTAGCGTTATATTCTTCAACTTATATCTGGCATTAATTGTCTTTGGAAAACAAATTATCTGGAAGATTATTTTCCATTTTGCATCTATAAATGAACATTTTGGGCAAACATTAAAATAAACTCTAAGACAGAATCCATTTTAAGCATTCATCCACTCCGAAAATTACAAGTTCACATGAAATTCCAACTTAAAACGTGTGTTCACATTTTTCATTCAATATTTTTTGGAGATTTCCAAAATACTTGTGCATATTTGCAATTCCATAAAAAATGTTCAATGGAATCTCTTTCCTCATTACAAAATGAACACCTGTAAGGTATCGGTTAACCCCCTTGCATTTAAAACGATATTAGTCGCAATAATTCGGTGTATGATTCTCATTTGCAAACCATTTCAGTTTTACATCCTTGATTTTACTGATTTTATAAAATACATTCTTCCAGGAAATGACTGGGTTCATTTTTTTTGACCACTTGAGCAGCAGTTAGGGGTTTATTATTGTCTGATGTAAGTATTCATAATATCGTTTTGCTCCTTTATTGGTTTTTTGTTTTTAAAATTTTCAATGCATTAGGCACATCATAATGTAATTGTATTGTTATTAATTTGTATTCCGTTTTTTCTTAGGTATTTTTTATTGACGAAATCCAACCATAGTACGTAATAAGTCAACAACAAGTGTGTACTTAAAATAAATTCTCATGTTTTTAAAAATTCCCCGTTTTTTTCAAAAATGCCCGATGGAATATATTTTCCTTTCTTTATTAAAATTGTTTTGTTTAATGACAGCATTACCTATTTTGATTTTTCGTTGTAGAAAAAAGGTTCATCTAGCACCTCACAAACATTTTTTGGCGTAATATTGAGGCAAAAGTTTCTATATGCTTTGAAAGTATGAGTCCAAAAAGGGTTAATTTTGAATAATTTAAACCGTACATTGTCCTTAACATTCAAAGTTTTTAAGAAAAGGATACATTTCAACTGTGTCTGTGGAAAGCGTTTTTGCTACACCCGTGGCATTTAAGACCACAGGACAAAGATGGGATGTGTGAAGACTCATCTGAATGAGCAGCAGCGCACTGCATCAGCAGATAAGACGTCGGAAGACCAAGGCCAGGATTTAAACCACGTGCCAAGGACATCCACGCTGTTGGTTCGGATGAGGAATTGCACAGGCCCTCGATGCCAGCGCCTGAAACTCAACCTGCCCCGAGCAAACGAAACTGGGAAAATTGGGAGAAAAATGGATGCAAAAATCGTCCCCAAAGACCGATGCACTGATAGGAAAAGCACCTGGAACACAAACTAGCCACATATGGGGACATTGTGTATGCCACATGTAGAGACGCCTATGGAGTAAAAAATACCCAAAGAGAAAAAAACCTCCAAAGAAATCCAGACGCCAAGAAAAGATGGACAAGATCAGAGTCCAAAAGAACAACCTCAAGAAGCATAGAAGACCGCACTGCCGCTGAAAAACAAGCTTGGAAAAACTGTGGGAAGACCTGAAAGAAAAACACAGCGCCCTCAGCAAAGCGGAATCTGCGAGGAAGAGGAAGAGCAAAAAGAAAAGACACAAGAGCGCTTCTCAGAGACCCCTTCCAGTTTGCCCCGAACACTGTTTGAGCAGCCAAAATCTGGGACCTAAGTGTGGACAAAAAGGGGTTCTTGAGCACATCTGAGGAAAACATACTCTGACTCACAGAGCAAAGCACCACTCGACATTCAAGGTCTGGTGTGGCACCAACCCTGAGGGAAAAGTTCAATGGCAAGCCTCCAACGTTGGCGGAAATCAAGAAGGGGGTCGACAAAGCCAGAGCCAAATCATCACCAGGGCCAAACGGAATACCTTTCCAGCTTTACAAGAAATGTCCCAAGGTGCTGGAGTGGCTCCACAGGCTGCTGCGATCGGCTTGGAGAAACCAGAAGATCAGTGGCCAGTGGATGACGGCAGATGGTGTGTACATCCCCAAAGAGCAAAACTCAAGTGACATCAGCCAGTTCAGGCCAATATCACTACTGAACGTCGAAGGGAAAATCTTCTTCTCTGTCATGGCAGCAAGGCTGACCAAGTACCTGATGGAAAACAAGTACTTGGATGTGTCAGTCCAGAAAGGTGGCATCCCAGGCGTGGCTGGCTGTGTAGAACACGCCACAATGATCTGGGACGCAATCCAAAAGCAAAAACAGAAAAGAGAGACCTGGACGTAGTGTGGCTTGATCTGGCAAACGCATATGGATCTGTGCCCATGAGATGATACAGTTGGCTCTTGAGATGTACCATGTGCCAAAGAACATCCGCGACATGCTCAAGAAGTACTTCAATGGCTTCTCAATGCGGTTCTCTACCAAGGAGTACACAACTGATTGGATCAACTTGGAAGTGGGCATTGCAATGGGCTGTGCAATTTCCCCGATAACTGTTCGTGCTGGCAATGGAACTCATCTTGAAAGCAGCAACAAACAACGCGAGACAAACAGACCTTGGCGATGGATACAAGATGCCTCCTCTCAAGGCCTTCATGGATGACACTACAGTGATTTCATCCAGAGAAGACGGACGTCATGTGCTGGAGAGGCTGGACGACATAGTTGCCTCATCCAGAATGAAGTTCAAGCCAAAGAAATCACGGAGTCTCTCACTGAGGAAAGGAAAAGTGGCCGAATCTGTGGTCTTCAGTGTTGCCAACCAGGCCATTCAACAGTCACAGAAGAACCAGTCAAGAGCCTTGGAAGATGGTATGATGATACGCTGAAAGACACACAAAGAGCAAAAGAAACCAAGCAGATGGCGGAAGAAGGCTTGGAGACCATTGACCAGTGTGGGCTCCCTGGCAAATACAAGGTCTGGTGTCTGCAGTTCATGCTGATACCAAAGCTCCTATGGCCTCTGATGATATACGACATCTGCACCAGCACAGTGGAGGCAATGGAAGCCAAAATCAACAAGTTCACAAGGAAATGGCTTGGTGTCCCACCCTGTCTGACTGACATCGCGCTGTACTGTCGCCAAGCAAAGCTCAAACTACCACTGAAATCCATCCTGGAGGAATACAAAGCAGGGAGATCAGACTTCAAAGCATGCTGGAGGACTCAGGAGACAAGGTGGTAGAAGCAATCAAGCCCCAGCTGAAGACAGGCAGAAAATGGAAAGTTCAAGAGGCGATGGATTCTGCAAAAGAAAGTCTCAAGATCAGAGAAATAACAGGACACCACAGACCAACAGACAAGGACTGGGGGTGACCAAAACTGAATGGTGGTCAAAGGCCAAAGGAAAAGCCAAAAGAGACATGATGATTCAGGAGATGAGAAAAGAAGAAGACCAAAAAAGACTCCAAAAAGCAGTCCAGCAGAGCCAGCAAGGGCAATGGACAACGTGGGAGAATGCACTCCAAAAAAGTCTAACTTGGAATGACATTTGGTACATGGCCCCTCTCAGGATCAGCTTCATTCTCAGATCTGCATATGACCTTCTGCCCTCAAATGCAAACCTGGTGAAGTGGGGGAAAACAGACGATCCTGCATGCCCCCTCTGCCATGAAAAGCAAACAGTGGAGCATGTTCTAAGCTCATGTAAAGTAGCCCTGGCTCAAGGAAGGTACACATGGAGGCACAACCAAGTGCTCAAAGAGATTGTACAACTAGTCTGGGCTAGTACCAACACCACAAAAGGGAGCATCAGGACTCCAAAAGCACCCGCAACATTCTTCACGGCAGGAGGCAGCAAATCATGGCCAAGAACAACAGTGCCACTCGAAACATGCAGGCAGAGTCTGCTGGATGGGGCAGATGACTGGGTGTGCACTGCAGACCTCCCAGAATGGAAGAGTCACCCAGAGATCATCAGCAAGAGTGGCATGAGACCAGACATAGTAGTCCACTCTAAGTCAACCAAGCAGCTGATCATGATCGAGCTCACGGTGCCATATGAGAACAGAATGGAGGCAGCTCAAATCTACAAGACTGAAAAGTATGCTGATCTGGCAAACAGCCTGAGGAGAGAAGGCTATCAGTCAAAGTCCTCACTGCAGAAATTGGAGCTAGGGGATTTGTAGGAACGTCTGCATACAGCCTCATGAAACAGCTCTCAATTGCAGGGAAGGAAAAAACCAGAGCCCTGAAAGCAATGGCAGAAGCGGCACAGAGAGGTGTTCAAGCTGGATCTGGTCAAGGCGGAACAAAAGTGAACTTCATAAGGCTTAATTTCCCTACAAATATCAGGTGTCCCTGTGGCTCAGTGGTTAAAGCGCGAGTCATTAAGTAGAAAATGAGCATGTCCAGAGGGTCATGGTTCGAATCCCAGCCATGGCTCGTCCAAGATGGGGGAAAAAAAAGGGGCAGCAGAGGGACATCCGGAGTCATGAACCGGGTGTGGCCCAACCCCCCTAGAGTGTCAGGAGAAAGGGCCGAAACACTTGCTTGAAGGGGCTTCTCTTCTGAGGACTCTCTGCTGCCACGCTCTCCACGAGTTTTCTTTCTACAACTGCAATATTTATCCATTTATGATTCGCTGTTTTTATATTTTCTCAGCCATGAAAGTTTCAGAGCATATATATACTTTCGAATATCGGTATGTTCCAGCCACCTTGTTGTACACTTTTTACTGCCGTTTTTCTACTAATCCTGTCCCCTTTTCCATTCCAAACAAATTGAAAACATAACTTTTGGAGTTTTTGTACAAAATGGTCAGGTGGATCAGGTAGTAAAATCCAAAGATGTATTAGTTTAGACAGAATTAGAGATTTTAACACAGCTACTCTCCCAATTGGAGTGATGGTTCTTTGTGACCAAATTTTAAATAACATTTTAACCTCTGCAAATTTTTCATTGTAGTTTATGGTTTCACAATTATTTAAATCTTGAGTAAACCAGATTCCCAGTATTTTGAATTTAGGGGGATTCCATATCATTTTCAGATGGGGGCAATATACTTTTTTTTATCTTTTTTTATTTCCTAGCCAAATTGTTTGTGTTTTATCACAGTTCATACATAGGCCAGAAATCTTGCTGAATCTGTCTAGGATAAATATGGATCGGTTAAATGATTCTTCGTCACCCTCATTGAATAACTGTGTATCATCTGCAAACTGCGAAATTTTATGTTCAATATTATTTATCTTTATTCCTTTTATATCTTTGTCTTCCCTGATCATGATAGCTAAAATTTCCACGCACAGGACAAACAAATATGGAGAGATAGGGTCTCCTGTCTACAACCTCTTTCAACTTTAAACCATTGTGCAGTGTGGCCATTTATACTAACAGTTGATCTGATGTCTTTATAAAAAGTTTCAATCCAACGGCAAACACCATCTCCAAAACCATATGCTTTTAAAACCTTAAACATAAAACTCCAATCCAATGAGTCAAAGGCCTTTTCAAAATCAATACTAAGTAGTAATCCAGGAAGATTTTTCATCTGTAGATAGTTAATCAAATCATATATTAATCTAATATTATCTCCTATATATCTGTTAGTTATGAATCCTGTCTGATCCTCATTTATAAGTGTTGGTAGGACGTTCTTAATTCTATTGGAAATACACGAAGATCCTATTTTGTATATTACATTAAGAAGAGATACAGGTCGCCAATTTTTTATAAATTCCTTAGGTTTATCGCCTTTAGGGATACAGATAATTAGACCTTCTTTTTGTGTTGATGAAAGTTCTCCATGTTTAAATGCTTCATTTAGTGACCTCACTACATACGGTCCCAGTTGTTTCCAAAAGAATTTAAAGAATTCTACGTAAATCCATCTGTGCCAGGGCTTTTACCATTTTTCATATTTTTCAGAACTTGGCTAGCTTCCTCTATAGTTATTGGACCATCTAACATTGTTCCTTGTTCTTGTGATAATTTGGGAATTTCATTAACCAAGCTTTCTACTGCACAATTTTCTACATCTCTTCCCCTATTACAAATTCTCATAGAATATTTTCACTTCATTTAAGATCTCTTTATGGTCGTCTATTATCTCATTATCCTTAGTTATAAGTTTTGTCATTTGTTTGCTAATGTAGTTTCTTTTCTCAAGACTACAGAAATACTTAGAAATTTTTTCACCATCAGCAACCCATCTGGCTTTTGATCTTAAGAGTACACCTTCCATTCTCACATCTCTAATTGTAACCTCAACTCCTGATTTTTCTCGTATAGTTTTTTCATTACGTCTTCTGTTTTATGGTCCATCTTTTCAAGAGTTTGAATATCTTTCATGAGTTCCTTTTCAGTTTCTGTGGTTTTCTTTTTTTTCATTGTGGCATATGCGATAGTTTTTCCTCTTATTTTCATTAGTAGAAAATCTAAAAATAGTTTGTCTGAGATTTTAAGTTCAATTTTACCTTTATCTATTTCATCAATTGTTTCATTGTTGCAGTTATCTGCGGCGTATTCTTTTGTCACATTTATGATTTCCTGATTAATTTCATCCACATATTGCTTATCCTTAAGCAAGGAACAATTAAATTTCCAAAAAGTATGTTTCTTTTCATTTTTACCAAATTTTAGTTGCAATGTAATTATAGAGTGATCAGAACGTTATCCCAGGATGATGTCAGCATCTTCAAAATACCAGTACAAATAATCAGATAACAAGAAAAAGTCTAGTCTGCTTTGCTTAAGTGGTGTTGGCTTTCTCCAAGTGTAGCGCCTACATTCTGAATTGCTCTCTCTCCAGATATCTGTCAATCCAAGTTCTTCTATCATATTTTCAAGTGCTCTTTTAGCTCTCGGGTTATTATCATGTATATAATTACAACTATCAATGGCCCTCCGGGGGTTGCAACCTTGCCGTGGTCGGAGGGCTTGCGTGGTCCTGTGATCCCTTAGGCTTTGCTGGCGGGGGCATCAACACTTGAAGATAAGCTGGTTTTTTAAACTGCTTCTAGGCCTGAAAAGTCGAGGTGCTGTCTGGCCTAAGCACAACGTGGTAAGAGTTGATGCCCCTGGTAGGGCTTCCCATGTCAGATAGGCTAAGGGTGAGGATCCTGACTAAGTGTAACCCGCCTTTCTCCTTTTCTTGTTTTCTGCCTCTCTTATTTGGCCCTTTTCTATCTTCGTCTCCCCTTCAAGTCTTCTTTTCCACACTCCTTTTCTCTCTGTGGTCTCCTTAAGATCCGCCGCGTTTGCCGTGCGGTGCGATCTGTGTCGGAGGGGAATGAGATCCTGGTGATTGAGAGGGCCAGCGCTCTCAACACATCACTTTGGCTCGGACCTCTCCTAGACAGGGAGTACACTTTGGCCCGGGTGTACTAATCGGCTCCCCTTCTTGGGGCTGGGTCAAAACAGGCATTTCTCCGGCTGGCCAAGGTAACCCCTGCAGTGCCCAGCTCTCTGTTCCCGGGAGTTGGGCATGATCAGGGGGATAGGGTTGGTAGGTTTTTGTCTGTTGTATGTCTCTCCCGAAGCCTGGAAGGGGTCAAGACATTGGTTTCTTGGCCCTGGCCCCTTAGTTGGACTCCAAGGTGGGTGGGTAAGGGAGGGATGAATCACAATAAATCAAATATGGCTCTTTCAAAAACAATCCCCCCCAAAAGGAAGAGGAAGGCGGCATCCCTATTTCAGGGGAACGTTATTCTGACAGCGATTCTGACACGGAGATACGACAGAGAACAGGTTTCTGGGCTTCCTGGCTCGTGGTGGAAGGGACGGAGCAGGAAAGACCCCTTTCAGCTCTGAGCCCTTTTGCTATTCAAAAGGGCTTTCAGGGCTTAGCAGGTGACCCTCAGTCCGTCAAAAGGTTGAGGAATGGATCGTTTTTAGTTCAATGTCGATCAAGAAAACAATCTGAACAGCTGTTGAGGGCAACAAAATTAGTGGATAGGGAGATCAGGGTGACTCCCCATAAACAGTTAAATTCCTCAAAAGGTGTGATTCGCTGCAGAGATCTAACGGGTGTCTCAGAGGCAGAAATAAAAACAGAACTGGCGTCCAGGGTGTTGACGGAGGTGCGCAGGGTGACAGTCAAGAAAGGTGCAGAGAGAGTGGCACCAACACCCTCTTTCTGACCTTCTGCAACCCTGTGCTGCCTCCGGTCATCAAAGTTGGCTACCTGAACGTCCGTGTTCAGTTGTATGTCCCGTCCCCGTTGAGATGCTTCAGGTGCCAGAGGTTTGGACATGTCAGAGACCGCTGTTCTGGGCAGGAGGTGTGCGGTGTTTGCTGCAAGGCAATCCATGATGGGCCGTGCAAAGATCCGGCACATTGTGCTAACTGCAGTGGCGATCATCCCTCCTCTTCAAGAAACTGTCCTCTTTGGATTCAAGAATCCACCATTCAACGAATAAAAACGGAAAAGAAGATCTCCTTTTTTTAAGCCCGCAAGCAGGTTGTGGGCAGTCAGACTCCAACAGCTTCATATGCTTCGGCCGTAAAGTCGGTTCCCGCAGTTTCCACTCGATCAGTCTGCTGTCAGACTGATGACTTTACATTTTCCAAAACATTGCAAGTCAGAACTGTCAACTCTGGTGGAAGCAGGTCACCACCTTCCCAGCCAAAGTGACTGCCCTGGTGGAGGCAAAAAATCCGCCACCCCTCAGACTGCCCAGCAGTCTACAACATCTGCTGCTGGGCAGATTAAAAAAACCAGCAATTCCGCCTCGAACTCTCCTAGCCAGTGCCCGTGCGGGCAAGGAGTTCCACCCAATGTGGAGACGGTGGAGATGAGAAAACAACTCCACCATCTCCCAAATCCAGACCTCCACCATCTCCAAAATCCAGGCCTTTGTCACCTGCGGGCAAGTCTGCCAGCGGGTCCAAAGACCAACACAATCCAGTGAAACTAAAAAATAAGTTCACTCCATTGGCCGCAGATGCTGATGAGGAGATGACTGATCTCTCTCCTTTTTGCCCTCTGCACCATGGATAGTACAATATTCCATTGGAATATCCGTGGATTAAATTCCAACTTTGAGGAGCTGCAGCTTCTGTGTCAGTCTATAAAACCTTCTGTCGTGGCTCTTCAGGAAACTCAAATTCAAAGCCAGAAGACCTTTACTCTTTCTGGCTTTAATATTCTTTCAAATCCTGCACAACCATCCACGTTGGGACGGTCGGGCGGTGTTGCCCTTCTCATACACAAAACTCTGCTGTATAGTCCTGTCGCTCTGTCTACCTCCCTTCAAGCTGTTGCTGCGAGAGTCACTCTCCACAGGACTGTGACAATCTGTTCTATTTATCTACTCCTTCAGTCCCGGTTTGTCGTCAGGACCTTGTCAGTCTGATAGGAGACCTTCCTCGACCTTTTTTGCTGTTGGGTGACTTTAACGGTCACAATCCTCTTTGGGGTAGTGCCGGTACGTCATCCAGAGGTCTGCTAATTGAGGATGTCCTTTCAGACTTGGATTTGTGTTGTCTGAACGACGGATCAGCAACTTACCTCCACTCTTCCACAGGTTCACTTTCGTGTTTAGATTTGTCGGTTTGTGACCCCTCGCTGGTCCTGGACTATGAGTGGTCTGTCCATGACGATCTGCACGGAAGTGACCATTTCCCTGTCCTTCTGCAACCTGTATTAACTGAACACGTCTCTGTCTCTCAGCATCTCAATTATAAGAAAGCAAACTGGGAACTATTTGCAGCCACTATTTCCAAGGAGTTCCAGGACACTGATTTTCTTCAGAGTCCGGATCCAGCAGAATCACTGACTAACACTATAATCAAATGTGCTAAAGCCTGTATTCCAGTGTCTTCCGATAAACTTCAAATGCCAAAAACACCCTGGTTCGATTCAGAATGCCAACAAATTTCTAAAGTTAGAAAACGGGCTCAGCGTCAGGTATACCAACGACCTTCGGGTCCCAACGCTCGAGCCCATCAGAAACTCTGTGCCAAATCAAGACACACTTTTAAAATCAGTAAACGTCGGTCCTGGAGAAGCTTCTGCTCCAGGCTGACATCAAAAACTTCTAAGAAAAAAGTGTGGAACATCATTAAGAAAATCAAAGGGAAGAACACCTGTCCCACTGTGAACCATCTCAAGTTTTCGGATTCTTTAATAACAGGGAAGAAAGCAGTTGCTAATCTGCTTGCTTCAACCATTGAAAAGAATT
Organism: Conus ventricosus; assembly: GCA_018398815.1. NCBI lineage: Eukaryota > Metazoa > Mollusca > Gastropoda > Neogastropoda > Conidae > Conus > Conus ventricosus. The sequence goes on from CM031628.1 coordinate 1,355,120, forward strand.
CCTCCTCTTCTAATAAATCATCCACTTTTGTCAAAAACAAAGCCCTAAAAGAAATATCACCCTGCAACTTTTCATCCGACAACATGGAAGACTACAATCTTCCTTTCACGTTAAACGAGCTGAAATCTGCCTTACTCTCTTGCAGCGATTCCTCTCCAGGTCTAGATGAAATTCATTATCAACTGTTTAAACATCTTCCGCAAGAAGGTCTGAACATACTGCTACAAGTATATAACCATGTGTGGACTTCAGGTTGCTTTCCACCCTCTGGCGGAAAGCCCTCATTATTCCCATCCCCAAACCTGGAAAAGATCTTTCTAACCCTTCAAACTACCGTCCCATAGCTTTGACCAGCTGTGTCTGTAAACTGATGGAGAAAATGGTCAATGCTAGGCTCATGTGGAAACTCGAAACCGATGGCCTTTTGGCGAAAGAACAGTGTGGTTTCCGCAAACATCGTAGTACAGTTGACCATTTGATTCGTCTGGAATCTACACTTAGGAACGTTTTTTTAAACAGACAGCATGCAGTGGCAATTTTCTTCGACTTGGAGAAGGCCTACGATACCACCTGGAAGTCGGGGATACTTCATGATCTCCACGATCTGGGTTTTCGAGGTCATCTTCCGCTTTTTATTCAAAATTTTTTGGCAGAACGACAGTTTCAGGTCCGGGTTGGCACCACTCTCTCTGATGTCCACGAGCAGGAGTTGGGTGTTCCACAGGGGAGCATACTGTCTCCTGCCCTCTTTAGTATTAAAATCAACAACATTGTGAAATCAGTTCAGCAGGGTTCAGACTGCTCATTGTTTGTGGATGATTTCGCTGTCTACGCAACTGGAAGCCTGTACCCGAGTGTCCAGCGCAGGCTCCAGCTTTGCGTAGATAAAATCCATCGATGGGCGGATGAAAACGGTTTCACCTTTTCTCCAACAAAGACGCAATGTATTCACTTCCATAATTTCCGTCAGTTTTTCCCAGATCCTGAACTTCAAGTAGGGAAATCTCCCATTCCAGCTGTTACAGAGGCCAAATTTCTGGGAGTCATTTTTGACCAGAAACTCAACTTTCTCGCCACATCAAAAACCTCAAAACTTCTTGCCAGAAAGCTCTGAATATTCTGCGGGTCGTAGCGCACACCGACTGGGGCGCTGATAAGAAAACTTTGCTGCACCTCTACAGAGCCCTGGTCCGTTCCAAACTGGACTATGGTTGTGCTGTCTACGGCTCCGCAAGACCCTCTTACCTCAAACTTTTGGACCCTATCCACCATCAAGGGCTTCGTCTCTGTCTTGGAGCGTTCCGCACCACCCCTGTGTACAGCCTGTACGCAGAGGCGGGCGAACCTTCGTTGTCCAACCGCAGGCTGAAACTGTCTTTAAATTATTATATCCGACTGTTCTCAGAACCGCAGAATCCTGCCTATGACTGTGTCTTTGACCCTCCATTCCAAAGTAAGTTTGAAAACAACCCTAAATAGTATTCCGCCGTTTGGTCTTCGTATGCAGCCTCACGTGCGGAATGCAGGTCTAAACCTGGGAGTAGTTTCCGATTTTTCCAATTTTCCGGATCAACCTCCGTGGACCTTTTTCACACAGAGATTCGTTTCGATCTTGCAGCTTTTCGCAAAGAGTCTACCAGCTCTCTGGCGTACAAGGCATTGTATGCTGACCTCTGTTCCAAATTCCCATCCTGTCAAAAAGTTTTCACTGACGGTTCCAAGTCTGAAGATGGACTGGCCTGTGCAGCCTATTGCCTGGGGCTCCTTCTCAGATACTGTTGGAACATATTCATTCAGATGCTTCTGTCTATTCTGCTGAACTTACTGCTCTGGTTTTGGCTTTGAAGATAATCTCACATTCTTCAAAGAGGGACTTTCTGGTTCTGTCGGATTCGCTGTCAGCTTTGGAGGCCATAGCTGGCCGCAACCTTCAGCATCCAGAACTTTTACTTTTTTTTGAACTTTTTAGTAAGTTGAAGGCGGACGGTTACAACATTACTCTTGCTTGGGTTCCTGGTCATTTTGGCATCGGCGGGAACGAAATGGTTGATCGTTTAGCCAAGAACGCTACAAGAGAGAAAACTGTCCAACACTTATATCCCCTGCTCAGATGTGAAACCCAAAATTAACGATTATGTGAGAGACCTCTGGCAGGAGGATTGGAACACACAGACGAATAACAAACTCTTTCAGATCCGTCCAAACCTTAAGGACTTCCTCCCATCTACGTCGGGTGGTCGTAAAGAGGAAACGGTTCTATGCCGGCTGCACACACGGCCATTCGTATTTTACCCATTCTTCCCTTTTAAAGAGTGAAGAAGCTCCGTGGTGCATTCCATGTCATGCGCCACTCACAATGAAACATGTTCTTTTAGAGTGTTGGGACTTGCACGATGTGAGACACAAACATTTTACAGCGGAGTCCATGAAGATCCTGTTCAGGGATGTCCCGCCTGATGTGATCCTTGAGTTTTTGAGAGAGATTAACATTTTTCATCTGATTTAAGATTTTACGGTAGAAAGATTTTTAACAAAATTTCTGGTGCGTTTGTAGACGATGTCATTTAACGAGGTGTGTGAAAGTTGGTTTTTTTGTTTTTTGTTTTTTGTTTTTTTTAATGACTGGTGAGTTGATTTTAACGAGGTGACAGCCCTGATGTGGCCCTTTGCGGTCGGCTGGGCTATAAGCAACATTATCTTATCTTATCTTGATGCAAGGCACAAAATGAACGGTATTGGGATATGCAGTGGTCAAACTTGCCTTGCCGTTGGCGTTAATATTTATCACAAGCACTGTGTTTATTTATCACAAACACTGTGTTTACTGTCACTTATGTTGGCTGGATTAGGCCGGTTGGGAGGGTGTTAGACTGAAGATCGGAATGCGGTTAGTGACCTGTGTGAGCAAACAGGATTCCAGCAAAGGTGAACAGAGGGAGAGTGATGGGGAAGGATACTTTAAGTTCTTCCACTTGATCCATGGTTAGTGACCTATGTGTGCAAACAGGATTCCAGCAAAGGTGAACAGAGGGAGAGTGATGGGGAAAGATACTTAACTCTTCCCTCTTGATCCATGGTTGTAGCAACTGCATCGCTTCAGTCACAGAGGTGGCGGGTCGCAGACTGCAGCATACTTTTTTTTTCTGAGGGGTTTTTTTTTTTTTTCAAAGGGAAAAAAAACAACAAACAAACAAAAAAAAACCAAAAAAAGCGTGAAATTGCTCAGGGGGTTTTATTTTAAAAGAATATCGTTTTGCTGTTTTCAAGGATAAAGGTGGTTCAGCTGTGTTTACATTTCATTAAAAAGATGACACAGACACAAACCACTGATTTTTCCTTTAAGCATATGGGGAAGGGGAAAAATCATCCCGTGCCTGTTTATTCTTTACGCTGGCACTGAGGGCCCCTTCAAACACATAGTGAGGAAAATCATCTTTTCCCGTGTATTTTTTACAGCTGGCTTGAGCCCAAAACGGGTGATGGCCCCCAAACATTTAGGAGCCAGGGGCCGGAGAGGAAGTTCCCGTTGGGGTTTTCAGCCCTAAACCCCTGAAGTCGGTGGCGAAAAACCTTCCCAAAAACCCCACCGCTCCAAAATTCAAAGAGTCCTGGCCCGATAGCGAGCGACCCTTTCCTTCCCCCAGGTTTGAAGGCTTTTGTGTGTGAATTTTTTGGTCATTTTTGTTAGAAAATGGGTAATACATTTTTTACGCACTTTATTTAGGGGAGTCCCCGGGCCCACAGCGGCCCATTCCTCCCCAAAATTAAAAAAGCTTAAATTTTTTGTGTGAATGTTGATGTGTGGTGAGTAATATGATCTTTTAGTGACATTTCATAAGCACTTTATTTAGAGAGTCCCCGGGCCCCGGGCAACAAGCACCCTTCCTCCCAAGATTAAAAGTTTTTGTTGTGAATGTTGGTGTTTTGGGAGTGGTGTTTAAAAATGTAAAATTTCATTTTAGCCTTTATTGTTTTGGTTTAAAGGGCAAAACATTGGGGGCAGTCTGTCTAGTGTTGTTTGGTTTTAGCCCCTGTATTTAGATAGTCTTCGGGGCCCAGTGTTTTTGGTTTACACTGAAATTTAATATATTTTTCTTTTTGTTGGTTAGCCCTGTATTGAATAGCTACGCCTAGTTTTTTATGGTTTTTTAGCCCGTTTTGGGGAATTTTCTGGCCCCCTGGTTGGTTTTAGCACGTTTGAGATAGTCTTCTCCCTTTGGTTTTAGGGATAAACACTGTTTTTGTATAGACTGGCCTATTTTTTAATTTTATACACTTATTGGGGAGGGGCTTCCCATTTTTTTAAGGTTTTAAAAAACTGTATTGAATATTTTTGCTCCTTTTTTTTTTCAAACCCAAAAAATTTTTCCCAAAAAGTCTCCCCTATTTTAATTAAAAACCCAACCCAAAATCTTTTAATTTCTCTTTATTTTTTTAAAGAAAAATCATCGTTGAATAGTTGGTCTGTGTTTTTTCAAAGACAATTATCTTTTGAAAACCCGCAGCTTCTTCCACCTACCCCCCTTCCCCCCAAAATGCCTCCTTTCCCCCCACCCTTCCCTCCCCTTCCCCCCCCCCCCCTTCCCCACCCCCTGCCCTCCTTCCCCCCCACCTGCCCTTCCCCCCACCTACCCCCCTTCCCCCCCCCCGCCCTCCCTTCCCCCCCCTACCTCCCTTTACCCCCCCTACCCTTTCCCCCCCCTGCCTCCTTCCCTCCAAAAATTTCCCCCCTTCCTCCCCTTTCCCTCCTTCCCCAAACCCCACCCCCTTCCCCCACCCGCTTTTCCTTCCCCCAAAATACCCCGCTTCCCCCCACCCCCCTCCCTTCCCCCCACCCTTTCCCCCTTCCCCCCCCCCTGCCCTCCTTCCCCCCAAACCCGCCCTCCTTCCCCCCAATGCCCTCCTTCCCCCCACCCGCCCCCCTTCTCCCCCCCTGCCTCCTTCCCTCCACCTTTCCCCCTTCCCTACCTGCCCCCCTTCCCCCCACCTGCCCTCCTTCCCCCACCTACCCTCCTTCCCCCACCTCCCTCCTTCCCCCACCTCCCTCCTTCCCTCCACCTACCCTCCTTCCCCCCACCTACCTCCTTCCCCCACCTGCCCTCCTTCCCCCACCTACCCTCCTTCCCTCCACCCCTACCCTCCTTCCCTCCACCTACCCTCCTTCCCCCCACCTACCCTCCTTCCCTCCACCTGCCCTCCTTCCCCCCACTGCCCTCCTTCCCTCCACCTGCCCTCCTTCCCCCACCTGCCCCCCTTCCCCCCACCTGCCCTCCTTCCCTCCACCTGCCCTCCTTCCCCCCACCTGCCCTCCTTCCCCCACCTACCCTCCTTCCCTCCACCTGCCCTCCTTCCCCCCACCTGCCCTCCTTCCCCCCACCTGCCCTCCTTCCTCCCACCTGCCCTCCTTCCCTCCACCTGCCCTCCTTCCCTCCACCTGCCCTCCTTCCTCCCACCTGCCCTCCTTCCCTCCACCTGCCCTCCTTCCCCTCCACCTGCCCTCCTTCCCCCCACCTCCGCCCCTGCCCCCTTCCCTCCACCTGCCCTCCTTCCCCCCACCTCCCTCCTTCCCCCACCTCCCTCCTTCCCTCCACCTGCCCTCCTTCCCCCCCCTTCCCTTCCACCTCCCTCCTTCCCCCCAGCCTTCCCTCCTTCTCCCCCACCTGCCCTCCTTCCCCACCTGCCCTCCTTCCCCCACCTGCCCTCCTTCCCCTCCACCTGCCCTCCTTCCCCCACCTCCCTCCTTCCCCCCACCTGCCCTCCTTCCCTCCACCTGCCCTCCTTCCCCCACCTGCCCTCCTTCCCCCCACCTGCCCTCCTTCCCTCCCACCCCTGCCCTCCTTCCCTCCACCTGCCCTCCTTCCCCTCCACCTGCCCTCCTTCCCCTCCACCTGCCCTCCTTTCCCCCACCTGCCCTCCTTCCCTCCACTGCCCTCTTCCCTCACCTGCCTCCTCCACTCCCTCCTTCCCCCCACCTGCCCTCCTTCCCCCACACCCTACCACTCCCCCTTCCCCACCTGCCCTCCTTCCCCCACCTCCCTCTTCCCCCACCTGCCTCCTTCCCCCACCTGCCCTCCTTCCCCCACCTGCCCTCCTTCCCTCCACCTGCCCTCCTTCCTCCACCTGCCCCCCTCCCCCACCTCCTTTCCCCCCCCCACCTGACTCCTCCCTCACCTCCCTCCTTCCCTCCACTGCCCTCTCCCACCTCCTTCTCCCCTCACCCCACCTCTTTTCTTCATGCACACTACAGACTCACACTCCACCTCTCACCACACCACACTCCCCACCCTCACTATCGGCTATCCCTATTTCATTGCCTCGGAAAGTTGATAAAAGATAAGATCACTGTCCCCCCTCCATCCTCCCTACCTGTCC
>CM031628.1:1361591-1372419 GCA_018398815.1 Conus ventricosus
TTTGATGTTCGGTCTCGATTCCCGGTTCGGTCATCCATTTGAAAGAGGGAGTTTGTAGCATGTTCATTCACTGGCTTTTGGGTAATAAGACCAAGTCGAGAGGCTTCCGGTTGGAACACAACAATGTCGTCTGCGTTTGTTTTCGTGTGCCTGCGAGTATCCCTCTAAATCATTCCTACCTTTGTACATCCGATACAGTAGATACACTATTCTTATTGCAAAGACAGGCATGGCATGTAAAACAGAGACAGATTTACACTGTACACTATTCTCACTGTAAAGACAGGCATGCCAACGTAAAATAGCAACAGATTTACACCATACACTATTCTTGTTGTAAAGACAGGCTTGGCAATGTGTAAAATGGAGACAGATTTACACCAAACATCATTCTCACTATAATGATAGACATGGAAATGTGAAAAATAGAGACAAATACACACCAAAACACCATTCTCACTGTGAAAGCAGGCATGGTAATCTGTAAAACAGTGACCAATATACACCTTTACACCATTCTCACTGTGAAAACAGGCATGGTAATCTGTAAAACAGTGACCAATATACACCATACCATTCTCACTGTGAAAACAGGCATGGTAATGTGTAAAATAGTGACCAATATACACCATACACCATTCTCACTGTGAAAAACAGGCATGGTAATCTGTAAAACAGTGACCAAAATACACCATACACCATTCTCACTGTGAAGACAGGCATGGTAATCTGTAAAACAGTGATCAATATACACCATACACCATTCTCACTGTGAAGACAGGCATGGTAATGTGTAAAACAGTGATCAATATACACCATACACCATTCTTACATTTACACCATTCATCTACACCATTTAAAATACTTGGTATATATTTTGCTAATGACCTGGAAGATTGTGCACGGCTAAATTTTTGATGAAAAATTCCAAGAAATAAAAATGTTATTAAATATATGGATGAAGCGATTGATAACCCATCTTGGAAGGGTTTGCTGTACTAAAATCGATGGTTCTGTCAAAACTAGTTCATCTATGGTTGTTACTTCCAAACCCTCCCGACAACTTTATTGAAAATCTCCAAAAAATTTGCTTTAAGTTTATATGGAACGATAAACGTGATAGAATTATAGAAAAACGTCAGTTAAAAATATACGCGACGGTGGAATGGGAATAACCAAATATTTACTGCTATATGAATGCATTGAAATTTAAAAAACGTGGTTTCGAAAATTACTAATAGAAATCATAAATGGAAACAAGTGTTTTTTTCATTGTTTTAAGACGCAGAAAATGGAGTTTTTTTGGTCCAGATTTCTTCTCCAATTTTAAACACCAATACTTTTTGGAAGGTCTTTTGAGTATACAAAGTTTAAAAAAAAAACGAACCTAAAACCCCAAAGGGAACTTTTAGCAACCATTTCATAATAAAAATATGAAAAATTGGGGGAAAAAACAATACTATAAAAAACTTGAACAAAGGATTTTCGTATGGTGTTTGTTGTAACTATGGTAACGCGCTTCAAAACAAATTTTCCTAAAAATACGACATCACGTTAAACCACAACTTATTTAGTTGCATGCCCCCATTAAAAAATAGTAAAAAGGCCGTAAAAATTGAAGTTCTGAAAGACCGTAAACCCTAAGTCAATAGTATTTTAATGAAAATGTAAGGGGTTTCAAGAAAATTTACGACGTATTTATGAAATAGAAAAGACCCACTTTTGCATAAAGGGGAAATTTTTTTGAAGGAGTAGTTTGGAAAAATTTTTTTGAAAAATCGTCAAAATTAACGAGAAAAAAACTGATGGTTTCGGTTTAGAGTTTTCATGATACTGGCGACAAATGTGGTTTTGAGAAAAAAGGGGAGTAGTACAAGCAACACGGTGTTGAGGAAAAAGCAGTATAACCCGGGTCTGTGGGAATGCGTTCAAAACCAAAACTTCTGGAAAGAGTTTAAAAAACCATCTCAAAGCACTTTGCCCAAATGATGTAAAATCCGGGGGGCGACAACCGGGGGGGGGGGCCCCCATCGAAGGGCTGACCTGTAAAAAACGTACTTTTTTGAGCTGTGAATAATACACTTGAATCTTTCCTGAGTGTCCTCTACTTCACTGGCGGGAGGGGGCTGCTTTGGACAACCAAAAAAAGAGTTCGACTTGAGGAAGGGGAAGTTTGGGGTTCAGTATACGGAACGTTTAGATTTATTTCGTGGCGAATGACTTTGTGGGGAAAAAGAGAGAGAAAATTTTTTGAGGCTGTGGAGAGCTCATACAAACTCATGTGGATTGCTCCTCCCCAAAACCGGGCACCAGACATTTGCGGAATAAAAACAGTCGTTCGAATCATTTCAACCTAACCCCGTCTGAAATCGTTCAGGATTCAATTTTCAACCTTCACTCCCGACAGGAGTCATAGAAAGTATGTATCGCAGTTACTACGTCGAAGTTTGAAATTTTGGGCGACCCTTTGGTTTCATGTTGAGGGCAGATTAGTCTGTGGCTTTAACAAAAACCGCATTCAACGACGCTATTGTTGAGAAAGACTTGACTTTTGAGAGGGCTTTTGATGTGCCTGGTATGGGTCAGCAAAAAAGGTGCTGTAATCGCAAGAAAACGTTTGGGGGGCCAAAACTGGGGAAAGTCAAAGCCGGGTAGCATCGAAAAGAGGGAAGATCGACAAGGAGATAGAGTTGATGTAAAAGCAGTGAAAAGAGATCGTTTTTGAAAAACCTTGAATTTTGGGTATGTAAAAAAAAAGGGTCATCTTCAACGGGAATGCGATCTTTCGTGCTGAACGGAACGACCAAAGGGACCGAAGAGCAACCCCAAAGATCCTGTGGCCCCATCAAAAAGTGGGGGACGAAAAACCCGATTTTTTCCGAAAGGTTGGGAGAAAAGAAAAGCCTACAGGGCCAAAGGGACTGGATGGTTTTGCCGTAGGGGGGAGATTGTCAGGGGCCTCGGGGGGTGATCAATAAGAAAAATTTTAAAAAGTTTAGCCCAAGGGGTTTTTTCCACTGAAGGCATCCAACCAAAGATTAAAAAAGTACACGGGTGAAGAGTTTCCCGGTGTTGGGGCCGAAAAAGTCGTGCATAAAAAGGAAGTACCCCAAGGACCTCGAGGTGTGGGGGTAAAAGGACCTGGACTTGTTTACTGGGGCGGACTGGCGAAAAACATTTAACGGTTTGGCCCAAGGTTGGTGCCGGACAGTGACAAAAGGGGCATATTACGACCAAAAGGGAAAAAAAATTCTGCAAGGCATCAAAAACCTTCGAAGAGGTAGAGGCACTCAAAGGTGTTAAACCCAACTTTTTTTGGGGGACCCTGCCCCAACCCCACTTACTTAAAACCCCGGGGCCGTCCCTTATGCTGTAGTAAAAAGGGTAGGCCAAGAACTGGTATTTTAGAGGCAGGGGCACTATTGAGAAAGTCCTTTTTTCGACTGGGCGGCACCAAAGTGACAGTCGTAAAGCCGCAACTCTCCGATCTGTGGCGACTAAAAGAAAACGGTGAACCAGCGCCCAATTAGATAACTACCCTTTCCCCAAAACAGATCCCTGGGGCGGAATCAGTGGGGGACAGTTTTTCTAAAAAAATTTGGGCTTGACACGGCCCTACAGCGTGGAACGGGAGGAGGCCCCAAAGAATTCACCACATCAATACTACCGGGCCCTTTACCGCTACAACAGATCCCTTTAGGGGGTGTCTCGCGCCGGGGTTTTTTCAGCGTACAATGGAAAACCTGCTAAAGGGGACTCCCAAGAGTTTTGTTCGCTTGCGACACTTAGTGTCGGAAACACGCGAGAAAAACCCTTTAAGACGCTGCAACTGTTTACAAAACTGAAAGAGGGGGGGGCCCAAGCTGAAAAGAAAAGTGTGTTTTCAGCAGTGAGGTTACTCCCGGGGTCTCAAGATCAAAAAAAGGGTATCCCCCCCCGTCCGAAAAAGTTAGGGCTTTTGAGGTGCCCAGACCATAGTTTGTCCCCAAAAACAACTACGGCCTTTTGGGGCATGGTGAACTATTCCCCAGTTTCCCTTCCCCAACCCTTCTCAGTGCGGGCCCCCCTGTACCCCCTGCTGCAGAAGGCGTGTTTGGTCCGGGGAAGAACTGCAAAAAATGCGGGTTAGAGTCCAAAAAACTACTCGTTCACCCCAAAGTACTGGCCATTTTGACCCCATAAAGACATCATTTCCCCTGTGCGCCTAAACTGGGGTTGGAGCCATGATTTCCCCGGATGGAGAGGGCAGCGAGAGACAGTGGCATTTGCGCCCGGGACGTAAACTGCAGAAAAAAACTCAGTCGGTGGAAAAGGAAAGCGCTGGCCATGTTTACGGAGTGAAAAAGTTCCCCCATTTTTGTAGGGGTCAAAATTTACATTTTATACAGACCAAAACCATTGTTGGGGCTCTTTGGGCAGAATAGAAAAACCCCAGCAGGGTCGCCGCCCGGAAATTTCAGCGGGGGCAAAAACCTTTGGCGCTATGAGTAGCCTGAATTCAAGGAGGGGGGAAAAACACGCAGCTGATGGCCCAGCAGATTGCCACCGAGACGAAAAACAGAAACAGGCCTAAACCCAGGGGAGTTTATTTCCCCTAAGGATCAAGGGGGAGACCATCCCTGTCAGGGCCCAGCCATTTTCGTATGGACCGACATCGCCCCTGCTTGCACAAGTAAAACGTTTCGTCTTGAAGGGCTGGCGAAAACCTCCAGACCGAGATTAAACCCATACTTGGCCGGAAAACAGAATTGGGGGGGCCCCTGGGGTGGCTGCCTGTGTGGGGAACTGGGGCGTGTCACCAAAAGGGCGTCACATTTTGTACGGACTACATGTGACCCGGAATGACTCGAAAGAAAACTTGGGGATCGTAATCTGGTGGCCGAAAATGGGCAGTGAAATCGAAGCTACTGTGAAGGGTTTTCGTCGTAAGTCTTCGAACCTACCCCCCTTTTTCCTCTTCATCCTTGGGAATGGCCGGACCCCCCATGGACCTGACTACCCGGGGCTACGCCGGCCCCTTTTGGGGGATGTTCTTAGTCATCATGATGCCCCCTTCGGGATGGAACATACCAATGAACACACCAACAAGCGCAACCCTTGAAAAATGCGCCGTCTTTTTGCAAATCCGGCTTGCCAGAAACCTTGGTCACAGACAATGGACTTGTTTTTCCCGTGAGGAATTTAAGGGGTTCAGCCAAAAATGGGTCGACATGGAAATCCACCCATCATCCGCTACCCAAAGGACTAGCCGAAGGCGGGTTCAGACATTGAAGCAAGGGCCCAAAAAAATGACGAGCGGTTCGTGAGACTCGAGTTTCCCGATTTTGTCGCTATCGGGTTACCCCCCAGCAACCACAGGGCTGTCCCACAAAATCCCGTTCCCCTAGGAAAGTGAGGAACGCTGGGACTAATCCGCCCGTGTGGGAAGCGAGCGCCCCGAGGGGCTCAACAGAAACTGAACCATGCATGCTGCAAGAAAACATGTGGTGGGGGACTGGTGTAATCAAGAACTTTTTGGGGGGGGCCCAAAGGGGTTCCAGGGTAGTGGTGCGGTACAGGACCCTGTCACCCGGTTCACGTGGGGGAAAGGCCCTTTATTGAAGGACCCTTCGACACGTACTGTCTCGGGGCCCGCAACCGGGGGGGTTCAGGGCCAAAAAACCAGTTTGGTCACCTGAGCTTTATTTTCCCCGTGCACCCTCAAGCCCAAGGAAACTTTCAGCTGCAAGGGGGGACCAACCCCGAACTGCCACGCCGCTGCCCCAACCCCCCCACCCAGCGGGGGGAGGCACGCGCCCAAAAGCCCCCGGGCCGGGGACCCCTAGGGGAGCCGACGCCGCACCCAAAACGCCGCGGCCAGGAACCAGCAGTGGGGAAATGGGATCCAAGCAGCCGCGCCTAGGTCCCGCAGTTTTTAGGGGCTGCGACAAAGTCCGGTGGGTAAACCCCCCCTCTTGGCCCAGTCTAACGGGGATACCCCGTTTTAAAGACTATTTTGTGAAGCGTTCAAAAGGGTTTGGGCAGAGATGGAGCCGGCCCCAAAATTGATCCCCTTTTAGAGGAAAGGAGAACAAATAGAAAGTTAAATTTCATTTTTTTTTTTTTTTCGTTTGTTTCTTTGGGGGATCCAAAAAACTGATTTTTAAAATTTTTTTTCAAATTTAAGATTTCAAAGACGAGTCGAGATAGCCAACCGAGACATTTTCCGTTCTTTATTGTAGACTGTTATGGTCTTAACGGGGGGGATATGTTTGTAGGCCCGGGGCACACCGGGTGGGGGGGGGCCCCACGAAGTGGCGACCTGAAAAAACTGTACGGGTTTTTGGGTGATGAAAAAAATACCTTTAATCTTTACCGAGTGTGCCTTACTTCAATAAAAAAGTGGTTTTAAAAAGAACGCATCTCTTCTTGGTAGATCCTTTAAAAGGGGGAATGTTTTTGTTTATTTTGTTGTGCGCAAAAAATTTCATATATATCAATCAGAAGCAAATATTCCCAATTAACTCATTCCGGAATAAAATGAAATGAGTATAAGTAAAAATTTTTACCATAAAAATTTTTATGAAATTTGACCAATGTGAAACGACTGGGCATGCTATAATCCAAACAGAAATTTGAGTAAAGATCACCTTATTTGTTTAATTAAAGCGGTCCACATACCCCGTCACTACCCCTTAATCCAATTTCCACTATTTCTTGTGTACCTCCCTAAACCTTTTATAGTTATATTTTGGCTTTTTTTGAGTCAAGAGAAAGTATCCTAATATGAAAAAAAGAAACAAAGGTAAAACCAGGGATATTTGTGTTTGAGAATGTGAGTGAGGAAAGCGAAATGGTGAGTGAGCCCAGATAAAAAAGAAAAGGGGGGGGAGGAGGGGGGGGTGGGTTGTAGAGAGATGAAAAAGGCAAAAAAAGATACGATCAGAAAACTATTAGGGTTTTTCAAAATTTTACTTCGGTCTGGCACGTCTTTTTCTAAATTTTACTTTTGGGATAAACATTTTCTTTTTAAAAATAAGTGTCTCGCCGAGAATATCCTAAATTACTTAACCTTAGTAACGTGTAGAGTTACTTGTTTTTATTGTTATATTGTGTAAAAATGGGGTGCACCCTTTAAATTAACTGGAAAATGTGTTAAGAAAATGCTTTTAAAAGTAAAATATTGAAAACATTATGGTATGCATGTATAAACCAGTACTGCTCGACGGTTATAGACGTATAAGAAAATTTAAAAGGGAAAAAAAAAAAAAAATATACACATTTTTCCTGTGAAAACGGGATGGTATGTGTAACATAGTTACAAATTTCACACTGCTAAATCTGTAAGAAAGGGGGCCTATGCACGCAACCCATTCGTCCCTTTTTTTTTTTTTGTTTTTTTTTTGGGGGGGGGAGTGGGGGGGTCAAATTTGGGGGGGTGGCCTTTAAAAACCCGGGCACACTGTCTCCCGAAATCAATGAGACTGACTTCCCATAAAGACTCCAAGCTTCTGCACACTGTCTCCCTGAAAGAATGTAGACTGACTTTCCCCTAAAGTTTCCCAAGCTTAATGCACCTGTTTCCCCGAAATGAAAGTAGATGACTTCCCCTATAAAGATCCAAGCTTTCATAGAATGTCTCCCCGAAGAATGTGTGACTTCCCTTAAGACTCCCTGCTTACTAGCACACTGTTCCCCGAAATGAATTAGATTGATTCCCCTTTAAAGCTCCATACTTTCTAGCACCTGTCTCCCTGAAATGAATGTAGACTGACTTCCCTATACGACTCCAAATTTCATAGCACCTGTCTCCCTGAAATGAATGTAGACTACTTCCTATACGACCCAAGCTTACATAGCCCTGTCTCCCTGAAATGAATGTAAGACTTCCCTATAAAGACTCCTCTTACTGCACATGTCTCCCCGAAAAGAAAATAATTGACTTCCCTAAAAAGACAAAAAGCTTTAAAAGCGGTGCCATGTCCCTGAAATGAATGTAGATTCTTCCCCATAAAGACTCCATGCTTAAAAGCCCCTGTCCCCTGAAATAATGTAGACTGACTTCCCCAAAAAGATCCTAGCTTAATAGCGGTGCACACTGTCTCCCGAAATGAATGTAGACTGACTTCCCTATAAAGACTCCATAGCTTACATAGCGGTGCACACCATATCCCTGTAATGAATGTAGACTGACTTCCCTATAAAGACTCCAGGCCTTTGAAGGTCCATGTGTGAAGCACTTCTGGAGGCAGATACTGGTTCATACACCCCAACACTCAATGAAGAGGTTCATGCTGAGTGGTTCATACACCCCAACACTCATTGAAGAGGTTCATGTTGAGTGGATTATCACATGGTTCACACCATGGAGGATGTTGGATGGGGAAAGTAACCCTTTATCACACAGTGTGTATCATGGAATGTCAGCAGAGGATGTTAGATGTGGAGTAACCCTTTATCACACAGTGTGCATCATGGAATGTCAGCAGAGGATGAAGTGACTGTTTCATCAAAGAAAGAAGATTCATGACCGAAGGTGAGATCTACAGAGAGAGGACAGAAAGAGAGAGAAAGGAGAAATGGAAAGAGGCCAACGGCAGCATGCTGACAATGTTGACCTATGATTTGACCACACCCTCAGTTCACACACATGCACAGCATCAATGCTGCGAGAGACAGAACTCAGGTCACCCACTTGGAAAGCAATGGGTTCATGACCTACACAATCAGACATGGGAGAGGATGTGCCAGACGGGAGGGGGAGGGGAGGGAGAAAAGGGAGGGGGTGGGGGAGGGGTTGATGGAAAGAGGGAAAAAAATCAGAGGCCAAGACATAAGCACACTCACAGCGTTTGGGGTTCTGATAACTGACACTGTGAGCAGACTACAAGGCAGGGGAGATAATCTACCCAACACCTGAGGTGTCACACTGGTCTGTCTCAATACAATGTGATTATATCAATACAGTACAGTGGAAAACACACACATACGCACATGCAGACTCTCTCTCTCTCCCTCTCTTTCTCACATGCCCACAGACACACACACACACACCACACACACACTCTCTCTCTCTCTCTCACACACACACACACACTCCACACACACACTACACTCACTCACTATACACACACACACACCACACACACTCACTCACACACAAACACACACACACACACACACCACACACACACACACTACACTCACTCACTACACACACACACACTACACACACACACACACACACACACACACACACACACACACCTACACACACACTCACTACACACACACACACACACCACACACACACACACACACACACACACACACACACACACACCACACACACACCATACACACACTCCTCACCTCAGCAGCTGTTCTAGGTGGGCGATCGGCCGACCCAGCAGTGGCAACATACGGCGCCTGCCGGGCTGTTTCCAGCTTTCTCTGAAGTCGCCATGGGAACAGGATGTCCTCCTGAGGCGCTGCTGCGCTTGCTCCCCCTTTCCTGGCCTGTCGCTCATGCGTGTGGATAGGGGGCGCTCATCTCACCTGCAAAGACATCCATGGAAACGTACAGCGGTGACAGACAGACTCTATTCTCATGCTGACTGCAATTGGGGGAGTTTTGCAGTTTGCATTTTTTTTTCATGTCTTTTCTTTGTGGTATCTACAGAAGACAAACTGTTGTGAGTTCACAAGTCTGTTTTGGCATTGTGAAAAATAGAGACAAATACACACCATACACCATTCTCACTGTCGTCTCTCAGGCATAGTAATCTGTAAAATAGTGACCAATATACACCATGCACTATTCCCACTGTGAAAACAGACATAGTAATCTGTAAAATAGTGACCAATATACACCATACACCATTCTCACTGTGAAAACTGGCATGGTAATCTGTAAAACAGTGACCAATATACACCAAACACCATTCTCACTGTGAAAATAGGCATGGTAATCTGTAAAACAGTGACGAATATACACCATACACCATTCTCACTGTGAAAACAGCATGGTAATCTGTAAAACAGTGACCAAAAATACACCAATACACCATTCTCACTGTGAAGACAGGCATGGTAATCTGTAAAACTATGATCAATATACACCATACACCATTCTTACTGTCAAAACAGGCATGGTAATCTGTAAAACAGTGACCAATATACACCATTCTCACTGTGAAGACAGGCATGGTAATGTGTAACATAGTTACAAACTTTCACACTGCATACATCTGTAAGAAAGGGACCTATGCACAGCACACCCATCTCAGTCCTTGTTTACACTATAATACAGTGCCTTGTTTTTTTGGGTTTTTTTTTTTTTCTTTTTTTTTTTTGGGGGGGGGGGGGGGCAAATTTGGTAGGTGTGGCTTACACACCGGCGCACACTGTATCCCTGAAATTAATGTAGACTGACTACCCTATACAGACTCCATAGCTTACATAGTGGTGCACACTGTCTCCCTGAAATTAATGTAGACTGACTTCCCTATAAAGACTCCATAGCTTACATAGCGGTGCACACTGTATCCCTGAAATGAATGTAGACTGACTTCCCTATAAAGACTCCATAGCATACATAGCACACTGTCTCCTGAATGAATATAGACTGACTTCCCTATAAAGACTCCATAGCTTACATAGCGGTGCACACTGTATCCCTGAAATGAATGTAGACTGACTTCCCTATAAGATCATAGCTTACATAGTGGTGCACATAGACCTAATGAATGTAACTGACTTCCCTATACAGACTCTAGCTGCACACGGTGCACACTTCTCCTGAAATTAATGTAGACTGACTTCCCTATAAAGACTCCATAGCTTACAT